>JAQQAC010013450.1:2702196-2765720 GCA_029783875.1 Phataginus tricuspis
CCCCCCGAGGGCGCAGGAGCCCGGTTCTCGCCGACCCCGCATCGGGATGGGCGGCCGGAGCCTCGCTCCCCGGGTGGGGGCCGCGCCCGCGCCCCCGGCCTCCCCGCCGCGCCTCGGCTCACCTCTAGCCGGCGCCGCGGGCTGCAGCCTCCGCCCGCCTCGCGCCCCGGGACTCGTCTCCCGAGCTCTCGCAAAGCGCTGGAGCGCCTCCTTTCTCTCCCAGGGACTCCGCGTCTCCCCGCCGCTTCCCGCCCTCCCCACCCCCCGTCCCCTACTCCCCAGCTTCGCGGCGCCACCGGGATGCAACTCCCGTTTTCCGCGCACTCAGCCAGCGGTCCCCGCACACAAAAACAGTCTTTTCCACGGCGCCCGGCGCTGCCGGCTCGGCGCAGGAAGGGCAGCCGCGGCCGGGGGTGGGGACGCGGCGCCCCCCGCCCGCCGCCCGCCTCCCGCCCGCCCCCTCGGCCCCCAGGGAAGGCGCGGTTACCGGCTCGGGTCGGTCACGCCGTCAGGTGCCGGCTGCCGTCGGCGCTGACCTTCGCCGCCGAAGCGGTGGCTGAGGCTGCGGCCGCCATGTTCCTGTGTTAATAACTGCTGCCTGGTTGTTTATTTCAATGGAGATCCTCCCCCAATTCCCTCCTCCTCCTCCTCCGCGTCTCCGCACTTGCGGAGAGAGACACAGACCGCGCGAGCTCGCGAGCAGGGGAGGGGGCCCGGGAGCCAGGCTGTCTCTCCCTCCGCCCCTCAGGCCGTGGCCGCCGCCAAGTCCTGTCACTGGGGAGAGGACGGGGCGGAAACTTGCCTCCCGCGCCCCCGGAGGGTTCCCAGGAGAGCAGACCCTGGCCGCGGGGTCCGCAGCATCTCCGTCGGCAGGGTCCTCTACGGAGGCAACCCGGGGAAGAGATGAAGAGTGAGGGGACAAAATGGGTGCCTGGTAGAGGGAGGGTGACCTACGGGTGACTGGAAGTGAAGGGAGAGTAAACAGATGACTCCATGGGAGGGCAAAGGGCAGCGCCAAAAAGGAAAGCGAGCGGATGGGACTGGCCGGGGCTGCGGAGTGGAAGCCGAGGGATCGTGGGGCTGTCGACGGCGGCGAAGATGCCCTCGGAAGGAGATCGAGGAGAGCCGAGTGCCAGGTTCGCCCGGGAGGAGCCTCCCGCCCGCGCTCCGGCCGGACCCCTCAGCCGGCAGCCGGCACCCTTAGGGCGCACCTCACGCGCCCCGCGCCTGCTTCTGCGCCCAGAGGCATCCCTAGTCCATCGAGTCTCCTGGTCTTCTAAAAGGATGGGCTCTGTTGCAGCCTCATCTCCAGGGCGGATGGAGGGGCGCGACTGTGGGGAGCGAGCTTAAAGGCGTGCCGCCCAGCAATTGCACGATAAAGCAAAAGTGTACGCAGTGTGTAGTGACCGAACGCGGTTGAGCATTCTGGTCACAAGACACGAGTCACAAAAGTTTTTTATTGGAAAGTCCACTTCTAGACATCAAGTGATGTTGGGGGCACGCAGGAGAGTTGCACCCAAAATTTTTTGCATCAGTTCTTTGCTTTGGAAAAGCAAGTTCTTCCCAACTTACGGATAACCGTCGAAAAAAAATGAGCAACATTCGTCAAATAAACTTCCCAATTTTCAGTCCTATGAAAAAGCACTTGCCATACACAGTAACAGTGTTTATTGAACCCTTACTATGTGTCTGGCACTGTGCTCAGTGATTTATATACACCATAGATTTTGATCCTTAAGCCTTACAAAGTAATTACCATTTTTAGCCCTTACAAAAAATTGAAACTTAAAGAAGTAAATTGACCTCGGGTCACACAGCCAGGAAGCTGGAAAGAATCTGAGCCCAGTTCTGGCAGGCTCCAAAGCCCAAGCTTTTAATGGTACCTTCAGCCTCAAATTTGTGGGAATACCAATTCATTTATGTGTGTGGGTGTTTGACTATGGATAGAAAATGTTCAGAAGGCTATAACAACAAGTTGAAGAGTATAAGTGAGTATGTGATGGGTTACTCCCACTTTTAGAATTTGAAATGTTTGCGTTAACCGTGTATTAATTTAGTTAAACTTTAAAGATTATGTTAATTACCTGGCACAACAGAATTTTGTTCCCTGAAAACCCAAAGCTCTCTAAAAAACTGGGAGCAGACATGAGAAGTGGAACCTGTCTTCTTCCACAAATACTAGCCCAAAGTATTACTATAATGGGGTAGTAGTCACTTGAGGGCTGTCACATTGCTGGACTCTGATTTTCTTTCCTGTCCTCACCCACAATGCATTTGTGATAAAGAAAATATTCTCCTTGCTGTCTATTCCTCCCTTTTTTTGGCAGAAGTCCTTAGTCCATCAGTCTGCAACAGTTTCACGCTTTAAAATGTCGCTCGTGATCTCTGTGCAAATAAACGACTCCCCAATGCATTTCCATACTATTCAATAAAACTTACTACATGCTCAAAATACACGACTATTTCTACAAAAATAAAACAAACAAAAATAATCTGACAGCATAACATAATGAGTTCCATGTCCAGCTGCTACTGAATTGCCTTGAACCTTGAGGAATCATGTAATTTCTGCTCTCTGGTACAATCTCTAGGCTCCCTCAGTGATTTATGCTGTCATTAAAACAATATTCTATCTCTTACAGAAGTTGTTTACATATTTGTCTTTCTTTTGCTATCAGAATCGTAAGCTATTCAGGACCCAGGACCATGTCTTGTTCTTGTTTTGACATGCTATAGCTCCTAACAAACTCTTCTCACATAATGGTTGTTTTTTAACTGAATCTGTGAAACATAAAAAATAATATTTGATCCAATCTCCATGTCCTCTTCCCCACCTCACCCTCCAATACCTTGTTCTTAAAACATGTTTATAAAAAATGCCTTCAGTATTTGAAACAATTTAGAATTTTGTAAGTCCTCAGCATAATTGTTTATGGAAACTAGCCATAATTATTAGTGAATAACCACCATGATAATATAGAATGAAAAGGATGAAAAAGCAGTAAGTTAACTTCATGACGCAATCAAAGAAAAAAGAAAGCAAAGATATAGGAACTTAGTATATTACCAGTAGAGGACAACCCAGTAAGGAAAAACATGTGGGTACAAATCATAAAGGGGAAGGAAATTGTTGAAATTAGTAGAAGCAGAAACTTGACAGACCATGGATGGATGAAGCAAGTGGACAAACCAAAATGAAATGTCAGCCTAAGTATAAATGCAACATAAAACAGTAAAGAAAAATGATTATTTATACATTTAATTAGATACCTAAGAAAATTCAGAACAATGTAAATACCATAAGGCAAGAAATTCTATTTTGTCCATTTTCTCTTTTCCATTCATTTCAAGCTACTCACTTTCTTCATACATAACAAACTGCATAAAATGGAAGATTCAATACCATTTTTGCATTATTAACATTACTAGCATGCATTATGATATAATGGGAGGTAATGTGTATGGTACAGAGCTATAGAAGATAGGCAAATGAATAATGAACTAGACTTTGCTATTTACTATGTTACAGTAGACAAGTCACTAAGTATCTGTTTCATCATCTGTGTAACTGTTGCAAGACTCAAACAAAATAGTGTAAATAAATGTATTTTGTTAACAATCAAGCTTTTTATACAATGTAAAGGAATATTATGTTGACTAGATCTGTACATAGCACAGTTATCTCTATTTTGCTTCACTCTCCTTTAAAATTGCAAAAGTAAAGACCTATAGTTCAATCTATTAAAAATGTAATCATTCAAGGGGGAATCAGTTAAAACATTTGACTATTTATTATTAAACAAAACAACTATTTAGTCAGATGTTTCATTCTTATTGTTAACTTTTTCCAAATCCCTTAAATATTAAAACTACCATAAATGTGTCTAGCACAGTTCAAGCATATTACATATATTTCTAATCAAAGAAGGCATTACATGTATTATTCCCATTTCACATATGAGAAAACTGAAGTTCAGAGAAGTTTATTTATGCTAGATCATAGAGCTGCCTTGGCAGCATAGCTAACAGATTTTGCTAAAATTCTGTTCTCCAGCACTGAATATCTCTGTTTCTCTAGGCAACACATTGCCTTCATCTTTATTTCCTCAGTTACCTACAACAATTCCTAAAACATAATACATGCTGAATAAATGATCATGAAATGAATAAGCCAAACCATACTGCACACTTTAATTCTACTCTTAAATAGAATACCCACTGTTATTCTATTATTTTCCCATTGAAAACACTTAATAATCATTTACTGCCTACAAAATATAATTCAAATTCTTTACCTTATACTCAAGACCCTCTTCACTATGATTCTATAATTTTCTAGCCATATCTTCTTAAGCAAAAACAGCAACAAAATAGCCCTCACTCATTCCAAGGTGTCCTAGAATCAGACTGACATGAATTTCAGTCTTGGCTCTTACTAACTGTAGATTTACACAAGTTATTTAGCCTCTCTGTGGGTCCTGTCCAGTGCAACAAAGCAAGAAAATGAAAAGGAAGGAAGTAAAGCCATCTTTACTCACTGATGATGTGCTTCTCTACATATAAAATTAAAAAGCATCACTCATTGATGATGTGCATCTATATATAAAATTAAAAAGCATCTATAAACTATTAAAATGAATGTAAGCTCACAGGATACAAGGTCAACACACAGAAATGCATTTTATTTCTATGTATTAGCAAGAAACAATTGGAAACTTAAATTTTCTAAAACGTCATTTACAAAAACATAAAAAAAATCAAATACCTAGGAATATATGTAACAAAAGATGTGCATGATCTCTACATTGCTAACTAAAAACATTGCTGAAAGAAATTCACAATACCCTAATTAGAGGAGAGATGGGTAGACTCTACTGTTAAGATGTCAGCTCTTCCTAAAGTGATGTATAGATTCATTACAATATCAGTCAAAATCCCAACAGGACTTTTTAGTGAAAATTGAGATGCTAACTCTAAAATTTATATTATCTAGAAAATACTAGACAAACACGAAGAACAGGTTGGATAACATACACAGTGCTGGAACACCAGATACCTGTACGGAGAAAAATATTGGCTGAAACTCACACCATACATAAGAATGAATTGAGATGGATCATAGACTTAAATGTTAAAGCTAAAACTATAGACCTCCTAGAAAAAAACATGGGATAATAAATATCTACAACTTTAGAGTAAGCAAAGATTTTTTAGCAGGACATGTAAGGACAGAAAATAAAAATTGATAAATTGGATTTCATTAAAATTATAAACTTCTCATCAAAAATGCCACTAAGGAGCGGGAAGATGGTGGTGTAAGCAGGGCAGCAGAAATCTCCTCCCAACATTATATTTATCTATGAAAATACAGCAAATACAACTATTCCTAAAAGAGAGACCAGAATACACAGGAAAGCGCACAGCGTGCAGCTACACCTGAGAGGACTCGGCATCCCGCGAGGCAGGTAAGATACGGAGCCATAACCCGGCAGGATCCAAGCACTCACCCACCCCAGCACACAGGCAGGAGGAGAGGATTCAGATCTGGGAAGGAGTGGAAGTACAGGCCTGGGAAATAACCAGCCCCGGTGATCTGCGCCAGGAGCGCCGACACACATCGCGCGGTGTACCGGAGATTATAGAGACAGAGGGGGCAGGATCTGAGCGGGGAACACGCCAGGGTGCTTGCAGCCGGCTCCCAGGAAGAAAGAAAAAAAGAAGAAAAACACGCTCTTTTTTCAGCAGTCTTAAAGAGACAGGAGCCCAGCAGAGGGGCCGAATCGCCCTGGCACACTCAGCCCAGCAGGCTGGGAGTCCTGGGGAGTTTCGGAACCCTTTGCTGGCAACTGGGAAATGGTGGTCGCACTTAGACTTTGCACAGAGATCAATAGCCTCCCATTCGTTCCCACCTCGGTCAGAGCTATAAAGGGCCCTGCGGAGCGGTGTGGCCACAGCTCTGGAATAGTGGAGCAACAGCGCCACCTACAGCATCCCCACAAAACCCACTCCTGGTGGGCGTTTTTTTTGTTGTTGTTTTGTTTTTTGTTTTTTGTTTTTCTTCTCTTTCTTTTTTCTTTTCTTTTTTCTCTTTTTTCTTTCTTTCCTTTTTTTTCTTTTATTTTTCTTTTTAAAGTCTTAAAGAGCCCAGCGGACATACGTGGCAACTACCAGCAACCACTTCTATAGCCATGAAAAGACAGAGGAATATGATCCAGACTAAGATCAACCAGACAACCCCAGAGAAGGAGCCTGAAGGGATGGAAATGCACATTCTTCCTGAAAAGCAATTCAGAATAAAAGTCACAACGATGCTGCCGGATCTACAGAGAAATGTGCAAGAGCTGAGGGAGGAAGTGAGGGAAGTAAGGAAAGACAATGCAGAAATCAGACAAGCAATCGACAGGCTTAACAGCAGACTGGATGAGATGCAAGAGACTGTTAATGGATTAGAAATCAGGGAACAGAAATACAGAGAAGCTGAGGCATAAGAGATAAAAGGATCTCTAGGAATGAAAAAATATTAAGAGAACTGTGTGACAAATCCAAATGGAACAATACTTACATTATAGGAGTACCAGAGGAAGAAGAGAGAAAAAAAGGGATAGAAAGTATCTTTGCAGAAATAATTGCTGAAAACATTCCCACGCTGGGGAAGGAAATAGTCTCACAGTCCACAGAAGCCCACAGATCTCCCAACAAAACGGACCCAAGGAAGACAAGACCAAGACACATAATAATTAAAATGGCAAAGATCAAAGATAAAGACACAGTATTAAAGGCAGCTAGAGAGAGAAAAAAGATCACCTACAAAGGAATACCCATCAGACTATCAACAGACTTCTCAACAGAAACCTTACAGGCCAGAAGAGAATTGCATGATATATTAAAGGTAATAAAACAGAAGGGCCTCAAACCAAGAATATTGTATCAAGCACGATTATCATTTAAATATGATGGAGGGATTAAACAATTTCCACACAAATGAAACTTGAGAGAGTTTGCCTCTCATAAACCACCACTACAGGATATCTTAAATGGACTGCTCTAGAGGGAAGCACCCCTAAGGCTAAAAGAGGTCACCAGAGAAAATAAAATCATAGCAAAGAAAGCAGACCATCCAAATACTAACTAAAGGCAAAGAATAAAACACCTAATTTATAAAGAATGGAGGAGGAAGAATAAGAAGGGAGAGATAAAGAAACATCAGACGGTGTTTACAATAACTTAACAAGTAAGTTAAGATAGATTGTTAGATAGTAAAGAAGCAACCCGTGAACCTTTTGGGACCACGAATCTAAAGCCAACAACGGAAATAAGTACATATCTATCAATACTCACCCTAAATGTAAATGGACTGAATTCACCAATCAAAAGACACAGAGTAACAGAATGGATAAAAAGCAAGACCCATCTATATGCTGCTTACAAGAGACCCACCTCAAACCCAAACATATACACAGACTAAAAGTGAAGGTATGGAAAAGATATTACATGCAAACAACAAAGAGAAAAAAGCAGGTGTTGCAGTACTTCTATCAGACAAAATAGACTTCAAAACAAAGAAAGAAGCAAGAGATAAAGAGGGACATTACATAATGATAAAGGGGTCAGTCCAACAAGAGGCTATAACCATTATAAATATATATGCACCCAACACAGGAGTGCCAGCATATGTGAAACAAATACTAACACAATTAAAGGAGGAAATAGACATCAATGCATTCATTTTAGGAGACTTAAACACACCACTCACTCCAAAGGACAGATCAACCAGACAGAGAATAAGTAAAGACACAGAGGCACTGAACAACACACTAGAACAGATGGACCTAACAGACATCTACAGAACTCTGCACCCAAAAGCAGCCGGATACACATTCTTCTCAAGTGCACATGGAACATTTTCCAGAATAGACCACATACTAGGCCACAAAAAGAACCTCAGGAAATTCAAAAATATTGAAATCCTACCAACCAACTTCTCAGATCACAAAGGTATAAAACTAGAAATAAATTTTAGAAAGAAATCAAAAAGGCTCACAAATACATGGAGACTTAACAACATTCTCCTAGTTAATCAATGGGTTAAGGACCAAATCAAAACAGAAATCAAAGAATATATGGAAACTAATGACAACAACAACACAAAGCCACAACTTCTGTGGGACGCAGCAAAGGCAGTTCTAAGAGGAAAGAATAGTGCAATCGAGGCCTATTTAAAGGAGGAAGAACATTCCCAAATGAATAGTCTAAAGACACAATTACTGAAATTGGAAAAAGAACAAAGGATGCCCAAAGTCACCAGAAGGAGGGACATAATAAAGATCAGAGAAGAAATAAATAAAATTGAGAAGAATAAAACAATAGAAAAATTCAATGAAACCAAGAGCTGGTTCTTTGAAAAAATAAACAAAATAGATAAACCCCTAGCCGGACGCATTAAGAGAAATAGAGAATCTACACACATAAACAGAATCAGAAAGGAGAAAGGAAAAATAACGACGGACCACACAGAAATACAAAGAATTACAAGAGAATATTATGAGCATCTATTTGCTAACAAGCTGGAAAACATAGAAGAAATGGACAACTTCTTAGAAAAATACAACCTTTCAAGACTGACCAAACAAGAAACAGAAACACTAAACAGACCAATCACCAGCAACGAAATTGAATCGGTAATCAAAAAACTACCCAAGAACAAAACCCCCGGACCTGATGGATTCACCTCTGAATTCTACCAGACATATAGAGAAGAAATAACACCCATTCTCCTTAAAGTTCTTCAAAATATAGAAAATGAGGGAATACTTCCAAACTCTTTCTATGAAGCCAGCATTACTCCAATACCAAAACCGGGCAAAGACCTCACCAAAAAAGAAAATTACAGACCAATATCCCTGATGAACGTAGATGCAAAAATACTCAACAAGATATTAGCAAAATGGGTATAGATGGCAAGTACCTCAACATCATAAAGGCCATATATGACAAACCCACAGCTAACATCATACTTAACAGCAAGAAGCTGAAAGCTTTTCATCTAAGATCGGGAAAAAGACAGGGATGCCCACTCTCTCCACGGTTATTCAACATAATACTGGATGTGCTAGCCACCGCAATCAGACAAAACAAAGACATACAAGGCATCCAGATTGGTAAAGAAGAAATCTAATTGTCACTATTTGCAGATGACATGATACTCTACATAAAAAACCCTAAAGACTCCACTCCAAAACTACTAGAACTAATATCTGAATTCAGTAAAGTTGTAGGATACAAAATTAACACACAGAAAACTGTTGCTTTTCTATACACTAACAATGAAGTAACAGAAAGAGAAATCAGAAAAACAATTCCATTCACAATTGCATCAAAAAGTATAAAATACCTGGGAATAAACCTAACCAAGGAAGTGAAAGACATGTACTCTGAAAACTACAAGACAGTCCTAGGAGAAATTTAAGAGGACACAAACAAATGGGAATGCATCCCATGCTCTTGGCTAGGAAGAATAAATATTGTCAAAATGGCTACACTACCTAAAGCAATCTACAGATTCAATGCAATCCCTATCAAACTACCAACAGCTTTCTTCAATGAACTCGAGCAAATAATTCTAAAATTCATATGGAACCACAAAAGTCCCCGAATAGCCAAAGCAATACTGAGAAGGAGGAATGAAACGGGAGGAATTACGCTCCCTGATTTCAAGCTCTACTACAAAGCCACAGTAATCAAGACAATTTGGTATTGGCACAAAAACAGACCCACAGATCAGTGGAACAGAATAGAAAATCCAAACATTAACCCAAACATTTACAGTCAATTAATATTTGATAAAGGAGCCTTGTATATACAATGGGGAGATGACAGCCTGTTCAGAAGCTGATGTTGGAAAAAGTGGACAGCTACGTGTAAGAGAATGAAACTGGACTACTGTCTAGCCCCATACACAAAGGTAAACTCAAGGTGGATCAAAGACCTGAATGTAAGTCATGAAACCATAAAACTCTTAGAAAAAAACATAGGCAAAAATCTCTTGGACATAAACATGAGTGACTTCTTCATGAACATATCTCCCTGGCAAAGGGAAACAAAAGCCAAAATGAACAAGTGGGACTATATCAAGCTGAAAAGCTTCTGTACAGCAAAGGACACCATCAGTAGAACAAAAAGACATCCTACAGTATGGGAGAATATATTCATAAATGACGTATCTGATAAGGGGTTGACATCCATAATATATAAAGAACTCACGCGCCTTAAAAAAGAAAAAGCAAATAATCCAATTAAGAAATGGCCAGAGGACATGACATGAATAGACACTTCTCTAAAAAAGAAATTCAGATGTCCAACAGGCACATGAAAAGATGCTACAAATCGCTAAACATCAGAGAAATGCAGATTAAAACCACAATGAGATATCACCTCACACCAGTGAGGATGGCCAACATCCAAAACACAAATAACAACAAATGTTGGTGAGGATGTGGAGAAAAGGGAACCCTCCTACACTGCTGGTGGGAATGCAAATTAGTTGAACCATAGTGGAAAGCAGTATGGAGGTTCCTCAAAAAACTCAAAATAGAAATACCATTTGACCCAGGAATTGCACTCCTAGGAATTTACCCTAAGAATGCAGCAGCCCAGTTTGAAAAAGACATGCACCCCTATGTTTATCGCAGCACTATTTACAATAGCCCAGAAATGGAAGCAACCTAAGTGTCCATCAGTAGATGAATGGATAAAGGGGAGGTGGTACATATACACAATGGAATATTATTCAGCCATAAGAAGAAAACAAATCCTACCATTTGCAACAACATGGATGGAGCTAGAGGGTATTATGCTCAGTGAAATAAGCCAAGCCGAAAAAGACAAGTATCAGATGATTTCATTCATATGTGGAGTATAAGAACAAAGAAAAAAACTGAAGGAACCAAACAGCAGCAGACTCACAGAACCTAAGAATCGACTAATAGTTACCAAAGGGAAAGGGACTGGGGAAGATGGGTGGGAAGGGAGGGATAAGATGGAAGAAGGGGCATTATGATTAGCAGATGTAATGTTGGGGGGAGCATGGGGAGGGCTGTACAGCTCAGAGAAGACAAATAGTGATTCTATAGCATCTCACTACGGTGATGGACAGTGACTGTAATGGGGTTGGTGGGGGGGACCTGATGAAGGGGTTAGTTTAATAACCATAATATTGCACATGTAACTGTAGATTAATGATACCAAAATAAATTATTTTAAAAAAATGCCACTAAGGAAATGAATAGGCATTCCACAGATTGAGGGAGTATACTTGTAATACACATTTTAGACAAAGTTATTGTATCCAGAATAAGTAAAAAAAAATACCTCCAGATTAATAATAAAAAGACAACGAATAATAAAAGGGACAAAAACCCGAAAAAGCACTTTACAAAGTATATAAATGTTGAATATACATATGAAAAGATGTTCAAAATCATTAGTCATCAGGGCACTAAGCAAATTAAAACCTCAAGAGATACCATTTACATACTCTCTAGAATGGCTAAAATAAAGGCCAACAATACTTAGTATTGGGAAGAATGTGAAGCAATTGGAACTCTCATTCATTGATGTCAGGACTATAAAACCACTTTGGAAAAACAGTGTGTCCCTTCCTCATAAAATTAAGTATTCACTTACCACTATGATCCTACAGTTCTACTCCTAATTCACCTTAGAGAAATTAATCAGTATAAAGTTACATTTTGGTAATGGTTTGTTAAAATTTATTGAGTTGTTCACTTTAGATTTGTGTATTTTGCTATCTGAAAATTATACCCGAACAAAGAACTCAGCATTTTAAAAAAATGGAATAAAAGATAATTTTTCCAATATAATGCAGCGCATATACACAAAACCTATAACAAATGTCATATTCAATGGTAAAACATTTACAGTTTCTCCCTGAGATTGGGAGAGAGAATTGGGACTGGAATATCCACTATTACCATTTGTATTCAATATGTATAGGAGTTTCTGGCTGATGTGATAAAAGGGGAGAAAATGGTATAACTATTGCTTAGGAAGAAATAAAACTATCATTATTTGCAGACGGCATGAACATTTATGTGGAAAATTCAAATGAACCAACTATGAGAATTAAGCTTGAGAAGATCTCTGGACTGGAAGTTCAATATACAAAATTGTATTTCTATATATTAGAAACAATTAGAAAATGAAAACTTGAAATTTAAATTGAATAGCTATTTGTCAATATCCATTAAAGCTGAGCATTTCTACTTTATGATCCAATAATTCCACTCCTAAGTATATATCTGATAGAGTTCTTCAAAAGAAAAATTACTAAATTTAGGTGCTTTTACTCAATGGAATATTATACTGAAATGAAAATGAATAAACTATAGCTCCATGCAATACTGAATCATATAAAAATAATTGAGTAAAAGGAGCCAAATAAAAAAGACTACAGCATGATATCATTTACATAAAGGTCAAAGACAAAACTAATCTATAGTGATAGATATCAGGACAGTTGTTACTTTCTGGAGGGAAGGTGGTGCCTCAGAGGACCCAGGAGGGAGATTTGGGCATGTTAAGAATATCTTGTTCCTAATCTAAGTGGAGTTTACATGGATGCGTTCATTTCATGAAAAATTTGGTGTGCAGTTCATTCTAGGTGTACACATGGCTTTTATACCTACATATAGTACATGTCCATTTAACAAGTATTATTGTTTATGCATTTACTGATGTCTCCCGAACTAGACTGCAGACTCCTTGAAGACAGAGGTCATGTTTTAGATTTTTCAATATCCTGCACAGATATTAGCACAGCGACTTCCTAAAATATATTACTTTACAGAGCATATGTAGATACAGGTGCCAATACAGTTTTGTTTATTTAGTTTTAGTGTAAGTACAAATAATAGTAAAATAGTATGTGTGTATGTGTGTGTGTGTATATGTATACACACACACACATGCACAATATAATCAGCTTAAGAAACATGGACTTTTTCTCTACAATTTTCCTTTCTCTTACATTTATGTCACATAACTCCAAAATAAAGATATCTATTAAAAATAGAATCTAATAAATTAAGTGCAAGGTGAGAATCACAATTCACTTATGTACTCTACTAAGTAAGAATTGGTATATGAGTACCCCAGGTATTGACTTCATCTCACTTAACATAAAATCATGTAGATAGGACAATGGGAGTCTTAGAATAGAGAAATATGTTCCAGACCAAAATCTGAACCCATAATCAGTATGATTTGGACATTTTTTCTTCGTTGGTTGGTTGGTAGCATCTTTTTATTGTGGTGAAATATACATAACCTGAAAATTGCCATTATAACCATTTTTATGTGTACAATTCAGTGGCATTAAGTGCATGCACACTGTTGTGCGACCATCCATCTCTCCAGACTTTTCATGAAAATGTTCTGGCTATGTCATTAAATGCATCCAGGACTCAGTTTCTTACCTGAGTCCTACATTTTTAAGATTCTATGCAGCTCAGAAATACTGTATCAGAAAGGTTAAAGCAATGCTCAGAGGAAAAAAGACTTCTTTGGTTAAAATGCAAGATTTGTAAAAAATCCTAGGTCTGGAAGGAGATATTAGTGTTCAGTTATAGCTAGGACAGAAAAATGTCTTCATGAAAAAGTGTGCATCTGAATAGTGGCTCTTTTTCTTTAGAAGAAGAGGCGTCTTCTTGCTTTTTTTGAAATAGGCCTTTGTAAACACAGACCACTTGACAAATAGTCTTACCACAGAGCATTCATTCTAGCAATATTTCGTGGGCTTTAAAACATAAAACTCTGTTTTTATTAAAAGCATTTACAGGGTCAGTCAATGCTATATTTTAATTAGTCTATTATTTATGAATGTCAGTCTTTGACATCCCTGATTAAATGCCTAGGGTCCCAGCTTGTTTGTTTTGTTTTCTTTTCAGCTTTTCCCCAAAATGATTATGAAGTTCCAGACACACAATTATCCAAAAGATTGCAACTGTTCTCTTGCCCCATCCCCAAACTCTTTGAGATGATTAATGTCCAAGTTCTTAAACTGAGTGGTAGGGATGTGGATATTTACTATTCTTTATATCTGTCACACATGTTAAAACTATTACTTTGTGTATATTCACCATTCGACAAAAACAGTTTTAAAAACTCCTTCTGTGATAAACATATTACTTAAACACATTCTTTTGTTACAAAACAACAAAAGCTAATATTTAGATCTTATTTTTTAGACTAAATTTTAAAATAAACTACTAATATTGGGCACTTCCTAATACACTCAATACCCATGGCCAACAAACCACCTAAGATTGGTAAGGTCCTTGCTGGACTAGAATTCCCTTCTCTTTCTGCCTCTGCCTAGAGTTTTTCCCACTCTTGTTTCCTCTCTCCCCTCCCTAATATAGGCTACAGAGCTGAGTTTTTTTCCCTTCTTAATAATGGTTTTATTTACAGTATCACCATTTCCTCATGTTTGAGCACTGCCCATCTCAAGAGTTTGTTTTCTTCTCTCTGGAACCCTTTCTGCCATTGCTAAGATAAAATACAAAGAACAGGGAACACACTTCTACAGAGTAACCACATAACCCAGAGACTCACTGGCTCACCATGTCGATCTAGACATGCTTAACAGAGATTCTTTCCAAGTGCAGCAGATTAACTTCTAGTTTTCCACACAAACCCACATGATGGTTATGATCTATGACCACTACAGTACTATTGAGAATGTGAGAGGCATTAAGAGGGCAGCTCTGAGAATCTAAACCCCTTACAAAACCATGTGTCCATAGAAATATATGTTTTACCTCACAACCAAAAAATGAAAAACTGAGCTTTTGAAACAAATCCATGAGGATTGCCTATACTTTTCATCTGAGACTTCAAAGCCTTTCACAAAACACCATTTTAAAAAGAATTTTTGCCATAGCTTATAGTTGTAAAAGGACTTGTTGTTCACAACTAAGAAGCATATGTTGACAACCTATGGACACTAAGTGGAGGAGATAATGTGCATATTATCTTGTGGTATTGAATATACACTTCTTTTCAGTTATTAATTCAATGCAAATTTGAATTCCTAGTCTGTGCAAGACATTATTCTTAGTGCCAGGGACCCAATACTGAACAAAATGGGCAACAACCATATCTTAACGGAATTCACAGAAAATGTGGCTCCTACTGGGCACCTAATAAATATTTGTTGAATGAATGATTGTGACTAAGAAAATCATTAGAATATGATAAATATTTACATTTTATAAAATTCAGTGAAATCAGTGAACAAAGGGGTTGCAGAATGTCAACTAGATAGGAGAGTTTGTTCCAGCCATCAAGGTTAAAATATTTCCTTATAATGAAGCAATACTGGGTAGGAGTGTTGGGTGGCCCCCAACCAGAAGGCTAGACCTCTACAATCCACATTGTCCCTACTTTGCAAAGCACTGGTTAGAAGACCTGTGCCATCCCACCACTACCTCCATGCCTTTTTACAAACTATGACCTTGAGACCAAAGCCTATTTTATCTACAAGTAATTTTGACTTAACTCTGAGGTCTCAGTATCACTTAATGGTGGCATTATAACAGAAGACAAAATTTTTCCAAGTATACACCTGCTGTGGAAAACAATGTGGAGTTCCTCAAAAACTAAAAATAGAAATACCATTTGACCCAGTAATACCTTTTACGGATTTACCCAAAGAAAACAAAATCCCTGATTTGAAAAGATATAAGCATCCCTATGTTTATCACCACACTTACTATTTGCAATAGCCAAGATGTGGAAGCAACCTAAGTGTCCATCAACAGATGAATAGATAAAGAAAATGTGGAGCATATATACAATGGAATATTATTCAGCCAAAAAGAAAAGAAACCCTGGCATTTGCAACAACATGGATGGATCTAAGGAGTATTATGCTCAGTGAAATAAGCCAGGTGGAGAAAGACAAATACCATATGATTTCATTTATTTGTGGAATATAAAAACAAAGCAAAACATAAGGAACAGAACATCAGTAGACTCACAGACACTGAGAAGTGACTAGGGGTTACCAAGGGGGAGAGGTTGGGGCAGGTGCGGGGGGAGGATTTAGGGAATAAAGGGACACAATAATTCGCAATCACAATATACGCTATTCATGGGGACTGTTGAACCACTATGATGTACATTTGAAAATAAATATATAAAAAGTTTTTAAAAAATGTTACCAAGTGTAACAGAAGCTTTAGTCTATAATGATTTAAAATCCCATCTTCACAAATATTTGTAATATATTTCTTCCTTATAATATTACATATGATTGCTATAGAGAGAAAGAGAGAGATTTATTTTAAGGAATTGACTCGTGATTACGGAAGCTGGTAAATCCAAAATTTGCAAGCCAGCAGGCTGGAAATCCCAGCAGGAGTTGATGTTTCAGTCTTGAGTCTGAAGGCAGTCTGGAGACAGAATTCCTTCCTTCTTTGGAAACCTCACTCTTTTCTCTTAAAGCCTCAGCTGATCAGATGCGGACCACCCACATTATGGAGGGTAATCTGCTTTACTCAGTCTACTGACTGAATGTGAATCACATTTGAAAAATACTTTCACAGCAACACCTAGACTAGTGTTTGACTAAACAACTGCACCAAGGGCTACTCAAGTGGGAACATAAAATTAACTTTCACAGTCCATTGCTTATCAACTTTATATTCATACAGATCTCCTTAAACATACTTAACACTCAAATAAAAACAATAACAAAGGTCACTTCCACCCAACATGATACAACCATCCCGTGTACAACAAACTCTTTCTCCAGAAGAGGACAGAGGATGCAAAGTCTTGGGATGATGTTCACTCTTTTCCTTGATAAGGAAATACTTGATAACTTAAATACCATAATATATAGCATTATATGCATATGTATAATCTATCTATCTATATAGTTAACTATGATGTAAAGTTAACAATGCTTAAATACTATGATATATTCAATATATCTTACTTTATATGATAAGGGGATAAGGGAGGAAAGGAAACAAAAATATAGGTAAACATATACATACATGCATACATACATACACACAAGCATATTCATAACAAAACAAGGAAGAAATACTTAAAACAGTCCTCATGTCTGTAACTGGTCACATGGTAATAGCTGGTATTCATAACTAACTCCTTCCACTGCCCATTCCATATTCCTTTTGCTCTTAGCACGCATCTTGGCTGGTTGTGATTCTTTGCCCAACAGTGGGACCCAAACTTTCATTCATGAAGGACCTGAGCTATTAATAGACCTGCCTGAATTAGACTGTTGTAGTTTTCCATTGACTTTAATTCCAGGAGTGGTACCAAAAGAAGCCCTAAGGGATCTCCTGAATTACAAACATACTCTTCCTTACCTCCATTAGTAGCAGTCTGCTACAATTTCCACTTGGAAATGAGGAGCAGTCCCCCAGACAATAAAACTCCCTTCTTTGCTGGTTAATTCCAAGACATAAGAAGCCCAAAGCGGCCAGGTAGCAGTCTTAACTTGCAGCTCATGCAATCCTTGTCATGTCTCCGGTGGAAGCATTCCTCCCCTTGGAACTAAGACCTCTAAACCAGCAGAGCGTAAGGTCTCAGGAACAGGAAATACAAATTTTGCTAGTGGATCACTAGGGGTAGTAGTGAGTGGTGCCACTTCCATTTCTTCTCCGTGATTCTTAGACCCGTGAATCCAGGCTATGGGAGGAATGGCACAGAGTACTGAGTGCGAATTTACAGCATATTCAGCCTCCTGGAGAACCTTGACCCAGTCCTGCAAGATATTACCACCTAGCTGCTTCTGTAATTGAGTCTTCAAAAGGCCATTCCACTATTATATCAAGCCAACTATTTCAGATGGTGGGGAACATGGTAAGAACTGGGAATTCTGTGAGTGTGGACCCATTGCCCCACTTTATTTGCCATGAAGTGAATTCCTTGATCAGAAGCAGTGCTGTGTGGAACACCATGATAGTGAATAAAAGGACCCATTTTGTGGCTACCAACCCACCTCTTCACCAGTGACTCTTGTCATTGCCCAATGGGCTTATGAACAATGTGGCCATGGTGACAACACAGACTTCCATTTACCAAGGCTGACCTGGCTGTGGCCACTGATGAGGTCCCAGTTTTCCAGCAAAAGAGACCAGTAGTGAATCCCCAGGATGGCACCATTCCCCAGTGTGATCAGTCAGCTTCCTGGTGTCAGGCTGATTACAATAGGATCACTTCATCATGGAAGGAGCAGCATTTCATTCTTTTTGGAATAGACTTTCTGGATTTGGAGGTGCCTTTCCTGCATGCAGTGCTTCAGCCAAAACTATCAGCATGGACTGCTTTGCTAAGGAGCAGTATCTCTTTGCAGCATTTTGTAAAAGAATATACATAGCACTGAAACAGGAGTTATAACAGCCTATCTCAACTTTCTTTTGTGACCAAAAATCTAGTTCTCTATTAGCAACACAGTAGCTTTAATAAATTTACTATCAATGAGAAAAAAAAGTCTTAGTCATAAATGACTATTGGTTATAAACATGCTGTCAGCAATGTAGTGTATCTGTGTCCCATAGGGAGTGTTGTATTTGGTATGCTTCCTTTCAGTGCATATAACGGGTTGTCAATGCCAAGGTGAGAAGTTTTGGATCCTCACAGGTGTAATTTTAAGATTTATTTCTAGTAGGATTTTTATAAAGAGCAAGATACCCAGATTCTTTACTGAGCAAATTCTCCCAGTGCATTTGGCTTGATTTAACTGTTGGCTTTTTCTTGATTTTTACTAGGTTTTTCATATGTTGAATTTTAAATAGGGACATTTTTGTAATTCTTTAAGAAGTTTTATTTTTAGTTTGCTCACTCCTAAAATAATGTTTTTTAAATTAACAAAAATGATGTCTTTTATATAGCATATTTTAAATAAATAGCAAATGAATTTTTGTAATAGTATGTATTTTTAAGTATTGTGCTACTATGTATAATCTGTTCTCTTTAAAATGTGTAATTTTTTCTTCCATTTAATATAATTTGTAATATTCTTAACTTCATTTTAACTCTCGTTTATAACCATTATGCTTTCTTCATGAGATAGTCTTCTCCTTGCTTTTTCTTGCTTTTTTCCCTTCCCTATAAATTGCTACTATTCTATTCTTGGTCTATCCTATGGCCCTTTCTCATGCATTTTTATTGCTTACTTACTTCTAATCTAACTCTGTAACTACCTTTTCCTACAATTCTCAATGATTTAAGCATCCTCTATCAAAATGAGTTTTTTCTACCTTTGACACCAATATTTAACCAGTTTTTATTGGTCGTTCCAACGCATTCTCAACTGTAAACTCAATTTCATATAACTTCCCATTGCCATAACTGTGGTGTTTGTCTACATCTCACTTCCTTTTACCTTCCAATTACACGTAAATTATTATTATATTTTAAAAGTTGAGTTGGATATTTGATAAACTGTATTCTCTTAATATGCCTGAAATTAGACTTAAATAAATTCCTTACCCAGAGGAAGCCTGTACATACTTCTGTCACGGCACATAGGGCATCTCGCCATATTTACTGAAGTACTTTTCCTCCTGGGACTAGAGTGTAAGCCCTTTGAAAACAGGGAGTATACGTAAATCTCTAGTGTCTGGCATAGTGTAGGTTTTAATAAATGAATAAATGTGTAAATAAGTAGTTAGTTGTATAATTTCAGTGTCCAAAAAAACACTACGCCCTGCCAGCTACAAATGAAATTTCTTTTGCAAGCGACAAACCTTTTAATTTCCCATTACAACAAAATTTTATCACTAGAAAAGTGCATTTGTTTTAATGTCTTCATTCAAAGCAGAAATGTCAATCCTTGCTGAAGATAAGAATCAGGTCCTCATCTCAGTAAAAATAAATTAGGAGACCCCAAATGATTGTAAAGGATAGGCCAGGTTGAGGATTGCTAGGCTAAGACAGAAGTCACTGAGGGCAGGCTCCAAAGAGCAAAGAAAGAATAAATAATAAAATCCTTAATGACCTGTGGCAGAGAATATTTTGTTAGGAGGCGGGGGATGAGGAGTTTGAGAGGAGCCATCTCTTCTGCAGAAGGCCGTGGTGGATGGAGAGGGAAGTATTTTTAAAAGCATCTATTGTCTTGATAAATTAAGAAGAAAGATTATAAGTACTTTCTAAAGAGGCAAACTTTGAAGAGGAAAGAATTTAAAATTTAAATTTAAAAATGAGGTCAGACATTCCAACAAATGCTAATAAAAGGGTCCTTTGAGTTTCTTGGGCTTTTTACAAAAATACTCAAATACACAGGCTCACAAATAGAGCACATGTATTGGTGCCTAAAAAGAAAACCCTAAAGACGAAAAGTTGACATAGAGGAACTTGAGAGAAGAAACACTGTTTTAAAGAATTAGCAGTCCCCCAATGTGTGTCTATAATTGCAACAACATAAAAAGTATAGGTGATATTAATATTTTGAGTTGTTTATTTATATCTCATTTTTCTTTGGGCTTCATAATTTTTTATTTATATTTAATAGTTATTTATGTTTTATGGATACATGCCTGTTTTCTGTTAGAAATATTAAAAATAATTTCTCCCCCCCCCAAAAAAGTATAGGTGAATATGGATGAGAACAAGAAAAGAAAAGAAATTTTAAACAACTGGCACTGAGGTGCTTTGAATTTGAAGCCTGAAATTCTAGTTCACACATGGATACTAATATGCTGTCCATCCTTAGGCAGATCTCTTCACTTCTCTGGGACTCAGTTTCCTTCTCCACAAAATGAGGGAGTTGAAAAGTTGAATTAAATTAGTACTCCTTGCAAGGTTTCTCTGAAAGAGTAAACAAGTGCGTGGCCAGGCTCAGGGCAGGAGTAGCTTGCAACACCCACTGCAAGGCCAGTTTTCTCAAGTCTTGTGTTTTGTCTTAAAAGTTCATGTCCTGGTATGTGAGTTATATCTCAATAAAATCGTTCTTTTTTCAAAACGTTCATGTACTTTTTATTCTTCACTATTCTTTCTGTGTCTTTGCTTTTAAATAGTCAAGCTTGTCTATAAAATTTTATATTCTGCTTTTTTTCCTAAGTATATCTTTCACATTTTATATATGTCATTAAAATGTTATTTTCCTTTTAATAGCTATACAGTATTCAATCACATGGCTGTCCTATATTAACCATTAACCGTCTCCTAGTTTGGGATGTTTGTTACATCACACTCCCTTAATTCCTTCTGTTTGGCTCCGTGTAAAGACTGGGATTTCTTTATGGTTTCTAATTAAATCCTCTCAAGTGTGGAGATTATAAACTGAAAAAAATTTTTTTTTCTCTTATTACTGCAGGATGTTAAATGGTCTCTTGGTGATATAAGTTATAATTCATTTTTTCTTGTGATCTCACTGCTAAAGAGGAAAGAAACTAACGTTTATTGAAGGTCCACTCAATATAGGGTCTTTGTGAAGGTTACACATATCATCTATCCAGGGAGGTCATGACTATCCCACTTCAGGTAATAAGCTGAGGCTCAAAGGAACAGGGTAACTGACTAATGATGTGTAGTACCAGCATTTGAAGTGGGTCTGCTGTCTCCTGTATCTGCCCCAGGCCATCCTGTCCAGCACACTCTGGTCCTGCAGCTGCAGCGGACAAGCACATATCCACCCCTGTTCTGCCCTCAGCCTGAATCCCCGTCTCTTTTCTTAGCAGTACAATGGTCTCTTCTACAATTAACATCTTATTTTTTGATGAGGTCCTTGGACTAACACTCAATTGTTTATTTTCCAAATGATAAATAAATGAAGGATTATTTTAATGCTTAGAGCAGGGGCAGTAAAATTTTTCTGTAAAGAGCAACATAGTGAATATTCTGTAAAGAGCAACATAGTGAATATTTGAGCCACTAGTGCATCTCTGTCCCCACTACTGCACTGCCCTTACAGTGAGAGAGCAGTCACCGTGGCAACAAGTGGGCGTGGCTGGGTGCCAATAAAACTTTCAGGGACGCTGAAATTTGAGTTTCATGTAAGTTCATTTCTCACAAAATATTCTTCATTTGATTGCTTTTTCATCCATTTAAAACTGTACAAACCACTGCTAGCTCATGGGCAGTAAAAAAAAGGCCTCATGGAACATCGTTTGAGACCCTCCTCCCCCAGCGTGGGCCAGAGGCTCAAGTGTGAGGCTTCCTGTGGTCTGCAGCTCTCGGTGAGGGAGTGAGCGGATAGATGTGGGTCATGCTGCACTTGCTCCATTAGGAATGACTCTAAAGGATGTTGATAAAATAGAGATCTCAGCCAATAAGCCCTTAATTTTAAGTACTGTATGTTAGGAGTGCAAGTGATGTCAGGAATGCATCCGTCCCAGGGAATACTCTCCAAAAGCAGTGATTCAGTGAACACCTCCATTTCCTGGAGGACATTTTTGCACTAAGGATGGCATGTCTTATTTTTTTGTCTTTTTTATTTGTCTTATTTTGTCTTTTTTTCCACCTAAATTCTAACCAGATCTCTAAGATTCTCATGCCCTGGCCTCTGAGTACCTTGCAGTTGTCCCCTTTAAAGACTCCCATCACTCCCATCACTGTTTCAGCTACTCCCTCCTGGGGTCATACTTTTGACTTTCAAGCTTAAACTGGCTCCACCCTGACCCCCTTACCCCACCCCCGTTCCTCCACCTTTTACTTTCACCTCCGTTTACTACCTCAATTCCAACAACGCTTCCACTCCACTGGAATAAATTACTTTTATAACCTGTCACTGTCCACCTAAATCATAGCCTTACTTTCCTCCTTCTCCAGCCTAAACTTCAAGGTCATTCCTAATAGTCTTCCTTGCTTATGCCCTCAGGGTCTGGTTTTCTGGTTTTCTGAAGCTGGGTGGTATCATTAAATCAGGAGACAATGGCAAAGATGTGGGGGTGGAATAAAATGATGAGTTAAACCCCATAGCCTCCAGCAGGGTTGCACTGTCTCTGAGGGCAGCCCCTTCCACCAAGGCCCACCTGGCCTGGCCGAGCCTTCATATCTGTGTGCCACTCTGGCCGTGAGTGGTCTTCCATGGACTGCCTGCTCCCTGGCATAAGTCTGGGTCCACAACTCATCTGCTCTTCCCAACATCAGGCCCAAAGCTCAATCAGAGGACAGAATAAAAATGAAGATGGATTTTCCAGATATATCTGAACCACTGTTTCCATTTCCCTCAGCTCTTTCAGGTATATTTTTCATGGAATAAATCTGGGTGGAGAAAAAAACTAGATGCCAGGTACATAGCAAAAACTCTTCTCTCGAGGCTACTGAGGATTAAAGATGGCGGCGTGAGAGGTGAGACAGAGGCTTCCTCCTAAAACCGCATATAATATGAAAATAAAGCTACTACAACTACTCTTGAAAGAGCAACGGGAAAGAGGACTACAACAAACTGCATACACCTGGAGACAAGAGCAGCCCTCACAGAAAACGGTAATGTACTAAAGCTGTGGTCCTGCGGGATCCAAGCCCTTCCCCCACCCCAGCTCACCGGCAGGAGGAACAAGAACAGAGCAGAGAGGGAGTGGAAGCCTGGGACTGCTGAATACCTAACTCTGGAGATCTACTCTGGGAGCACAAACCTACATTTCATGGTGCTTGCATGATACTCTTGTAATTAGGAGCTTGGAAAGCTAAGGCAGGCGGAGTTCCTGGAGAGACTAAGATTCCGGCTGCTTGTGAGATCAGGGATCCATACCCAGCTGCTCTGGGACGGGGGAGGGGCAGGCAGTCTGAGAGACTTCCAGGCAGGGAGGACCTTGGCAGGAGGCCTGCTGAGAGGGCAAGGACTGCACGGAGCTTGCTGCTCGGGAGAAAGGACAGGTGGACAGGATTGTCTGGGTGTACTCTGCCCAGCAGATTGGGAACTTTCTGATCTTCAGGTGTGCCAGCTCCCTGGCTGCCTGCATGGCTCCAGGAACCCCTACTGTGACAGGCAGACTAGTGCACCTTTCGCTTGGCCAGCCCCACCGGGCTTGCAAACCTGGAAGCCCTTCCCTGCTGTTGGGCCAGCCGGAGGGAGGATCTGTCTACAGCAACTAAAAAGGCAAAGCACAGAGGCTCATACCTGTGTGCTCAGCCCACTGGTTCAGACAGTAGAGACAGGCATAGCAGCCAGGAAACAGGAAACAGCCCTTTCCTCCCCCGAGGCACCATTACCACTCCTCTACAATCCCTGACATTGCTTCAGGGGCTGAGCAGCTCCAGAGAGTAGAGCTTCTGGGCACTAGAGGGCTCCATACACAAATACAAAACGCCAAAGGAACCTGGTCCAGAGTAAAATTATGAATACAACTCCTGAGAAAGATTTAAATGATATGGACCTTATGACTCTCCCTTAAAGGGAATTCAAAATAAAAATCATTCACATGCTCATGGAGGTACAGAAAGATATTCAAGAACTCAGGAATGAATTCAGGTCGGAGATCCAATCCTTGAAGAACACAATGGACGGTATTAAAAGCAGATTGGATATGGTGGAGGAGACGATAAATGAAATAAAAACTAGAGAAGAGGAATACAAAGAAGCTGAGGTACTGAGAGAAAAAAGGATCTCTAAGAATGAAAGAATATTGAGAGAACTGTGTGACCAATCCAAACGGAACAATATTCGCATTATAGGAGGACCAGAGGAAGAAGAGAGACAGAAAGGGATAGAAAATGTCTTTGAAGAAATAAAGGCTGAAAACTTTCCCACACTGGGGAAGGATATAGTCTCGCAGTCCACGGAAACCCACAGAACTCCCAACACAAGGGACCCAAGGAAGACAACAGCAAGACACATAATAATCAAGATGGCAAAGGACAAAGATAAAGACAGAGTATTAAAGGCAGCTAGAGAGAGAAAAAAGATCACCTACAAAGGAAAACCCATCAGATTATCATCAGACTTCTCAACAGAAACCTTACAGGCCAGAAGAGAATGGCATGATATATTTAACGTAATGAAACAGAAGGACCTTGAACCAAAAATATTGTATCCAGCACGATTATCATTTAAATATGACGGAGGGATTAAACAATTTCCAGACAAAAGAAAGTTGAAAGAGTTTGCCTCTCATAAACCACCACTACAGGATATCTTAAACGGACTGCTCTAGAGGGAAGCACCCATATGGCTAAAAGATGTCACCAGAGAAAATAAAATCATAGCAAAGAAAGCAGACCATCCAAATACTAACTAAAGGCAAAGAATAAAACACCCAATATATAAAGAATGGAGGAGGAAGAATAGGAAGGGTGAAATAAAGAAACATCAGATGGCGTTCACAATAACTTAACAAGAAAGTTAAGTTAGATTCTTGGATTGTAAAGAAGCAGCCCTTGAACCTTTGGTAACCATGAATCTAAAGCCAGCAATGGCAATAAGTACATATCTATCAATAATCGCCCTAAATGCACCAATCAAAAGACACAGAGTAACAGAGTGGATAAAAAAAGCAAGACCCATCTATATGCTGCTTACAAGAGACTCACCTCAAACCCAAAGATATACAGAGACTAAAAGTGAAGGGATGGAAAAAGATATTTCATGCAAACAACAAAGAGAAAAAAGCAGGTGTTGCAGTACTTGTATCAGGCAAAATAGACTTCAAAACGAAGAAAGTAGCAAGAGATAAAGAAGGACATTACATAATGATAAAGGGGTCAGTCCAAAAAGAAGATATAACCATTATAAACATATATGCACCCAACACAGGAGCGCCAACATATGTGAAACAAATACTAACAGAATTGAAGGAGGAAATAGACAACAATGCATTTATTTTAGGAGACTTCAACACACCAGTCACTTCAAAGGATAGATCAACCAGACAGAGAATAAATAAAGACACAGAGGCACTGAACAACACACTAGAACAGATGGATCTAACAGACATCTACAGAACTCTGCACCCAAAAGCAACAGGATATACATTCTTCTCAAGTGCACATGGAACATTTTCCAGAATAGACCACATACTAGGCCACAAACAGAACCTCAGTAATTTCAAAAATATTGAAATCCTACCAACCAAGTTCTCAGATCACAAAGGTATAAAACTAGAAATAAATTTTAGAAAGAAATCAAAAAGGCTCACAAATACATGGAGACTTAACAACATTCTCCTAATTAATCAATGGGTTAACGACCAAATCAAAACAAAAATCAAAGAATATATGGAGACTAATGACAAGAACAACACAAAGCCACAACTTCTGTGGGATGCAGCAAAGGCAGTTCTAAGAGGACAGTATATTGCAATCCAGGCCTATTTAAAGAAGGAAGAGCATTCCCAAATGAATAGTCTAAAGACACAATTATTGAAATTGGAAAAAGAAGAACAAAGGAGGCCCAAAGTCACCAGAAGGAGGGACATAATAAAGATCAGAGAAGAAATAAATGAAATTGAGAAGAGTAAAACAATAGAAAAAATCAATGAAACCAAGAGCTGGTTCCTTGAAAAAATAAACAAAAGAGATAAACCCCTAGCTAGACTCATTAAGAGAAAAAGAGAATCTACACACATAAACAGAATCAGAAATGAGAAAGGAAAAATAATGATGGACCACACAGAAATACAAAGAATTATAAGAGAATATTATGAGCATCTGTATGCTAACAAGCTGCAAAACATAGAAGAAACGGACAACTTCTTAGAAAAATACAACCCTCCAAGACTGACCAAGCAAGAAACAGAAAAACTAAACAGACCAATCACCAGCAATGAAATTGAATCGGTATTCAAAAAACTATCCAAGAACAAAAGCCCCGGACCTGATGGATTCACCTCTGAATTCTGCCAGACATGTAGAGAATAACCCCATTCTCCTTAAAGTTTTCCAAAAAATAGAAGAGTAGGCAATACTTCCAAACTCGTTCTATGAAGCCAGCATCACTCTAATACCAAAACCGGGCAACGACCTCACCAAAAAAGGAAATTGCAGACCTATATCCCTGATGAACGTAGATGCAAAAATACTCAACAAAATATTAGCAAAGCGAATTCAAAAATACATCAAGAGGATCATTCACCATGATCAAGTGGGATTCATCCCACGGATACAAGGATGGTACAACATTCGAAAATCCATCAACATCATCCAGCACATCAATAAAAAGAAGAACAAAAACCACATGATCATCTCCATAGATGCTGAAAAAGTCATTGACAAAATTCAGCATCCATTCATGATTAAAACTCTCAACAAAATGGGTATAGATGGCAAGTACCTCAACATCATAAAGGCTATATATGACAAACCCACAGCTACCATCATACTTAACAGCGAGAAGCTGAAAGCTTTTCATCTAAAATCGGTAACAAGACAGGAATGACCACTCTCTCCACTGTTATTCAACATAGTACTGGAGGTCCTAGGCATGGCAATCAGACAAAACAAAGATATACAAGGCATCCAGATTGGTAAAGAAGAAGTCAAATTGTCACTATTTGCAGATGACATGATACTGTACATAAAAAACCCTAAAGAGTCCACTCCACAACTACTAGAACTAATATCTGAATTCAGCAAAGTTGTAGGATACAAAATTAACACACAGAAATCTGTTGCTTTCCTGTACACTAATGATGAACTAACAGAAAGAGAAATCAGAAAAACAATTCCATTCACAATTGCATCAAAAAGAATAAAATACCTAGGAATAAACCTAACCAAGGAAGTGAAAGACCTGTACTCTGAAAACTACACAACACTCCTAGGAGAAATTAAAGAGGACACTAACAAATGGAAATGCATCCCATGCTCTTGGCTAGGAAGAATAAATATTGTCAAAATGGCTATACTACCTAAAGCAATCTACAGATTCAATGCAATCACTATCAAACTACCAACAGCTTTCTTCAATGAACTGGAACAAATAACTCAAAAATTCATATGGAACCAGAAAAGATCCCGAATAGCCAAAGCAATTCTGAGAAGGAGGAATCAAAGAGGGGGAATTACGCTCCCTGACTTCAAACTCTACTACAAAGACACAGTAATCAAGACAATTTGGTACTGGCACAAAAACAGACCCACAGACCAGTGGAACAGAATAGAAAATCCAAACATTAACCCAAACATTTACAGCCAATTAATATTTGATAAAGGAGCCTTGGATATACAATGGGGAGATGACAGCCTCTTCAGCAGCTTGTGTTGGAAAAACTGGACAGCTACCTGCAAGAGAATGAAACTGGACTACTGTCTAGGCCCATACACAAAGGTAAACTCAAGGTGGATCAAAGACCTGAATGTAAGTCATGAAACCATAAAACTCTTAGGAAAAAACATAGGCAAAAATCTCTTGGATGACTTCTTCATGAACATATCCTCCCAAGCAAGGGAAACAAAAGCAAAAATGAACAAGTGGGACTATATCAAGCTGAAAAGCTTCTGTACAGCAAAGGACACCATCAGTAGAACAAAAAGACATCCTACAGTATGGGAAAATATATTCATAAATGATGCATCTGATAAGGGGTTGACATCCAAAATATATAAAGAACTCACGCACCTCAACAAACACAAAGCAAATAATCCTATTAAGAAATGGGCAGAGGACATGAATCTTCTCTAAAGAAGAAATTCGGATGGCCAACAGGCACATGAAAAGATGCTCCACATCACTAATCATCAGAGAAATGCAGATTAAAACCACAATGAGATATCACCTCACACCAGTAAGGATGGCCAGCATCCAAAACACAAACAACAACAAATGTTGGTGAGAAAGTGGAGAAAAGGGAACCCTCTTACACTCCTGGGGGGAATTCAATTTAGTTCAACCATTGTGGAAAGCAGTATGGAGGTTCCTCAAAAAACTCAAAATAGAAATATCATTCGACCCAGGAATCCCACTCCTAGGAATTTACCCTAAGAATGCAGCAGCCCAGTTTCAATAAGACAGATGCACCCCTATATTTATTGCTGCACTATTTACAATAGCCAAGAAATGGAAACAACCTATGTGTCCATCAGTAGATGAATGGATTAAGAAGATGTGGTACATATACACAATGGAAGATTATTCAGCCATAAGAAGAAAACAAATCCTACCATTGCAATAACATGGAGGGAGTTAGAGGATATTATGCTCAGTGAAATAAGCCAAGCCGAAAAAGGCAAGTATCAAATGATTTCACTCATATGTGGAGTATAAGAACAAAGAAAAAAACTGAAGGAACACAACAGCAGCAGACTCACAGAACCCAAGAACGGACTAATAGTTACCAAAGGGAAAGGGACTGGGGAAGATGGGTGGGAAGGGAGGGATAAGAGGGTAAAAGGAGTATTATGATTAGCAGATGTAAGGTAGAGGGGGCACGGGGAGGGCTGTACAACTCAGAGAAGACAAGTAGTGACTCTATAACATCTCAATATGCTGATGGACAGTGACTGTAATGGGGTTGGTTTGGGGGACCCGATGAAGGGGTAGTTTAATCACCATAATACTGCACATGTAATTGTAGGTTAATGATACCCAAATAAATTGTAAATAAAAAAAATAAAAATAAATAAATCTAGGCTACTTTAAAAAAACAAAAAAACTCTTCTCTCTATGGTTGGATAATTTTTACCTTCTGGGCGGAGAAGAGAGATGATGACCTAATACTTCTACTGGGAAATAAGGTTTGGGAAATAGTCTAGTGATTCTCATCATTATAGTTGATAAGCTGAACTACATGTTCTTAAAAATACCGACCATATATCATATGTCAGAGCAAGCAAAATGTATAAATGACATGAAACTGTTTTGATGATCAATAAATGCATGTATACTAAAAGAAAACTAAGAAAAAATCAACTGCTTTTGAACAGAACTGCAAGATTAATAGATGAATGTATTAAACTTTCTGTGTTTGATGTTTGTCAGGTGTCCATAAAGTTCCATGAAATTGTACTGAATAAATCAATTCAAATTGGCTTAGTTATGGGCAGTAGTAAAACTAAGAACTGATTAAAAGGCCAGCAGGAAATATGGTCTTGCTTCAAGTTAATGATATGCACTGTGAACTCTCTGATAGCGGGCATGTTGACTAGAGAGTTTCAGCGTGTGGCTCTTTTTCCCATCCACTCAGGACTTTTTGATACAGGTTCCTGGAAGACAGAGTCCGTAACTATGCATCTACCTGTCTTTTCATTTTTTGTGCCTCGTGCTGCACATGGTATATAGTAAGCTCAATAAATTAGATGGAATGAATGATGAATGAATATGGTACTGAAAAATTCTGAACTGGTTTTTAAACCATTGAAGAATGCCCAAATGATAATCAGTATGCCTTATATTCTAGTCAGCTGAATATTTTTACTCTGGTATTGTGTCAAATGATAAATTCTCAATTTAATGTGATACCCATATTTTCTCACCAAATTGAAAATTAGAGTTTATCAACATATTATTAAATGGTAGATCCAGCATTCATATTTTTAAAGGTGGCCTTGAAGGCAGTACCTTCAGTTTTTAGTGGGAAAATAGAGAGCATTTCATTAAAACAGAGAAACTAGGAAACCTAGATATAAAATGAAAATTAACCTGAGAATAGATGAATATTTAAATATATAACTTTTACTTTAAAAAGGAAGATTAAAATGTTATCAGGTATAGAATTGTATCTGAGTGTAAGTAGTGATGTGTTCACATGAATGCTTTACTAACATCTGATATATAAAGTATACCTTCTTTTTGCTTATTAACATTACTTCCCTGTTTAAAAGCACTTAGTTTATTCTCAGATTGATTTTCTTTTAGTATGAATGCTTTTATTGGTCAGCAAAAAGTATTATGTCATTTACACATTTTAGTCTTAAAAACCAAGTAAATAGCTCAATAACCTGCTGCTTGAGTGTTCTAAGAACCCTTACAAACTGTCTTAATGCTATAAGAAATTGAGAAATTACTACTGATAATTTGTGCAAACAGGTACACCTTCCCTAGGTCCTGGGCCCCTGTTCTATTTCTCTTAATTTACTGGACCAGACTGTTTGTATTGCAGGTTGGCCCTGTGAGGAAGATGCCATGAGAGCAGTCCTATGACCCCAGATTTCATGATATGCATGTGACCCTCCTTCAAACTGACACCAAACCACTGGTGTACATTCACTGTATAGGAAGTCAAACCAGGCAGGATGCAATTGAGCGCTGTGGCTTTTTCAGATTGCAAAATTAGGCACTTTTAGTTACTTAGGGACAAATGTTGCAGACACATGCCACACAAACCAGTTTACATAAATCTTAATAGGCTTTTTTTTAGTGAAAGTGGAAAGTCTAGTTATATTTTCCCGTCAAAGAATATGGTATTTTTTCCCCTTAAAGTTTTCTGAAGAACACTTTTGCTGTTGTGTGTATAAAAAGATTTTTTAAGGAAAACATTGTAATGTGTCTCAAAATCTTTAATTTCCAGCTGTTCGGCCAATGATGATGGGAGACAGAAATTTAATTTAGTAGTTTGCCTGAAGTAAGACAGCATAGCGACTGTCCTCTAGAGCAAATTGCTCAGCGAGCAATATATCCTCTCTGTGAATCTAACATGTGCCATGTGGAACTAATTTGCTAAGAATAATGTCTAAAATAAAAGATTTCACTGTATCTCAATTACTTAATGTGGGAAACTACTATATATAATTTGCATGATTTTCAGTCTAATATGAAAAGAATAAATATTTATCCTGGTTGATGTCAATATTTTATCATTTTGGATTCCCTGCATTTCAAAACCTTAATAATTTTAAAATTCCAGTTTGCAACTTTACTGCCTTATGCCAAAGCATTTAGCTGGGTCAGGCTAAGTACAATGCACATCAGTGCATCTTAAGGAATTATAAATGCCCATTTTTAAGTTAATTTTTGCAGTGCTATAACAAGAATTGTCACTTCCTCCATTTGTATTAAAAGCCTGAAAAAGATACTTGTGCAGTGCCCGGGGTGCGAGGCCGAGCACCAGATCTGTTGCTCCCAGCAAATGAAGGCGATGTCTCTGCCAGGGAGCACGGCTGTCTCAGAAGGTGACAAGCTTTCAGTTTAGCAGAACTACTTGGATGTGTCCCTTTAAGAAAGTAGGAATGCTATGACTGTGTTACAGTGTAGTCCACTTACATTAAGCATCTTTCTTTTTTACTCCCTCTCCTTTTTTTATTCATCTCTCATTTTTTTCTTTAGTCCTTTTTTATTTTTAAATGTATGCTCCTTTCTAGACTAAAGCCACCTGATCCACACGAGAGGCAGTTCCTCCCAGAGTTGTGATAAAAATCCTGAAAATCTTGTTTGACATTTCCCTCTCTTATTACACATGGAACAACGTAAACTTATTAAATATGAATAATGGGAAATATGAAACAACCATAATTAATATGAAGTGAGGAGCAGAAAAAATAACAAATGTGAGGTAAAATTTAAAAATTTTAATCACCAAATTGAAGAACAAAGGTATAAAGACCAAGATCATAAAGATATCAGCAAAAGATTTGTAAATGCAGAACAATGTATGATTTTAATATATTAAAAATTGGGGGGAGTAAAAAGCCCTTTGCCCTTGCAATTTTTAATGATGATAGTAGGCAGCAATAAGGATTGTAATAGAAAGCAAGATAACTAATACATAGAAAACTATGCTTGCCTTAGTTTTAAATTTTAAATTCCTAAATTTTAAAATTTACATCACAAATAAAATAAGGTAAAAAGGAAAGCCTCTTACCCCTTGAGGAAAATTGTATAAAATAACAGTCACTTGATAATTACTTTTATCTTAATAATTACCTTTAATTTTACCACAGAACTGCATTTTTTTCTTTAAGAGCTTTATGAAGGGATGACTGGCATTTAAGAAATCACCTGTGACTCACAGACACTGAGAAGTGACTAGTGGTTACCAAGAGGGAGGGGCTGGGGGTGGGAGAAGGGGAGGGGGATAAAGGGGCACAAAAATTTGCAATCGCAATATAAGTTGGTCATGAGGATGGCAGTACAGCATGGAGAATATAGTCATTGATTCTGTAACATTTTCCTATGTTGACATAGTAACTGCACTAGTGGGGATAAGGACTTACTTATATGGGTAACTGTTGAACCACTGTGTTGTACACTTGAAACCAATATAAGATTGTATATCAACAATACTTCAATAAAAATTTTAAAAATCACTTGTGATGAAAATGTATCATTGGATATGCTTTGACATATATACATACATCTCCTTGAGAGCACCGCCTTGATGAAGACAATGAACATATCCATCACCTCTAGAAGTTTCTTTGGGCCCCTTGGTAATTTCCCTTCAGCTTCCTTCCCAAACACCCTCTCTCCTCAGGGCAGACACTGATCTATTTGCTGTCACTACAGGGTGGTTCAGCATTATATTTAATAATCTATAACTAAAGTAAAATCATCATTCTCACTCAATTAAAAAAAAGATTTGTTTTGTTGCCTAACTGGAAGAAAAAGCAGTAATGCTAGAGTGAGGAGGATGATACACAGGTTATTAGAAAGCAACTCTTAATTGAGTAATGATTTTGCAGATTATTTTTCATACTCCACAGCCTAATCCTAATTAAATTAAAGAGTCAAGAATACAGGAAATGAAGTAAAAGAGGAGGTGTGTTGATTTTAATACATAGAGCTTTTTCCTGTCTCATCTATCAGCTTATTTCTAATTAATAAATGGATTTTCAAAACCCGGCCAAAAATAATAAATGTTCAAATAAGCTGTAGGTTTAAAAAAAAAACCAAGCAGCTGTATGTTCGCATTCTAGGTCAATAATAAAATAAGGTGAATTGTTGCAAATGACATTAAAATACTACCAAAACTCTACCTTACAAAAACACAAGTTTAATCTATCATTACAACATGTAAAAACTATGTTGGCATATGAGTAAAGATTGGCTGAGAATGCTAAATTCAATTCGATTTTTGTGGTTTATGGAATTATGTATTTGTATTTCACTTTTAATTAAATATTTATAATGTGTGTATAATAAATAATTTATTTTTATTCCTTTCCAATATACATTATCCTGTTGAATTGGAAGGTATGCTTCTGCATTTTAAGGGTGTTTTTGTAAACTGTGATATCTAAAGTAAACCCAATACTTCATTTTATAAACAGCACATTCTTCATTCTCTTGACATCACCAAATGAGAATGCTGTACATTGGCACATAAAACAAAAGTAGACCAAACTTAGCTGGAATTATAATATATGTCGCACTAATGCTCCTTATTGATTACCACCAAGGTGTTTGCTTTTGCTGATTACAGCTTTTCCACTCCAGAGCAAGACACAGAAGCACAGTGTTTGTGGAAGATGGTTGTACTAAAATGTTTCATGTGGTGAAAGCCTATTACATACTCTCATAAAGCAAATTGGTCTTTGATGATGAATGAAGTATTGCTTCTTTGGGCTATGTGTTTTTCAATCCTTGAAAATGCTTAGATAATTTTGATACCAATAAACCTATATAGCTATACTCAGACATGGATTTACATATGAGTTTTAATTAAAATGTATTCCAAATTGTCTGTTAGTTTCAACCACTGTAAGATAGTTTTAAAAGCTATGGCAGTAACCAACCTAATTTCCCAATTTACCAAAATATTTTGATTCATACATTTCTGACTTAAAAGATGTAAAGGTATTCCCAAATTTATTCACATATTGAAACACATTTTTTGATTACTCTGAGCATAACACCAGACTAGAAATAAAGGTATATACAGATGAAATAAACCTTTCACATATATCTTTCTCTCAGTCAAATGGGAGTCTGCTCTCAAGGAGAGCTATTAGGGAAGAAGTAGACATGAATCAGTATTTGATACACATAACAACATAACGGTAGATGGGTATATGGATAAATCCTATATAGGCACTGTATTTATGCTACTTGCTAAAATTGATCCTTGAGAGAATGCTGCAAGTCCAATTTTACTACTACAGTACTTTCAAATTTCCCAACAATTTTCTTGGCAGCTGAGACCAAAGTGGATAGTTTTGATTTACAAATGAAGTATTTCTGTGGCTCTGGTACAATGAGAAGTTCAGGACTGGACTGGACAGCAAAGGAAAGGAAAAGCAGATATGATGTATTTGCTCTGATGTTGGAAGACTGGGTTTTCCTTCCAGACTGGTACGGGGACGAGCAAAATTCACACCTTCAAACTCTGCGAATCCTGGCATTCATTCACAAAAACAAAAGAAATATCGGACTCTCAAGGATTAAAATTATAATGTAAGTTATTTTTAATGATAATTTCATGTTTATATTTGTGTATCTCCTGTAATGAGTTTAGATTTGGCGTACTTTTCCTTTTCCTTCTGAAATTAAAATCTATGCTTTGGTTAAACTCTCAATTTTTTAAGAAAAACAGTTTATTTTCATCAATCTCTTTCAGAGATTTATGTGTTGCTTGGGAATTCTGTCTATATGTTTATTATAAACTATAATTACATTAAGGAAACTGGGAAAGCATGTCACAAACTGGTTTTAGCAATGGCTATATTTTTGCATATCTGTCTTTTGAAAAAGCTGGACTGGATATCCATATTTTACTTAGTAATATCTCAATTTCCTCAATAAGTCAGTAAATTGAATTTATAGTTTATTTTGTCTTCCTCCCATCAAATTATATGAATAAGAAATATTGTGGTCTCATAACATAATTCTGTTTCCAAGAGAAAGAACATACCCGTCCGTCAAATAATAGTGAAGAGTGATTTTGCCAAAATATATTTATTGAGCACCTACAGTATGCAGAGCACTGTGGGGGTGCTAGGAATACACTTCGTCTAATGTCATTGCTTTCAAGAAGAGCACACTTAAAAAGAAAAGCACACTTTAGGTGGAATCCATTTGTTCAAGCAGAACAAAGGCCACATTTTCTGGTTTATAGATCACAGGTAGTTTTGGTGGATCACTACATGCTAATCCACGACCTCTGGGGTTAGATATTTTCAAAGTTACAATGTTAAATACAATTTAGGAGCTTTAAAAGCTTGGGATGTGAGGGGCGAGGGGATGTTGAGCCCAATGCAGGCAGGTAGACAGAGGCCAGTTCATAAGGGGTCTGCAGTCTTTAAGTAATGGACAGCTACTCAAGGGTTAAAGCAGGCGGCCATTTTCCAGGTACGGGTGATAAGACCCTGAATTTTGGAGAGTCTAAGAAATGTCAAAGAGGTGTAACTGTCAAGGCTTGGTCACTGACTGAATATGACCGGTGACAGAAGGTTTGCAGGTTTCTAGGTTGAGGGATGAGTTGCCTGAAGTTGCCACACCTTAAAGAGAGGAACTAGGAGGAGAAACACACACAGATGAGAAAATCATTCCCTTTTGGATATGAGTTAGAAGTGACTTGGGGTATTTGAAGACAAACTGTCCACTAGGCAATCTGTTCCTTTGGAACTTCAGGGAGAAATCTTTGCTGGAATTAAAGATTTCAGATTCACTGATAAATGAGACACATTAGCATGAACGTTGTCATTAAAATCATAGGAGTGGATGAAATTGCACAGGATACTCAATACACGTTCGTGAGTCCAACGAATAAAGGAATAAGAGGGAGGAGCTGAAAAGTTCCGGACTTTATATAGGGGAAGGGTCAGGATGAAATGTACCTACTCCACAAATTTCCCCAGAACTATCTTTGGTCCTAGGAACATATAGTTATGTAACTAAAAGACAAATACCAACAGAAGTAAAATGTGTATCCAGTAAATTAAGTTTTATTTAATAAATGCGTAATAGTTGATTGGAGATAGTTAAACTAGCTATTTCAGAACTGATATGTTTTGGCAGATTACGAACCCACATTGCTATGTAGCTCATGAATCCACATCATTAATGAAATGTGAATGTCACCCCTTCAATTTGTTCCCTGAGAAATGAAAAAACACGACAGAAAGGCTGAGAAGCATTTCTCCGTGGTGGTAGGACCACAGACTCAGCATACAGGGCACTGCAGGGGGGGTAGAAATAGGCAATTTTCTCAGCCTTTCTGCGGTTGCCCCCCCAAGGACACTTTTTAGACATATTTTTCCTAAACAATCCCCGCCTCCATGAAGTGATGACACCATTGATTTACCATATGTCTGCTTATGTACTGGGGCCCTGGGGAGGCCCACAAGCCATGGTAATGTCCAAGATTTTTTCACCTCTTAAGAACCAATTTTTGCCCACATTGGAAATGCAGGCTCTGGGGAACCACACTTCCTAGCCTCAAATCCCAGCTATATTGCTTATTAGCTCTGTGACCTGGTGAAAAATATTTAACCTCTGTGTCCCAGTTTTCACTCTGTAAAATGAAGATAATAATAGTATTGTCCTCGTAAGAATGCTGTGAAGATGCTCAGACATGTAAAACATCTCCAAGCCCAGCATAGAAACAATCGTTCTTAATCCTTTACCATTTTATACACATTTTTCTCTCACCCTTCTATCACTTTGGTCTGTTTTCATTTTAACTTGTTAACTGGTTTTTGTGAATGATCACTTTGTGTTTACAAATTTTGCTGCTTATAATTCAGAAAACCTTTTATTTCTAATATTACCCATGGTAGTTTTCCTCTCTTTGGTATATAAGAATGACCTGACATCATACCAGTTTCATTGAATAGTGTTTAATAAAGCCATACTTTAAAAGGAAAAAAAAATTGTAATTTTTTTCTCGAAAGATAGGCACCAGTCTTGAGAGACTCTGATTTTATTTTCATGCCTTATATTATTTGTTTTAGTCCAAATGCCAAGCCATTGATTATCTACAACTGTTGTTAAAATTCTGGATAGAAACAGAATTATTTGGTAGACTCCCTAACTTAAGTTTTACGTAGCCCTTGTTCATGACATGCATGGGGGCTGGTCAGGGATAAAGCGAGCCCCCGGTTTGGAGGCGCTCTCTATTTCAGGGCCACATCATGCTCCCGGGAGTTTTACCGCACGGTAAGGGGATTGGGTCCTACCCAATTGTGAAGGTGGACACTGAGCTGCCAGTTGTTTCACGTTCCCCTCATCTCTGAGTCATATTTCCAGATACACCATCTCTCCAGTTTGCATTAGAGATAACAGTATTTTGCCATATGTATCACAGTTTATCTTAGATGTCAAGCTCTTTATACCCAGCAGAGAACTACTGTCAGCTTTAACCATCAGTTTGATCGTGAAGAGGCAAGAACACAAATTGCTGAACCTAATCAGAACCAGAAGCATTGATTGAATTCAATCCACTCAAAACATTTATTGAGCATTTATGTATGTGTAGAATACAAAGGTGAATGAGCTCACATCCCTGCAGCTGTGTAGCACACGAAGGAGAAAGGCATGTATGAAAACATCCATGACACAAGGCAGAAAGGGATAGACAGGTCAACACAGATGATGAGAGTGCTTTGGAGCATAGAAGGGAACAATATATTTGGCTGAAAGACTTGGGAAAGGCATTTTGGAAAAGATAGCGTTTGAGAAAGGTCATACAGGATGTTGAAGACATCCATCAAAGGATGGGAAAGAACATTCTGGGATATGATGGAACTCTTTAACTTGACTTGCAGGTCCTTGCAAGGGGCATAGTCTGACCCCTACTTTCTCTGTGGAGCCTTGCTTGAGCATGCTCCTGTCTTCTCTCTGGTTTAGCCGTGCTGGCCTGTCTTAGTTCCAGCCACGCTCGGTCCTGCCCTATGATTTCCACATAATCTGTACCTGCCTGGAACACCAGTTCCATCACCTGTTCACCTAGCTAACTTCTAATTGTCCTCACACGCCCCCTCACGTCTACTTCTTCAGGGGAACCTTCCCTGGCCCCCAGATGTAATCAAATCCTCCAACATAGGCTCCACATCTTTCATTCATAAGATCACATGATTAATGACGCTCTATCCCAATGTTTCATTAGCTCCAGCTCCGTGCGGCTTTCTATTTTTATTTTGGTATCATTAATCTACAATTACATGTGCAACATTATGGTTACTAAACACCCCACTTGATTAAGTTCCCCCCACATACCACATTATAGTTACTGTCCATCAGTGTAGTGAGATGCTATAGAATCACTACTTGTCTTCTCTGAGTTGTACAGCCCTCTCCGTGCCCCCCCCACATTATGCCTGCTAATCGTAATGCCCCTTTTCCCCCCTTCTCCCTCCCTTCCCACCCATCATCCCCAGTCCCTTTCCCTTTGGTAACTGATGGGCATTCTTGGGTTCTGTGAGTCTGCTGCTGTTTTGTTCCTTCAGTTTTTTTCTTTGTTCTTATACTCCACATATGAGTGAAATCATTTGATACTTGCCTTTTTCCACCTGGCTTATTTCACTGAGCGTAATACCCTCTAGCTCCATCCATGTTGTTGCAAATGTCTGGATTTCTTTTCTTCTTATGGCTGAATAATATTCCATTGTGTATATGTCCCACTTCTTCTTTATCCATTCATCTACTGATGGACACTTAGGTTGCTTCCATTTCTTGGCTATTGTAAATAGTGCTGCGATAAACATAGGGGTGCATATGTCTTTTTCAAACTGGGCTGCTGCATTCTTAGGGTAAATTCCTAGGAGTGGGATTCCTGGATCAAATGGTATTTCTATTTTGAGTCTTTTGAGGAACCTCTACACTGCTTTCCACAATGGTTGAACTAATTTGCATTCCCACCAGCAGTGTAGGAGGGTTCCCCTTTTTCCACATCCTTGCCAACTGTTGTTGTTCTTTGTGTTTTGGATGTTGGTCATCTTTACTGGTGTGAGGTGATATCTCATTGTGGTTTTAATCTGCATTTCTCTGATGATTAGTGATGTGGAGCATCTTTTCATGTGCCTGTTGGCCATCTGAATTTCTTTTTTGGAGAACTGTCTATTCCTGTCCTCTGCCCATTTTTTTGATTGGATTATTTGCTTTTTGTTTGTTGAGGTGCATGAGTTCTTTATATATTTTGGATGTCAACCCCTTATCAGATACGTCATTTATGAATATATTCTCCCATACTGTAGGATGTCTTTTTGTTCTACTAATGGTTTCCTTTGCTGTACAGAAGATTTTCAGCTTGATATTGTCCCACTTGTTCATTTTTGCTTTTGTTTCCCTTTGCCAGGGAGATATGTTCATGAAGAAGTTGCTGATATTTATGTCCAAGAGATTTTTGCCTATGTTTTTTTCTAAGAGTTTTATGGTTTCATGACTTACATTCAGGTCTTTGATCCATTTGGAGTTTACTTTTATGTATGGGGTTAGACAGTAATCCAGTTTCATTCTCTTACATGTAGCTGTCCAGTTTTGCCAACACCAGCTGCTGAAGAGGCTGTCATTACCCCATTGTATATCCATGGCTCCTTTATTGTATGTTAATTGACTGTATATGTTTGGGTTAATGTCCGGACTCTCTATTCTATTCCACTTGTCTGTGGGTCCGTTCTTGTGAAAATAGCAAATTGTCTTGATTACTGTAGCTTTGTAGTAGAGCTAGAACTCTGGGAGCATAAGTCCCCCTGTTTTATTCTTCCTTCTCAGGATTGCTTTTGCTATTCGGGGTCTTTTGTGGTTCCATATGAATTTTAGAACTATTTGTACCAGTTCATTGAAGAATGCTGTTGGTATTTTGATGGGGATTGCATTGAATCTGTAGATTGCTTTAGGTAGTATAGCCATTTTGACAATATTTATCCTTCTTAGCCAAGAGCATGGAATGCATTTCCATTTGTTAGTGTCCTCCTTAATTTCTCTTATGAGTGCCTTGTAGTTTTCAGGGTATAGGTCTTTCACTTCCTTGGTCAGGTTTATTTCTAGATATTTTATTCTTTTTGATTCAATTGTGAATGAAATTGTCTTCCTGATTTCTCTTTCTGTTAGCTCATCATTAGTGTATAGGAAAGCAACAGATATCTGTGTGTTAATTTTGTATCCTGCAACTTTGCTGAATTCAGATATTAGTTCTAGTAGTTTTGGAGTGGAGTCTTTAGGGTTTTTTATGTACAATATCATGTCATCTGCAAATAGTGACAGTTGGACTTCTTCTTTACCTATCTGGATGCCTTGTATTTCTTTGTTTTGTCTGATTGCCGTGGCTAGGACCTCCAGTACTATGTTGAATAACAGGGGTAGAACCGGCATCCCTGTCTTGTTCCCAATCTTAGATGAAAAACTTTCAGCTTCTCGCTGTTAAGTATGATGTTGGCTGTGGGTTTGTCATATTTGGCCTTTATGATGTTGAGGTACTTGCCCTCTATACCCATTTTGTTGAGAGGTTTTTATCATGAATGGATGTTGAATTTTGTCAAATGCTTTTTCAGCATCTATGGAGATGATCATGTGGTGTTTGTTCTTCTTTTTGTTGATGTGGTGGATGATGTTGATGGATTTTTGATTGTTGTACCATCCTTGCATCCCTGGGATGAATCCCATTTGATCATGGTGTATGATCCTCTTGATGTATTTTTGAATTCAGTTTGCTAATATTTTGTTGAGTATTTTTGCATCTATGTTTATCAGGGATATTGGTCTGTAATTTTCTTTTTTGGTGGGGTCTTTGCCTGGTTTTGGTATTAAAGTGATGCTGGTCTCATAGAATGAGTTTTGAAGTATGCCCTCCTCATCTATTTTTTGGAAAACTTTAAGGAGAATGGGTGTTATTTCATCTCTATAAGTCTGATAAAATTCAGAGGTGAATCCGTCTGGCCTAGGTTTTTGTTTCTTGGGTACATTTCTGAGTACCGATTCAATTTCATTGCTGGTAATTCATCTGTTTGGTTTTCTGTTTCTTGCTTTGTCAGTCTTGGAAGGTTGTATATTTCTAAGAAGTTGTCCATTTCTTCTAGGACTTCCAGCTTGTTAGCATATAGATTTTCATAGTAATCTCTAGTAATTCTTTGTATTTCTGTGGGGTCCGTCGTTATTTTTCCATTCTCATATCTGATTCTGTTTATGTGTGTACATTCTCTTTTTCTCTTAGTGAGTCTGGCTAGGGGTTTATCTATTTTGTTTATTTTTTCAAGGAACCAGCTATTGGTTTCATTGATTTCTTCTATTGTTTTATTCTTATCAATTTTATTTATTTATTGTCTAATCTTTATTATGTCCCTCCTTCTGGTGACTTTGGGCCTCATTTGTTCTTCTTTTTCCAATTTCAATAATTGTGACTTCAGACTATTCATTTGGGATTGTTCTTCCTTCTTTCAATAGGCCTGGATTGCAATATACTTTCCTCTTAGAACTGCCTTTGCTGTGTCCCACAGAAGTTGGGGCTTTGTGCTGTTGTTGTCATTTGTCTCCATATATTGTTTGATCTCTGTTTTAATTTGGTCATTGATCCATTGATTATTTAGGAGCATGTTGTTAAGCCTTCATGTATTTGTGAGCCTTTTTGCTTTCTTTGAACAATTTATTTGTAGTTTTATACCTTTGTTATCTGAGAAGTTGGTTGGTAGAATTTCAATATTTTTGAATTTACTGAGGTTCTTTTTGTGACCTAGTATGTGGTCTATTCTAGAAAATGTTCCATGTGCACTTGAGAAAAATGTGTATCCTGTTGCTTTTGGGTGTAGAGTTCTGTAGATGTCTGTTAGGTCCAACTGTTCTAGTGTGTTGTTCAGTGCCTCTGTGTCTTTACTTATTCTCTGTCTGGTTGATCTGTCCTTTGGAGTGAGTGGTGTGTTGAAGTCTCCTGAAATGAATGCATTGCTTTCTATTTCCTGCTTTAATTCTGTTAGTATTTGTTTCACATATGTTGGCACTCCTGTGTTGGGTGCATATATACTTATAATGGTTATATCCTCTTGTTGGACTGACCCCTTTATCATTATGTAATGTCCTTCTTTATTTCTTGTTACTTTCTTTGTTTGGAAGTCTGTTTTGTCTGATAAAAGTACTGTAACACCTACTTTTTTCTCTTTGTTCTTTGCATGAAATATCTTTTTCCATCCTTTCACTTTTAGTCTGTGCCTATCTTTGGGTTTGAGGTGAGTCTCTTATAGGCAGCATATAGATGGGTCTTGCTTTTTTATCCTTTCTATTACTCTTTGTCTTTTGATTGGTGCATTCAGTCCATTTACGTTTAGGGTGATTATCGATAGATATGTACTTATTGCCATTGCTGGCTTTTAGATTCATGGTTACCAAAGGTTCAAGAGTGGCTTCTTTACTATCTAACAATCTAACTTAACTCTCTTGTTAAGCTATTATAAACACAGTCTGATGATTCTTTATTTCTCTCCCTTCTTATTCTTCTTCCTCCATTCTTTATATGCTAGGTGTTTTATTCTGTACTCTTTTACGTTTCCTTTGACTCTTTTAGTGGATAGTTGATTTTATTTTTTGCCTTTAGTTAGTATTTGGGCATTCTGCTTTCTTTGCTATGATTTTATTTTCTCTGGTGACATCTTTTTAGCCTTAGGAGTGCTTCCATCTAGAGCAGTCCCTTTAAGATATACTGTAGAGGTGGTTTGTGGGAGGCAAATTCCCTCAACTTTCACTTGTTTGGCAATTGTTTAATCCCTCCCTCAAATTTAAATGATAATCGTGCTGGATACAGTATTCTTGGTTCAAGGCCCTTCTGTTTCATTGCACTAAATATATCATGTCATTCTCTTCTGGCCTGTAAGGTTTCTGTTGAGAAGTCTGATGATAGTCTGATGTGTTTTCCTTTGTAGGTGATCTGTTTTTCTCTCTGGCTGCCTTTAATACTCTGTCCTTGTCTTTGATCTTTGCCATTTTAATTATTATGTGTCTTGGTGTTGTCTTCCCTGGGTTCCTGGTGTTGGGAGATCTGTGGGCTTCCCTGGTCTGAGAAACTATTTCCTTTCCCAGCTCGGGAAGTTTTCCTCAATTATGTCTTCAAAGACACTTTCTATCCCTTTTTCTCTCTCTTGTTCCTCTGGTATTCCTATAATGCGAATATTGTTCCGTTTGGATTGGTCACACAGTTCTCTTAATATTCTTTCATTCCTAGAGATCCTTTTATCTCTCTCTGCCTCAGCTTCTCTGTACTCCTGTTCTCTGATTTCTATTCCATTAACAGTATCTTGCACATCGTCCAGTCTGCTCTTAAGCCCGTCAATTGATTGTTTCATTTGTGTAACGTCCCTCCTGACTTCCTCCCTTAGCTCTTGCATATTTCTCTCTATGTCCATCAGCATGATTGTGACTTTTATTCTGAATTCTTTTTCAGGAATATTGTTTAAATATATCCCTCCAGGTTCTCTCTCTGGAGTTGTCTGGGTGATCTTTGACTGCGCCATATTCTTCTGTCTTTTCATGGTGATAGAAATGGTCGCAGGCAGGTGCCACGTGTGTCAGCTGGGAGAACAAAGTCTCTTCCTGCTTGTTGTTCTCCTTGTCCTTCTCCACAGCCTGTGCTTGTTACCCGCACACCAGGAAACAGTCTCTGGGATAATCCCCTGAGCTGCCTATGTGCTGGGCTGCCCTCAGGCCAGCCTAGAGAACTGCAGGGGTTTGCAGTCATGCCAGGTGCATTCTGCTCTCCTTGTTGCCTTCCAGACCTTGCTCTGGCTTTCATGGCCCTTCCCGGTTAGCTGTGTGCCTGCTGGGTGGGGATTCTGCGTGGTTGCTGTGGGGAGGGGCTCTCTCCCGCTGTTTCCACAACTCTGGCGGATCCACAGGACTGTTTGCAGTGCTGGCCAGGGAGGGGGAACGAATGGCAGGCTGCTTATTGCAGTGAGGGGCTTTGGCCAGGCTGCTTTATTTGGCAGCTGGTTAGGGGGCCCGAAATTCCTGAAGATTCTAAGCCTGCTGTGCTGCGTGCTCTGGGACAATTTTGTTCCACTGTTGGGTCCTTGTCTCTTTAAGACTTTAAAAAAAATGCCCGCTTTTCTTTTGTCTCAGTGGAGCCGGCTGTGGGGACCCGCTCACAGTCTCCTTCTTGGATCCTGCCCTTCCGTTTCTCTATTCTCTGATACACCATGCGATGTGTGCGTATGATCCCGGTGCAGATCACCAGGGCTGGTTATTTAGCAGTCCTGTGCTTCCACTCCCTCCCCACTCTGATTCTTGTCCTCCCGCCAGTGCGCTGGGGTGGAGGAGTGCTCGGGACCCACTGGGTCATGGCTTTGTGAGGTGCTGAGTTCTTGCAGGTGTAGCTGTAGCCTGGCTGTTGTCCTGTATCTTCTGGTCTCTCTTTTAGGAATAGTTGTATTTGTTGTATTTTCACAAATATATATGGTTTTGGGAGGAGATTTCTGTCACCCTGCTCACTCCGCCATCTTCCCAGAAGTCTGTGTGTGGCTTTTTAACTTTATATTACCTGCATCTAATATTGTGTCTGATATCTATTGGATGCTTAATGGCTAGTTGTTGAACGAATAAGTGGATTAATACGAGCCAAGGAAAACAGGTAAGTGAAAAAGCACAAGGTGTTTGGAAACTGGTGAAAAATTTGGTTCAACTGAAGAAATAATCCTCAGGTTATGCTCTGGGACTATGATGACTAACAGGTTGTACAGAGGTTTTTTACTTATTTATTTGGTAAAATTAAATAATGACTATTTTCCGAAAGCATTAAAATATATATATTAGTGGATAGGTTTTTCTATTTAACATTTTTTTCTAATATATGTCTCTTAAACATTTGAGGACTGTTAGAGAGTTTGTTTTTTCCTGCTAGTAAGCAGTAGTGAACAACAAAATAAATGAACATACCACAAATAATATTTGGAGAAAAAAGTTAATCATGATTAATTTGACAGTATGATCATTATGGACATGGGTTCATGGATATTATGTTGTGCATATATATAAAAGTTATATTTTTCCTGAGTTAAGTTGCTCCTAATTGATATGATTCCTTTTCTACTATAAAGGTATAGAAAGAGTTGGTCAGAATGAAATATTCATAGGAAAAATGTAAGCTCATTAAATCACCAAGATAGCTTGAACTATTGTAATTTTGCAACTCTAGAGATAAGACATCTGGGTGATAGATGGATTTTTCATTTTACACCAAATTGTTTTAGTGTTATATATTCTTTCAATGGCCTAATATCACCATGGTAACTTCACCCTATATATGTACATTTTGCTTTTGCTACTTATTAATTATCTAAAAGTAATTTAGGATTTAAAAATCACTGTTATAATACTAATTTCTATTTGTTCCAAGAATTTCACTCCATTTTTGTATTTTAACAGAGTTTCCCAGCTTTTCCTCAAGAGTTTCTGTTAGGGGTGTATTATAATTCAAAACTCAAGCTTATTCTAAGATTTTTTTGCCCATTATATTTTCCTAAAGTATTCCTTCTATATATTTTTTTCTTCCTTTCTTGTATTTAATCATTAAATTATCTTATTTTATTTGGCTTTATAGTAAAATAACCCAATATATTACACTGACCTCACCAAAGTGAGACATATGTACAGCATTTACTTAATTGAAGCTTTCTGGCTTGTCTTGTTCTATATTTAAGCCTCCATTATGCAATGCTATTTACTTGATTTATTGGGTTTGGCTTACATGTTTTATAAATTGTGACTGTTGGGAAAATTCTAAAGAGATTGACTTGGCCTGATTGGGGAGTTTTATATTGAGAACTCATTGCCATTGAAGTTACATTTGTTTTAAAAAAAAATCCATTTTAATAAGAACTGTGATCTAGGAGTAAATAACACTGGCTTCTGGAAACTAGGACAAAGAGTTCCTTCCAATTTCAGATTTCTTTTTTCCAGTATTAGGATCTGGTTAAAATCTCCATTGAAGACTAAGTGTATGTAATACCAAACACCAGCATGAGGCGTTGGAAATTCAGTCAGTTAGATGTTTCAGAATATCTAAATAGAGGACATCATGTAGGCCCTAAATTTAGATAATTTTCTATGTTGCCTTCTTTCCATCCAGAAATTTGGGCTTCTGCCTAAGTCTTTTTCTAAAGGCTTATACTTCTTTTTTAAGGCTACCTTTATGTAAAATAGGTAGCATAATAGTTATTTCATTAACAAAGTTTAATGAGCATTATTGTCAAATAATTTAATATCCTTTTTTTGCTGTTATTAATGTACAATTACATGAGCAACATTATGGTTACTAGGCTTCCCCTATTATCAAGTCCCCACTACACACCCCATTACAGTCACTGTCCATCAGCACAGTAAGATGCTATAGAATCACTACTTGTCTACTCTGTGTTATACTATCTTCCCCGTATCCCCGCTCCACCCACTACATTATGTGTGCTAATCGTAATGCCCCCTTTTCCCTCTTATCCCTCCCTTACCACCCATAATCCCCAGTCCCTTTCCCTTTGGTAACTGTTAGTCCATTCTTGGGTTCTGTGAGTCTGCTGCTGTTTTGTTCCTTCAATTTTTTCTTTGTTCTTATACTCCACAGATGGGTGAAATCATTTGATACTTGTCTTTCTCCACCTGGCTTATTTTGCCCTCTATACCCATTTTGTTGAGAGTTTTTATCATGAATGGATGTTGAATTTTGTCAAATACTTTTTCAGTATCTATGGAGATGATCCTGTGGTTTTTGTTCTTCTTTTTGTTGATGTGGTGGATGATGTTGTTGGATTTTTGAATGTTGTACCATCCTTGCATCCCTGGGATGAAAACCACTTGATTATGATGGATGATCTTTTTGATGTATTTTTGAATTTGGTTTGCTAATATTTTGTTGAGTATTTTTGCATCTATATTCATCAGGGATATTGGTATGTAAGTTTATTTTTTGGTGGTGTCTTTGCCTGGTTTTGGTATTAGAGTCATGTTGGTCTCATAGAATGAGTTTGGGAGTATTCCCTCCTCTTCTACTTTTTGGAAAACTTTAAGGAGGATGGGTATTAGGTCTTCACTAATTGTTTGATAAAATTCAGCAGTGAAACCATCTGGTCCAGGGGTTTTGTTCTTAAGTAGTTTTTTTAATTACCAATTCAATTTCTTTGCTGGTAATTGGTCTATTCAGATTTTCTGTTTCTTCCTAGGTCAGCCTTGGAAGGTTGTATTTTTCTAGAAAGTTGTCCATTTCTTCTAGGTTATCCAGTTTGTTAGAATATAATTTTTCATAGTGTTCTTTCATAATTCTTTCTATTTCTGTGGTGTCCATTGTGATTTTTCCTTTCCCATTTCTGATTCTGTTTATGTGTGTAGACTCTCTTTTTTTCTTGATAAGTCTGGCTAGGGGTTTATTTATTTTGTTTACTTTCTCGAAGAACCAGCTCTGCTTTCATTGATTCTATTGTTTTATTCTTCTCAATTTTATTTATTTCTGCTTTAATCTTTATTATGTCCCTCCTTCTACTGACTTTGGGCCTCATTTGTTCTTCCTTTTCTAGTTTCATTAATTGTGAGTTTAGACTGTTCATTTGGGATTGTTCTTCTTTCCTAAGGTAGGCCTGTACTGCAATATGTTTCCCTCTTAGCATGGCCTTCGCTGCGTCTCACAGATTTTGCGGTGTTGAATTATTGTTGTCATTTGTCTCCATATATTGCTTGATCTATATGTTTTTATTTGGTCATTGATCCATTGATTATTTAGAAGTATGTTATTAAATTTTCATGTGTTTGTGGGATTTTTCATTTTCTTTGAGTAATTTATTTCTAGTTTCATACCTTTGTGATCTGAAAAGCTGGTTGGTACAATTTCAATCTTTTTGAATTTATTGAGGCTCTCTTTGTGGCCTAGTATATGATCTATTCTTGAAAATGTTCCATGTGCACTTGAGAGGAATGTGTATTCTGTTGCTTTTGGATGGAGTGTTCTGTAAATGTCCATTAGGTCCATCTGTTCTAATATGTTGTTCAGTGCCTCTGTCTCTTTATTTTCTGTCCAGTTGATCTGTCCTTTGGTGTGAGTGGTGTGTTGAAGTCTCCCAAAATGAATGCATTGCATTCTATTTCCCCCTTTAATTCTGTTAGTATTTGTTTCACATATGTAGGTAATCCTGTGTTCAGTGCATAGATTTATAGTAGTTATATCCTCTTGTTGGATTGACCCCTTTATCATTATGTAATGTCCTTCTTTGTCTCTTGTGACTTTCTTTGTTTTGAAGTCTATTTTGTCTGATACAAGTACTGCAATTCCTGGTTTTTTCTCCCTATTTGTGGGGAGCAGGATATGCAACAGCCATAGTAACTCCATCTTGGGCTCTCAGACTCCATCTTAGAGATTGAGTTTCGAAAGTGCACAAATGGTTTCGGTTTCACATTCTGAGAAATGTGTTTAGGTTTCAGTTTCGATTGCTTTCGCGCCACAGTGTTCTCAGGCCCGCTGCTTACGTCAGAGACAAGTGTGCATGCACACAACTCGGTGTGTGATTGGAATCCGAGGATCGCTTCATTAGCATAAAGTGCAACCAATCAGAAGAAACCTCACCCCATGAATGCTATATATGCTTTGCTATTTCTGCAAATAAATGAGACTTGATCAGGAATCTGTCTTGTCTCCATTCTTCATGTCTCTTGTCTCCTATCAATTCCCACTCCCCCTCTCCAGGTCCTCGTTGATGTCGCATGGGCCGGGACATCTATTAGTTGCATGAAATATCTTTTTCCATCTCTTCAGTTTTAGTCTGTGTATGTGTTTAGTTTTAAAGTGAGTCTCTTGTAGCCAACATATAGATGGGTCTTGTTTTTTTATATATTCAGGGAATCTATGTTTTTTGATTGGTGCATTCAGACCATTTACATTTAGGGTGATTATCAGTAGGTATGTACTTATTGCCATTGTAGGCTTTAGATTTGTGGTTACCAAAGGTTCAAGGGTAATTCCCTTACTATCTAACAGTCTAATTTAACTCATTTCATATGCTATTACAAACACAACCTAAAGATTCTTTTTTTTTTCTCCTTTTTCTTCCTCCTCCATTCTTTGTATGTTATGAAAAGTATTCTATACTCTTTGTCTGTCCCTTGGGTGACATCTATTTAGTCTTAGGAATACTTCCATCTTTAGGAGTCCCTCCAAAATGCACTGTAGAGGTGGTTTGTGGGAGGTAAATTCTCTCAGCTTTTGCTTCTCTGAAAATTGTTTAATCCCTCCTTCAAATTTAAATGATATCCTTGCCGAGTAGAGTATTCTTGGTTCGAGGCCCTTCTACGTCATTGCACTGAATACGTCATGCCACTCCCTTGTGGCCTGTAAGGTTTCTGTTGAGAAATCTGATGACAGCCTGATGGGTTTTCCTTTGTATGTGATCTTTTTCTCTCTCTAGCGGCTTTTAAAAGTCTGTCTTTATCCTTGATCTTTGCCATTTTAATTATTATATGTCTTGATGTTGTCTTCCTTGGGTCCCTTGTGTTGGGAGATCTGTGCATCTCGATAGCTTGAGAGACTATCTCCTTCCCCAGATTGGGGACGTTTTCAGCAATTACCTTCTCAATGGCACTTTCTACCCCTTTTTCTCTCTCTTCTTCTTCTGGTACCCCTATTATGTGAATATTGTTCCGTTTTGATTGGTCACACAGTTCTCTCAATAGTCTTTCATTCTTAGGGATCCTTTTTTTCTCTCTGTCCCTCAGCTTCTTTGTGTTCCTGTTCTCTAGTTTATATTCCATTTACCATCTCTTCTACTACATCTAATCTGCTTTTAAATTCCTCCATTGTATGTTTCATTTCAGATATGGAATTTCTTAATGATTGAATATCCGTCTTAAATTCATTTCTGAGTTCTTGAATATTTTTCTGTACCTCCATAAGCATGTTTATGATTTTTATTTTGAACTCTCTTTCGGGAAGATTGGTGAGTTCAGTTATATTTGGCCCTTTTTCTGGGGCTTGTGAAATTTTGATATGTACACGTTCTTTTGGCATTTCTTATTTCTGTGTGGTGCCCTCTAGTGCCCAGAAGCTCCAGTCTCTGGAGCTGCTCAGCCCCTAGAGTGAGGTTGGGGGTTGTAGGAGAGCAGAGCTGGTGCCTGGGGGGAGGAACGATCTGTTTCCTGATTCCCACCTGCCTGGCCTGTCTCCAGCATCACAGGCAGTGGGCTGAGCACACAGGTCTAAGCCTCTGTGCTTTGTGTCTCTAGCTGTTGTAGGTGAGGCCTCTCTCTGGCTGGCCTGACGCCAGAGCAGTGACTGCCGGCTTGCGAGCTGGTGCTGTCAGGCAAGGAGGAAGGCTCAGCAGGCTGCGTATCACAGTAGGGAGCCTCGGAGCTGAGTAGCCAGCCAGGGGGATGGAGCGCCTGAAGCTCCCAAAGTTCCCAATCTGTTGGGCAGAGCACGCCCACACAACCTTGTCCCCCATTCCTTCTCCAGTGCAGCAAGCTCTGTGCAATGCAAACCCTGCACCTTCAGCAGCCCTCTTTCTGCTAGGAAGCCTCTCAGACCGCCAGACCTTTCCCTTGTCTCAGAGCAGTCGGGTGTGGATCCTGTCCTCCATAAATGGCCAGAATCTGTCTCTCAAGCACTCTGTCCCAGTTCCCATCCTCTGGAGCACCAAACAATGTAGATTTCTGCTTGCAAAGCAGATCTCCAGGGTTAGGTGTTCAGCAGTCCCAGTCTGCCACCCCTCCCCTGCTCCATTTCTCTTCCTCCTGCCAGTGAGCTGGGGTGGCGGAAGGGATCAGGTCCCACTGGATCAAGGCTTTCATACATTACCCTGTTTTGTGAGGTCTGCTCTGTTCATGAGGTCTGTATGCAGTCTGGTGCAGCCTTCTTTCTTGTTGCTGTTTTAAGGTTAGTTATATTAACTATATTTTCACACTATCTGTGGTTTTGGGAGGAGTTCTCTCTCTCACCTCTCACGCTGTCATCTTGAATCCAATTTAATATCCTTTAATACCCTCTGATGAAAGGGATGAATTCAATATAAACTACTGCTTTTGTTTTTACCTGTGGTTTGAATTCCTAACTGTGAATGGCTTTTGCTGTACTCAGTACTATACGGCATGCTATTGTGTGCCAAGCACTGTGCTGAGTGTGAGGGCATGAAGGCTAAATTAAACACAGTCCCTAGCCTTAAGGATCTCACAGATCCATGATGAAGTAATGTGCACATGCAAGGTGTTGAGGTGACATTCTAAAAGGGCAGTAGGCAACACTACCTGGCCAGTGGAAAGAAGGAAAGCTTCAGAGCAGAGGTGACCCTTAAGTGAAGTCTTACAAGAAATTTGGATCTAATCAGACAGATAGGAAAGGCATTCAGGAGAGGAAATGGCACAAAGGGAGATGCGATACTTCATTATTTGTGCAATCATTCAACAAATATTTACTGAGCAAGTTCTATGTGCTGTAAATAGAAGATATGGCTGTGCCTCAAGAAGTGCTCTGCTCAAGTGGGGACAGAGGACCTGATAAGCAGATAATATCAACACAGTACTGTAAGCATAATAACAGAGGGACCCACAGACTTTTAGGAGCTGTGAGGAAGGGCTTCCCACCCAGATTCCTGCACAGCGTGACTGAAGTATAACTCCACGTGAAGACTACTGCTGCCCTGCTCCAAAGCATAGCCCTAATTGCCTCCATTCATTCTCATTCTGTAATGTGGTTTTCAGAGTTACCCTTCAGAGTGTCTGCCCCATACTGTGCTACTCCCCATCCCTGACTCTTCCTACCCTAGCTGCTCCTGGTTTTGTGCTCAGTACCTCAGAATTAAGAGAGCATCTTGCCAAAGCCTCAAAGCCCTGGAAGAACCACAGAGAGTGACTGGCAGTGTAGCCCTTTATTTCCACACCAGAAGCATCCTCTCACCTAAAAGCTTGTTAGAAATGCAACATCTCAAACCCCTTCTCAGACCCACAGATTTTAGCAGGATCCCTAAGTGATTAATGCTCCTGTTAAAGTTGAGGCACACTGGTCTAGCTTACACGTTCAGGTACAGTTCCAATTAAGCCCTTCCAAGTGGATGGAAGTCTATTTCTAGGGCTGAAGAAAGCATTTACCAACTTTCTTAGGTATCCTAGTTCTCACTTGGATGTATATATATACATACATATACATAAATCCCTCAGCAACATATCTGAGACCTTATTTTTACCTTGTTCTAACCTCAGTGGAGATTAAAATAGTCATCATTCTTGTACATTAACCTTTCACATAATTTTTAAGTGCTTGATTTAATTATTATAAAATTAATTTGAAAAAAGCCTTCATTTGAACAAAAAGGGATTTCTAAGTTAAATGGCACATGCTTAATTGTGAAATACAGGGTCAAATTTTTCCTCTAAGCAGTATTTATTTTCTTGTAACAATACTTCGTCCACAGCTACTAACTTCTGTTTTGCATAAAGGGTCCTAGAATATTGCAGTCCTGACATAATGCGGCTTTTTCCTTTCCCCCAAAGTCTTTGATAAGCACGATGTCCAGTCACTTCTGCTGGAGATTGATTCCAACTTGCCCATGGAAGGAATGGCTCTCCTATACTTCTTCAGAACCACCACTATGGTAAGATGATCAGAGAAAGCATTCCAATGTCTCACATTTTATTATCTCAGAGTGCCCCTGTGGTATTGACTCAAGATGGGGCATCTATAGATGGTACCCATACATGGCCCATTCTACGAAAAAAGCTTGAAAATTCTTTTTACTAGCAAAAACATAGTAAATGTAAAGTGTTTAGGTTTTCCTTAAATACATAAAAATGTAATATAATGATAGTTATAATATATTCCTCTCTTTATTCTATAACTAAAGGAATCATTGTCTTTAGACAGCAGTCATTTTTCTGCATACTTGTATATATTTTTGTAACTTCAGGGACATGAATACTCTGCCTCAGGCAAACTGCTCTGTTCATAGCCCTTGAACCTGTCCTTTGCCTGCCCGCTCTGTGCCACTGGCTCATACTTCCTCCTGCCCGGCAGGCCTCACCTTTGTCCTCTCCACTTGTGTATGTGTATGTTCTTTTAAGTTTCAGTTCAAGTCTGAATACTTCCAGGAAATCTCTGCCCAATTAACTGAACTCTAGGTAATTCATCCCTTTTCTGGTTTCTAGACCTTTCTACTAATTTAGCCCTTAGGCTATGCTATTATGGGTTAGTAAAGCTGTTACTTCTTCAGGGCATAAACTAGGTCATCTATCTCATTGCTTCCCTGGTGTTGTGAGAGGATGAGGAAGTAAATCTTTGTTAAGGGTCCTGCAAGGTCTTTATTTCCCTGGATAAGATTACATTTTTAAAACTCAAGTTTTTAAATTCTGATTTTTCCTCTCATCTTTAACATAAACTTTTTAATAAGTACCAGATGAATTACTCTAATGCAAAATTTTCATCATACTAACCTCATATTCAAAAGGCTTCCTTAACTTTTAATCACCAAAACTTGAAAGGCCACATGCAAGCCTGGCACTGCAGGCCACAGCATCACAGTCACTTTCTGGTGTCACCACTCAATAATTCCCCACACAAGCTCCTGTTCCAGTTGCTAAAATTTTTTCCTGTTTCCTAAATTTAAAATAAAACTATCTTGCCTTTGTTTTTGCCCTTTGTCAGTAATGCTTTCCCTCTAACCCTCTGCTCTGCAAATTCTCATCACATTAAGATTCAACTCAAGGCTGGATTTCTTCAAAATCTATCCCACATAAGATTCTTACCATACAAGATCTTACTGTGCTACTTTTCAGTTTCAAAGGTAATTTACCCCGGGCTGGGAACATATTTTCTCCCCAGAGTTACACCTGGTGGTAGTCAGCAGGACCTGTGAGCCTGCAATTTGTCTTCATGGTTGTGATGCTTGGCTGCCCCTAGAGGTGGTGGGGGGAGACCTGGAAACCCCTCTGTGGATGGTGGGGAGGCCCCTGTGGCTGCTGTGGTGGGGAGTGATAACTCACTCATACCTCCAGCAGCAATGGCGTTTGCAGCTTCACCCAGGAGCCCCTATCTATTGGGCTTCCTCTTGGGAAGCCCCTAATGGGGAATTGGTCTAGGGTAAAGCATCTCGTAGATTGGTGGGGCCTTCCCCAGAATTGGGGAAAGGTGGAGACACTGGAAGCTGTGGAATTATTCCCCTGTGAGACAGAAGGCTGCTTAGAGGCCCTAGTGGCCATGTAGCAGCCAGGATTGTGAGATGTTTGTTTCTTGAGATAGTGGAAAGGGTTTTTGAGGAGAGAGAGAGAGTTCAGCATACCTTGGAGAGGCTGGATGATGACCTACAGGATGCCCTTAAGAAAGAGACAGTTACTGAGAAGACAGGTTGTGCTCCTGGAAGATACATTAGCAGCAAGGGAGGAGGCAGCAGGAGAATCCATGTTGCAGGAGGCCATGGGGGAGAGGGAGGAAGGAGCAGTGCTTTCAACCCTAGAAGTGGTAGAAGAAATATCAGAGGAGGATGAGGGGGTGGCGCCGAGGGCTAAACTGTTGCCAAGGCCAGCGCCCAAGGCACCAGCCAGCCTATCCTGTATTAAAGGCTTACCCAGTTCTAATTAATAAGATAAAAATGCAACTGCTGTCTCCTAACTGGGAGGAGAAGCCCCCTCCCCAGGTTGTAGAGCACTCAATGCTCTTCCCCTATACCCAGGATGAGCTGGTGGACATGAGCATCTGGTTTTGGCAGAAGCCCTTGGAACCTCTGCCTACGTGGCTTTTGTGTCTCTGGGATATGGGGGTGGAAAACATTGTTATGTCGGGTTCTGAAATGGGTAGACTGGCTTCCCTAACAACTCACCCTTCCCTTCAGTGGACGTGGTGGGCACTGGAGGCCACATGTAGAATTATCAATTCATCGGTTCTCTGTGAATGTACAACATGTCCTGGCACTGGTGAACACAGGAGCTGAGTGTTCTCTGATTTATGGCAACTCTGAGTGTTTTCCTGGGACTCCTGCTGTGATAGATGGCTATGGGAGTGAGGCAATTAGAGTGAAAAAAGCCCAAATTCCATTGGGGGTAGGGCATTTATCCCCAAAGGAGTATACTGTGTACATTTCTCCCATCCCTGACTATACTTTGGGAGTCAACATCCTGCAGGGCCTGTGCTTACAGACCACTTCGGGTGAGTTCAGACTGAGGGTATATGTGGTAAAGGCAGTTCTGGGGGGACATGCTCAGCACCCGCCTGTAAGTCTGCCTGTACCTCAGCGGGTGACAAATACTAAGATGTATAAATTGCCTGGGGGACACAAGGAAATTGGAGAAACTCTACAGGAGTTGGAGAAGGTGGACATCATAAAGCCCACTCGTAGACTTTTTAATTCCTCAGTGTGGCCAGTGAAAAAGCCAGACAGCTCCTGGCATATGACCATGGATTATAGGTAATTAAATAAACTCACACCCCCTTTTCATGCTGCTGTCCTCTCTATAGTAGCCCTTATGGAAACCCTCAGTCATGAACTAGGGATGTGTCATTATGTTGTGGACCTTGCTAATGCTTTCTTCTCTATTGACATAGAACAGGAAAGTCAGGAACAGTTTGCTTTCACATGGGAAGGCTGGCAGTGGACATTCACTGTCCTTCCACCGGGATACCTCCACAGTCCCACCATCTGTCACAGACTTGTAGCCCAGGACTTCGCCACATGGAAGAAACTGCAAATGGTGTAGCTCTATCATTACATTGATGATATTATGCTCACATCTGATTCTTTTGCAGATTTAGAAGGGGCGGTTCCTAGACTGTTGCAACATCTACAGGAGAAAGGATGGGCTGTGAACAGCACCGAGGTACAGGGACATGGTTTGTCAGTAAAGTTTTTGGGGGTTGTCTGGTTGGATAAAACTAAAGTTTTATCCCAGAATCAGTCATAGACAAAGTCCAGGCTTTCCCTACCCCTACCACTGTGGCGGTATTACAAACGTTTTTGGGTCTTTTGGGCTACTGGAGAGTGTTTATCCTGCACTTGGTACAAAACCTGAAGCCCAGAAACTGGTTGGTAGGAAAGGGTATCAGGTGGAACTGGGATGAAACATGTGCAGCTACTTTTATTGCTGCTAAACAAGCAATCAAGGCCATACAGGCCTTGACTGTAATGGACTCATCAAGGCCCTGTGTGGTAGATGTTCATGTAACCAGAGATGGTTATGGATGGGGCCTTTGGCAGTGGCTTGAATAGACATGCCAACCTATTGGATTCTGGTCACAGCTATGGAAAGAAGCAGAGGTCTGGTACACCTTGATAGAGAAACAACTGGCTCCTGTGAAACAACATGCCATGCTGGCTACAGAGCCCATCACCAGAACAGCTCCGACCAAGGTAATAACCACCTATCCCAACACGGGGTTGCTGAGAGACTGGACCCAAAGGCCATGGAGTGGCATGGCACAGACACCTACACTGGCCAAATGGGATGCATATTTACAGCAGCGTAGAGTCTTGTCTACTAGCCCCTTAAGCAGAGAACTCCAGCGTTTATCGGGGCCAGTGATGTATATTCCAGTGGAAAACAGAAAGAACTTGTCTTTGAGCCATTGGTAGCCAAGAGTCCTTATCAGGAGAGAAAAGCCCCTATACCTGAAGATGCTTGGTATACAGATGGTTCCAGTAATGGGCAATCCCCAAAGTGGAGGGCTGTGGCTTTCCATCCTAAGACTGAGACAATATGGATGGAGGATGGACAGAGGGAGAGCAGTCATTGGGCTGAGTTGAGGGCAGTATGGCTCGTGATCACCCAGGAGCCCTCCCCTATAGTTGTCTGCACTGACAGCTGGGCCATCTCTCAGTGCTTGACCCTGTGGTTACAGACATGGTACCATGCCAACTGGATGGTTGGCCTCCAGCCCCTTTAGGGGCAAGAGTTGTGGTAAGACCTATGGACCTCTGGTCAGACTAAGACTGTTACTGTATATCATGTGACTGGCCATTGCCTTTGGCATCCCCGGGGAATGATGAGGCAGAAACATTGGCCCAGGTGTGTTGGCTAGAAGGAAAGCCTTCCTCTGATGTGGCCCAATGGTTACATCAGCGTTTGCTGTGTGTGGGGCAAAAGACAATGTGGGCTGTAGCCTGTCAGTGAGGCTTGCCATTGACCTTTGAAGAAGTCAGCAGAGCCCAGAGGAAGGGCCTTGTGTTGTCTCAGAGGGACTTACACCAAGCCCCACAGCAACATGGGACAATAGTAAAGGGGCCTATACCCCTTGACAGGTGGCAGATAGACTCTATTGGGCCTCTGCCCAGATCAGAAGGATATCAGTATGCCATGACTTGTGTGGACATGGCTACTGGATTGTTGGTTGCTTTTCCTGCACTTAGTGAATATCAGCAAACCACCAAAAGGGGCCTAGAGCATCTCTTTGCAGCCTATGGCCAGCCACATAGAGTGATCAAGTTGCCCACTTTACTGGACATGCATTACAAGAATGGGTGTAGCAATTAGGAATAAAGTGGAAGTTTCACATACCATACAACCTACCAGGGTAGGCATGATAAAAAGGTACAACAGTTTGTTGAAATCTGGCCTGAAGTTGGGCACCAATAGTTTGCGTGGCTGGTCAGTTTGCTTATGGACAGTGTTATGGCGTTTGAATGAGAAGCCCTGAAAAGGAGCCTTGAGCCCTGTGGACATGCTAACCCACATTGCTGCCTCTCCTATATGTGCAAACCAAAGAGGAGTTATTGAAGCCAGGATACGGCCAACAGAGCGACATCCTGCTGCCAGCCCCAACTGCATTCAACCCTGGAGACACTGTTGAATAGACCTGGCTCTGGACATTTTGAAATATGGACCAGTGATAGCTGGCCCCGCTGGCACCTTGGGGAAAAAGCCTGGAAGCTGGCCGCCTGTGTTTTCCTGGAGTAACAGCAGAATGACCCCCAAAGATCACAGTTGTGTACTGAAAACATCTGGGAGGTAAAAAGCATCTTACAGGGAAGTTTTGTTTTATCTTTATGGCCAGTGCATGTACCTCCTGTAGTCCTATATACTGACCCATCTGTAACTCCCACAGGGAGCGGGGGTGAAATTCTAGTATACAAGACCAGGATGAGATCCCATTTCTGCCACTGTCCTATCAGAGGACCACTCTCTTGCATGCATCCTGCATGATGGAAAAGATTTACCTATGCTGGTGTCATTAAAACATGCATCTTTTCACCTTTAAGATTATTTTCTTCTATAGTCCCTATGGCCTGGATGCATCCCCTGGCTGTAGCTGCCACATGATGATTGCTCTGAACTCCCTACCTATTCAGCTATTGACTGCCTGTGGCATGGACAAGCTATGGACTAAATTTGTGCAGGACTTTGAACTTAGCTGAAGCTTCTGGCTTGAGGATTATCATGATTTTATTGCTGTTGCTACTGTATGTTATTAGTCTGGTTACAGTGCTCCAGTTTTCTCGCACAGGGACCATTGAGGAAGATGGGGAGCACGTAGATCATGAGGCAAGATTTCTGAAGGGGTGGATTGTGGGTAAAATTGCAATATTTCCAGAATCTCTCACCTGGCCTTAGTGCATCTCCATATCAATAGGAGTTTCCAAGGGGTGGAGAGAAGTAGTTCATCTCCATATCAATAGGTAATTACAAGTGAGAATGAGGGCATACCTGGAACAGAGAGGGTAGGTGGGGTCCCTTTTTGCCGTTGTCCCAAGAGACACAGGCTGGCAGAAGTAGATGACTACTTGTAAGCAATAAATGGGTTTCTCCCACTTTATTTCTCCCTTTGACTGATTTTGGTTTCAAAGGTAATTTGCCCTGGGCTGGGAATATATTTTTCCCCCACAGTTACAGATGCTTAATAACTATTTGCATTAAGGACAGATATTGAATTATTAGCAAATAGTCAAGCAAATTTCTCTTGAGATGTATAGTACTGTATTTTTATTGCTAAAAGAATAATACAGATCCTGACTGTGGTGGTGAACCCACTAAACTTCATGTGACAAAAGTGCACAGAGCTAAGTACATGTACACGCACACAGCGCCATTCGTAGACACTTCTCCCAGAGAAGTGAAAACTTACATTCATGCAAAAATCTGTACACGTATGATAATGGCATTTTTAGTTGTACTATTTCCCAAGGTCAAATCAAATGTCCTCCAGATTGAATAGTGTAAGAAATTATGGTGTACATGTACCATGGAATATTACTCAGCAATGCAAAGGAACAAACTATTGATACACACAACATGGAGGATCTCCAGGAAATTATGCTGAGTGAAAAAGCCAATATCAAAGGGTTATATCCTATATGATTCCATTTATATAACAGTCCTGAAAGGACAAAATTATAGAGCTGGAGAAAAGATTAGTGGTTGCCGGGGGTTAGTGTGGGGTAGCAAGGAGATGGCTGTGGCAATAAAATGGTACAACAAAGGCTCTTTGAGGTGGAACTGTTCTGTATCTCGACTGGTGGTGGTCACATAAATCTACACATATGATAAAATTGCATATAATTAATTGTGTGTGCAGACACATGCATGTGTGTGCACACATGCACACACACACACACACACACACACACCAGTACATGTAAAAGGGGATAAACTTACTGGATTTTGTCAATGTAAATTTCTGGACTGTGATGTTGAACTATAATTATGCAATTTGCCCATGGAGCAAAATTGGGTAATGGGTATGTGGACTCTCTGTATTATTTCTTACAAATATATGAGAATCTGTAATTATCTTGAAATAAAAAGTTTAGAAAAACAGCAATTTCTCTGAACCTGGGGCTGTTTTAAGAATTACTAAGACAAATATATATAATACAGATCTTGAAAAAGCTTTCTTTATGTGTGTAAATCATCAATGTTATTTTTATTTCTGAAGGGGAACCTCGGTATTAGGTTTTATAATCCAAAATTACACTAAACTGACCTTGATTCTACCTTTTAAATTTGGAGTTTAGGGTTTTATTAATTTCTTTCACTTAATGGTGTCCACTAGTTTTGCAAACAACTTCAGTAAATGTTTCTACTACTTAAGAGATTTTGTGTGAGACGTTGAATGCTGTATTATGGGTGCTCTCTATAAATACTGTTTAAAATTAGATGGCAAAGACTTTCAATTTACATCCTGCCAACTGTTTTACCACACTTTTTTCTTGCTTGTTTGCCTGCTATGTTATCCTTTATAATGAGTGAGTTACAGTAATTGTAGCTGGAAAAATCATCATGCAAGGGGGGGTAGAGGAAGCTCAAAACCTGCCTTATTTTTAAATCAGTAAAGCTTCTGTCATTTTTTGGCCGAGTTACAGCTTCACAGCAAAGTCAAAGAGCCAGTAGAGTAAATGCCACGTGGGGAAGGGCTCCGTTGAAGCATAAATTAACTGTATTTCGTTTTCCCTTAATAAAGAATTTCAGTTTTTCCACAGTTAACTGTATAATCAATTTGCTCCCCTGCTGGCTTGCTAACTTGCTGTTGGCATTACTTCAATAATTCTGAGCCGAGCCTGGAACGAGAGAAACGAGGAGGCGCTCATCTCACTGAGAATACACGGCTGTGATAGCACGTAGTTTATCCTTCTGGAATTTTGCTGGGCTTTTTATCCTCAAAGAGCCTAAACGTGTCGCCCCAAGACTGGACACTCCTCTGGTCACCCAACTCTTTGTTATATTACCTGGTATATTCATAGAGCTTCTTGAATCATGTTTTGGCAATTGGATGATGTTAAAGTTTTAAATATTTCTCCGTGGGTTTCTAGCCCTTGAGTGCCCCTGGAAGACTCCTTGTTTTGTTTTGTCATTTAAAAGAATCATCTAACTATGCAAGAATTGAGAGTCCTAAGTAAGAAAAGATTTCCAGTGAAGTTGCTTCCATGGTCACATAAGTTTATCTCTAATGCTGCTGTGCGATCAGCACTTGAGCTGTGAAATCATCTTTCTGGTAGGCTTGGAGAGAGCACAGAAAAAATACATTCTATTGTAACTGCTGATTTGGTTCTTCCTGCCCTTCCCATGCCTAGAAATTATACCCTGTCCTCTGGGTTTGTTCACTCACTTACTTATAATGCCATATTTTTTTTCCAGCTCTCTGGATTGCAAGACACAAGTTAAACATACAAGATAAACAAATATTATCTTTAGTCACAGAATGACCAGACAAAAAGCTCTTCAGAGCAGCTGTCTCCACCCCTCTATTTCGGCTCCTCATTCCTAACGGAGCACTTCAGTTTGAGGACAGTACACTTGGTCATCCTGGGGGAAGCAGTTATGCACCGAAGTCAAACCGCCAACAACCCCTGTATCAGCTTCAGGTCTGGGCGCTGAAACTTTAATTTGTTCCCTAGATAGCTTCATAGACACCTAACCCCCAGGTGCCTTCCAGAGGGCTGTGCCAGAGGGTAGGATTGCAAAACCTGCAGAGAGCTTGCTGTGGACGTGCACAGAGAGTGTATGTCATAGACCTTTTGGTTCTAGCTTTCACTACAGAGTTTGGGACTATTTCCCATCGCTCTCATTCCTGCTTCATCATTACATACTGGTTTGGGATGAAATTTTTTTGTTGTTTTCTTCCCTAAATCTATTGTAAATCTCAGGGTTTTTTTTTCTACCTGCCTTTCCCCAGAGTATCCCCAGGAAGTAGTCTAATTAACTGAACTGTTTTCTCTATTTTACTGTTTTTTCCATGTGAAGGGCGTTTCCATTTAAATGGATTTTTCTGAAACAAATGGTTCCTTTTGTGCAAGCTACATGAAAAGGGGGGAAAGGAAATAAAAGGATTGGGAAATATGCCATTTAATACAACCTTTGCCCCGCTGGAATCTTCAAGGTCTGATGTATGCCCTAAACTACGCCTAAAAGGCAATCAAGCTTTCATTATCATCCTGTCACCTGAACAGGAATCGGAGGCTGCTGAGCAATTTTAGGCTTCTTGAAATTTTTTCAGGGAATTGACCAAATCAAAAATTAGGCTTAATTGACTTGCAATCAGGGCAATCCTGGTAATTCAAACATACTGCAGTGATGACAGTACGTATTTGTTTTAGAGAATCCACAAGAAAATGAATACAAAGATAATTGTGATTGAGTTTCTCTTTGTCAATCTTTGAGAGAAAATATAATTAAGAACAGCACATTTATTTGAAGATACTAGCCTAACACACCGTCACTGCAGCACGCCGCCCTGGTTAAAGCAGTCCGAGCCTTCTCCTCTCCTGACGACCTAGGCCAGCTCAGGTGCCTGGTTGGGTTCCTCAGGACCCAAGAGCAGGGTGGGGGCAAAAAAGCAAGTTGAAGACAGTTGTTTGACTGCCTTGGGACAAGCCATGGCAAGCCTAGGCAATAATTTGAAAGCAACTTTTCCAAAAAGATCATGTACCAAGCTCCCAATTTAGAAAGCAGTAGGGACCAGGTCCGGTCAAATAATGGTGGCCACACCCATCATGCCAGTCAGATCACCGTCCAAGAGATTTATGGTGTGTCTCACTTCCTGTCCACCAAAAAGATGCTCTGCAAATGTTCTCTTTGAGACTGAAGTTTTTTTTTTAACCTCCTAGTCCTTGGTGGAGAGTGAATATTTTTCTTGTCAGCGCTTGCTGAAATGGTCTCCGTTTCTTCGGCCTTTGGTCTGTTAATGCAGTATTAGTGATCTTTGATAGTCTTTCCTCTCCTCATTCTTTTTTTTTTTTTTTTTTAAACGTTGTTTTGTTCTTTTATCTTTTTTTTTTTTTTTTAATAATTTATTTTATTTTAGTATCATTAACCTACAATTACATGGGCAATACCGTGATGATTGAACTCCCCCCATCACAAGGTC
>JAQQAC010013450.1:2772179-2782423 GCA_029783875.1 Phataginus tricuspis
TCTCGCTGGATCGTGTTTCCGTCCCGCCTCGCCGGGTGCGGCGTGTCTGGCCGCTGGAGCTCTGGGGGGGGGGAGCGCTCGGTCCCACCGGATCGCCGCCCGTCCGCCTCACCGGCTGCCAAGTTCTCACAGGTGTAGCTGTACGCTGAGCACTTTCCTGTGTATTCTGGTCTCTCTTTTAGGGATATTGTATTTGCTGTATTTTCGTGAATAAATATAATGTTGGGAGGAATTTTTCTGCTAGTCCGTTCAAGACGCCATATTCCCCTCCTCTCCTCATTCTTATCTAATTTCTTGGTAAAGAGAATCTGTTCCCTAGTTAGCTTCATAGCCACATTAACCCCCAAGGTGCCTTCGAGAGGCCTTATTTGTTATTTGTAATAAATATTTTTTCTTCAAGTTTATAGAGGCTCTGCTACCAAAGGGTAAAATAGAGGCTAATGCTACATCTTTTTTTTCTTTCTGCCCTCAAGAAAATGAGATGACCGAAGGAATCATTTATGAAAGCAAAAGAAAGTTTTATTGGTCTTTGTAGGGCAGATAGCTATGGATGTCTTGCTTCTGTAAGAAAGACAGTAGCCTAAGAGGAATGACTTTCGAGAAGTATGTTTGAAGGTAAGGAATTCCTCTTTCTTTAGCTTGGCCACGCTGAAAACACACACACACACACACACACGTCATAAACACATCAAAACAGAACAGGAAATCAGAGTGAACAAAATGAAGGCAGAATGGAGAGAGGTACCAGGCACTAACGGTAAAATCTAGTGTTTTATACCCTGGGGATTTTTTCTGCCTTGTGATCAGAAGCATTCAGTGTAACAATTGGCAAAGACAGAAATCAGAATAATAATAAGAAAGAAATTAAAAAAAAAGAAAGAAATTACAAGGGAAGTATAAGACATTTTTGAAGTGAGAGAAAAACCACAATTTTCTTTTTCTCCTTTGATAATACACTCACACAGTGTCTCACACACCACTTATGTTGTATAACTTAGAAAAATATAAAATTAAAAATGTAAAAATGTCCATTGCTTTCACCTTCACATGCTTTTGCAGGGCATACAAAGAACAATGTACTTAGTGACTGAGGTGATACAATAAAGCAGAATTATCATACAGTGAGACATGTTACCTGGAATTTTTTAATTAAAATAGATTTCCCAAATAAGTCAACTGATACATTAAGAGCAAACCGAGAATTTATCAGTGCCATGGCCTTTATCAAAACTCTCACCTCTGCCTAAGTAACCATCAAGGGAAACAAGGTGAAATAGAAGCATCTGCTCCCCATTTAGCCATTTATTAATTATTTAACAAATATTATTAGGTACTCTGAGGGACTGTATCAGTTAAGGTCCCAAGAGTAAACAGATGGCACGTTCATATGAGGATAATCCAAGGGGAGTTTATTTAGAAAACGCATTCATTTCAAAGGTCTGGGTAAGGAGGGATTGTGCAGGACCTCAAGGTCAGCACCAGCACAACTGCTCTCACCGCCAGGTTCTGAAGGGCCAGGGGGAGGGAGAGGGCAAAGGGACCGAGCTAGAGGGAGAGCGGCAAGGAGCAGAGCCCGCACGGCAGGGAGCCAGCGGAACTAGTACCCGGATCTCACCCCTCTCTCCTGTCTCCACCCAGGGCTCACCACCCACCGAGTCCAGCAGGAATCTGGAGGGCTCAGAGCTGGTTGATGGGATCCCTACAGGCCAACCACCCAGGCAAGCGCAGAGTGGAGCAGGGTGGCAGGAGAACTGAGGGCACAGGGAAGATCCCAGCACAGGTTGAGCCAAGAACATAAGAAAGCCCCATCCTCACAGTGTTTACTTTCTTTCTTTTTTTTAATTGAAGTATCACTGATATACAACCTTATATTGGTTTCAAATATACAACACAGTGGCTCAACAGCTACCTATATTATTAAATCCTCACCCCACCAGTGCAGTTACCATCTGTCAACAATAGGAAGATGTTACAGAATCGACTATATTCTCCTTGCTGCACTACCATCCCTGAGACCAACTTATATTATGATTGAGAGTTCTTAGGCACCTTTATCCCCCTCACCCTCCCTACCCACCCACCCCAGGCCCTCCCCCATGGTAAACCCACCAGTCACTTCTCAGTGTCTATGAGTCTCCTGCTAGTTTGTTCACTTTGCTTTGTTTTGCGCTTAGATTCCACAAATAAGTGAAATCATATGACATTTGTCTTCCTTTTCCTGGCTTACTTCACAGAACATAACAACCTCTAGGTCCATCCATGTTGTCGCAATGGCAGGATTTCTTTCTTTTTTATGGCTGCATTATATTTCATTGTGCATATGTACCACATCTTTATCCATTCATCTGTTGATGGACACTTTGATTGCTTCCATATCTTGGCTATTGTAAGTAATGTGACAAGTAACCTTAGGTGCATATATCTTTTCAAATCAGGGATTTTGTTTTCTTTGGGTAAATTTCTAGACAGCATTTACTTTATTATCATAAAATGGACATGGTCACACGTAACAGTTAGAGCCTAAAGTGCTAGAAGGCAAATACAAACCAGGGCTAATTTTCCAGTTGGAAAAATATGCAATGCAATGATTTACCAACAACACTAAGTCAATGTGCTCTGAATGTCTGTTATTTTTCTTCGAAAGTAGCATTTAATAGAATCCTAAGCAGGATTATAGAATAATTTATCCTTTTTAGAATTCTTTCTCCTTATGGAGGATAATATAAGAAATTGGAAAGGGAAGAACAGAGTCATTGTGTAGACCACAATTGAAATACCCTGATTTCGATTTTTTCTCTTACTGTAGCAGCATATATGAGGTTCCTCTGTGCTTCTTGACTCTCTAGCACATGTCTTATACGCACACTAACAGCCTTTGGTAACCCACATCCTTTTTAAAACAAAATTTCTCTTCATCTCCCTGCTCCCTACCTTTCAAGGCTGAAACTTCTCTTACTTCAACACTAATTTCTTCTTCTATGCCACCATAGTGCCTAAATTCTTACTTTATTAATTGTTAATGTGTGTGTTTCTTCTATTCTTTCATCTTGACCTTAAGTTGCTTAAAGGCTATGAGTTTAAAAATATTTCTTTAGATTCCTTTCCACAGTATCCAGCACTACAGGTGTGCAGGGAGGGTGCTTAGTTTGATTAATTACATTTGAGTGTTTGGATAGATTAGTTGTCCCATTAAAAATAACATGGATAAATAACATTTATTCTTCAACCTGCTGGATCAAGATCCTCCCTAGTGGGTTTGCCATATGTCCTGTTTCGCCTGGAACAGTCTCAGTTTATGCCTGTATTATCTAGATGGTTCTCTCCCTTCCATTATAAATGTATCCTGAAGAAAATATTTATAATTTATATGCCAGGTAAAGGTCTAGTTTCTATAATGCATAAAGAATTCTTACATCTCTACAGTGAAAAGACAAATAATTCAACTTAAAAATGGGCATAGGACTTGATAGACTTTTCTCCAAAGAAGATATACAAATAGCCAATAAGCACATGAAAAGATGTTCAACAGGACTAATCCTTAGGGAAATGCAGGTCAAAACCACAATGAGATATCATGTCATACCAACAAGGATGACTATAATCAAAAAAAGAAAAAGTTAACAAGTGTTGGTGAGGCTATAAAGAAATCAGTGCCCTCATAAACTGCTGGTGAGAATGTAAAATAGTGCTGCCACTATGGAAAACAATGTTTTTTTTTAAGTCAAACATAAATTCCCATATGATATTTTAATTCCACTACTTAGTATATACTGAAGAGAAATGAAAACAGATATCCACACAAAAACTTGTACATGGCTGTTCACAGCTGCATTATTCATAATAAATGAAATGGGAAACAACTTAAATGCCCATCAACTGATGAAAGGACAAACAAATGTAGTATAGCCAAACAATGGAATACTATTCAGCTATGCAGAGGAATGAAGCACTGATTCATTCTACAACAGGAATGAACCTTGAAAATACACTAAGTGAAACAAAAGGCCAAATATTCTGTGTTCCCATTTATATGACATGTACAGAATAGGCACACCCATAGAGACCAAAAGTAGATCAGCAGTTGCCAGAGCCTTGGGGAAAGAGGAATGAGGAGTAACTGCTTAATGTGTATAGGGTCTCCTGCAGGGAGATGAAAATGTTTTGGAACGAGACAGAGATAATGGTTGCACAACACTGAAGATACTAAAAACCACTGAATTGTGCACTTTAAAATGATCAATTTTATGTTATGTGAATTAGATCTCAATTTTTAAAAATTGCAAAAAGTATATAACAAAACAAAATCCGATGTGCCCTTGTCTGGACAATTAATTATTTGATCACTCTGTCTGTAAGGGCATTACCAGGAAGTAAATAGAAGAAAGTAAAGATGACTAAGATTACGAGGGCTTGGGAGCTGAAGACTACAAAACCAAGATCTGCTTTTCAAGACCCAGTTGTCTAAGAGAGAAAGAGAGTATGGGTACAAAAGTTTGGTTTTGCATACTCAATCATATTATTCAGGATCAGTATCAAGGCCAGACTGAAATTCCAAAGTTTCTCTCTTTTTTTAATTTTTAAAAATTTTGGTATCATTAATCTACAATTACATGTGCAACATTATGGTTACTAGACTCCCCATATCATCAAGTCCTCCCCATATACCCCATTACAGTCACTGTCCATCAGCGTAGTGAGATTCTATAGAGTCACTACTTGTCTTCTCTGAGTTGTACAACCCTCCCCGTGCCCCCCCCCCAACATTACATCTGCTAATCGTAATGCCCCTTTTTCCCCCTTGTCCCTCCCTTCCCACCCATCCTCCCCAGTCCTTTCCCTCTGGTATCTGTTAGTTCGTTCTTGGGTTCAGTGAGTCTGCTGCTGTTTTGTTCCTTCAGTTTTTTTCTTTGTTCTTATACTCCACATATGAGTGAAATCATTTGATACTTGTCTTTTTCCACTTGGCTTATTTCACTGACCATAATACCCTCTAGCTCCATCCATGTTGTTGCAAATGGTAGGATTTGTTTTCTTCTTATGGCTGAATAATATACCATTGTGTATATATACCACATCTTCTTTATCCATTCATCTACTGATGGACACTTAGGTTGCTTTCATTTCTTGGCTATTGTAAATAGTGCTGCGATAAACATAGGGGTGCATATGTCTTTTTCAAACTGCGTTGCTGTATCCTTAGGGTAAATACCTAGGAGTGGAATTCCTGGGTCAAATGGTACTTCTATTTTGAGTTTTTGAGGAACCTCCATACTGCTTTCCACAGTGGTTGAACTAGTTTACATTCCCACCAGCAGTGTAGGAGGGTTCCCTTTTCTCCACATCCTCGCCAACATTTGTTGTTGTTTGTGTTTTGGATGTTGGCCATTCTCACTGGTGTGAGGTGATATCTCATTGTGGTTTTAATTTGCATTTCTCTGATGATTAGTGATGTGGAGCATCTTTTCATGTGCCTGTTGGCCATCTGAATTTCTTCTTTGGAGAACTGTCTAATCAACTCCTCTGCCCATTTTTTAATTGGATTATTTGCTTTTTGTTTGTTGAGGTGCGTGAGTTCTTTATATGTTTTGGATGCAACCCCTTATCGCATATGTCATTTATGAATATATTCTCCCATACTGTAGGATGTCTTTTTGTTCTACTGATGGTGTCCTTTGCTGTACAGAAGATTTCCGGCTTGATATAGTCCCATTTGTTCATTTTTGCTTTTGTTTCCCTTGCCCGGGGAGATATGTTCATGAAGACGTCACTCATGTTTATGTCCAAGAGATTTTGCCTATGTTTTTTTCTAAGAGTTTTATGGTTTCATGACTTACATTCAGGTCTTTGATCAATTTGGAGTTTACTTTTGTGTATGGGGTTAGACAGTAATTCAGTTTCATTCTCTTACATGTAGCTGTCCAGTTTTGCCAACACCTACCATTGAAGAGGCTGTCGTTTCGCCATTGTATATCCATGGCTCCTTTATCGTATATTAGTTGACCGTATATGTTTGGGTTAATGTCCGAACTCTCTATTCTGTTCCACTGGTCTGTGGGTCTGTTCTTGTGCCAGTACCAAATTGTCTTGATTACTGTGGCTTTGTAGCAGAGCTTGAAGTCTGGGAGCGTAATTCTCTCTGTTTTATTCTTCTGTCTCTGGATTGCTTTGGCTATTCAGGGTCTTTTGTGGTTCCATATGAATTTTAGAATTATTTGTACCAGTTCATTGAAGAATGCTGTTGGTATTTTGATAGGGATTGCATTGAATATGTAGATTGCTTTAGGTAGTATAGCCACTTTGACAATATATATCCTTCTAAGCCAAGAGCATGGGATGAATTTCCATTTGTTAGTGTCCTCTTTAATTTCTCTTAGGAGTGCCTTGTAGTTTTCAGGGTATAGGTCTTTCACTTCGTTGGTCAGGTTTATTTCTAGATATTTTATTCTTTTTGATGCAATTGTGAATGGAATTGTCTTCCTGATTTCTCTTTCTGTTAGTTCATCATTAGTGTACAGGAAAGCAACAGATTTCTCTGTGTTAATTTTGTATCCTACAACTTTAATGACTTCAGATATTAGTTCTAGTAGTTTTGGAGTGGAGTCTTTAGGGTTTTTTATGTACAATATCATGTCATCTGCGAATAGTGACAGTTGGACCTCTTCTTTACCAATCTGGATGCCTTGTATTTCTATGTTTTGCCTGACGGCTGTGGCTAGAACCTCTAGTAGTACGAATAACAGTGGAGAGAGTGGGCATCCCTGTCTTGTTCCCAATCTTAGATGAAAAGCTTTCAGCCTCTCGCTGTTAAGTATGATGTTGGCTATGGGTTTGTCATATATGGCCTTTGTTATGTTGAGGTATTTGCCCTCTATACCCATTTTTTTGAGAGTTTTTATCATGAATGGATGTTGAATTTTGTCAAATGCTTTTTCAGCATCTATGGAGATGATCACGTGGTTTTGTTCTTTTTTGTTGATGTGGTGGATGATCTTGATGGATTTTCGAATGTTGTACCATCCTTGCATCCCTGGGATGAATCCCACTTGATCATGGTGTATGATCCTCCTGATGTATTTTTGAATTTGGTTTGCTAATATTTTATTGAGTATTTTTGCATCTATGTTCATCAGGGATATTGGTCTGTAATTTTCTTTTTTGGTAGGGTCTTTACCTAGTTTTGGTATTGGAGTGATTCTGGCTTAATAGAATGAGTTTGGAAGTATTCCCTCCTCACCTATTTTTTTGAAAACTTTATGGAGAATGGGTATTATTTCTTCTGTATATGTCTGATAAAATTCAGACTTGAATCCGTCTGGCCCATGGATTTTGTTCTAGGGTAGTTGTCTGATGACCTATTCAATTTCGTTGCTGGTAATTGGTCTGTTTAGGTTTTCTGTTTCTTGCTTGGTCACTCTTGGAAGGTTGTATATTTCTAAGAAGTTGTCCATTTCTTCTAGGTTTTCCAGCCTGCTAGCATATAGATTTTCACAGTATTCTCTAATAATTCTTTGTATATCTGTGTGGTCCATCATGATTTTTCCTTTGTTATTTCTGATTCTGTTTATGTGTGTAGATTCTCTTTTTCTCTTAATGAGTCTGGCTAGGGGTTTATCTATTTTGTTTATTTTTTCAAAGAACCAGCTCTTGGTTTCATTGATTTTTTCTATTGTTTTATTCTTATCAATTTTATTTATTTATTCTCTTATCTTTATTATGTCCCTCCTTCTGGTGACTTTGGGCCCCATTTGTTCTTCTTTTTCCAGTTTCAATAATTGTGACTTTAGACTATTCATTTGGAATTGTTCTTCCTTCTTTAAATAGGCCTGGATTGAAATGTATTTTCCTCTTAGAACTGCCTTTGCTATGTCCCACAGAAGTTGGGGCTTTGTGCTGTTGTTGTCATTTGTCTCCATATATTGTTTGATCTCTGTTTTAATTTGGTCATTGATCCATTGATTATTTAGGAGAATGTTTTTAAGCCTCCATGTATTTGTGAGCCATTTTGTTTTCTTTCTAAAATTAATTTCTAGTTTTATACCTTTGTTATCTGAGAAGTTGGTTGGTAGAATTTCAATATTTTTGAATTTACTGAGGTTCTTTTTGTGACCTAGTATGTGGTCTATTCTGGAAAATGTTCCATGTGCACTTGAGAAGAATGTGTATCCTGTTGCTTTTGGGCGTAGAGTTCTGTAGATGTCTGTTAGGTCCAACTGTTCTAGTGTGTTGTTCAGTGCCTCTGTGTCTTTACTTATTCTCTGTCTGGTTGATCTGTCCTTTGGAGTGAGTGGTGTGTTGAAGTCTCCTGAAATGAATGCATTGCTTTCTATTTCCTGCTTTAATTCTGTTAGTATTTGTTTCACATATGTTGGCACTCCTGTGTTGGGTGCATATATACTTATAATGGTTATATCCTCTTGTTGGACTGACCCCTTTATCATTATGTAATGTCCTTCTTTATTTCTTGTTACTTTCTTTGTTTGGAAGTCTGTTTTGTCTGATAAAAGTACTGTAACACCTACTTTTTTCTCTTTGTTCTTTGCATGAAATATCTTTTTCCATCCCTTCACTTTTAGTCTGTGCCTATCTTTGGGTTTGCGGTGAGTCTCTTATAGGCAGCATATAGATGGGTCTTGCTTTTTTATCCTTTCTATTACTCTTTGTCTTTTGATTGGTGCATTCAGTCCATTTACGTTTAGGGTGATTATCGATAGATATGTACTTATTGTCATTGCCGGTTTTTAGATTCATGGTTACCAAAGGTTCAAGGGTAGCTTCCTTACTATCTAACAGTCTAACTTAACTGTGTTGTTAAGCTATTATATACACAATTTGATGATTCTTTATTTCTCTCCCTTCTTATTCTTCCTCCTCCATTCTTTATATCTTAGGTGTTTTATTCTGTACTCTTTTGCATTCCTTTGACTGTTTTTTTGGGAAGTTGATTTTATTTTTTGCCTTTAGTTAGTATTTGATGGTCTGCTTTCTTTGCTATGAATTTATTTTCTCTGGTGACATCTTTTCAGCCTTAGGAGTGCTTACATCTAGAGCATTCCCTTTAACATATCCTGTAGAGGTGGTTTATGGGAGGTAAATTCTCTCAACTTTTGCTTGTCTGGGAATTGTTTAATCCCTCTCTCAAATTTAAATGATAATCGTGCTGGATACAGTATTCTTGGTTCAAGGCCCTTCTGTTTCATTGCATTAAATATATCATGCCATTCTCTTTTGGCCTGTAAGGTTTCTGTTGAGAAGTCTGATAATAGTCTGAATGGATTTCCTTTGTAGGTGATCTTCTCTCTCTCTCTAGCTGCCTTTAATATTCTGTCCTTGTCTTTGATCTTTGCCATTTTAATTATTATATGTCTTGGTGTTGTCCTCCTTGGGTCCCTTGTGTTGGGACATCTGTGGGCTTCCATGGACTGTGAGACTATTTCCTTCCCCAGCATGGGGAAATTTTCAGCAATTATTTCTTCAAAGACACTTCCTATCCCTTTTTCTCTCTCTTCTTCCTCTGGTACTCCTATAATGTGAATATTGTTCAATTTGGATTGTTCACACAGTTCTCTCAATATTCTCTCATTCCTAGAGATCCTTTTATCTCTCTCTGCCTCAGCTTCTCTGTACTCCTCTGATTTCTATTCCATTAACAGTGTCTTGCACCTCGTCCAGTCTGCTCTTCAGCCTGTCAATCAATTGTTTCATTTCTGTAATATCTCTCCTCACTTCCTCCCTTATGTCTTGCATATTTCTCTGTATGTCCATCAACATGGTTATTACTTTTATTCTGAATTCTTTTTCAGGAAGATTGTTTAATCTATCCCACCGAGCCTTCTTTCTGGGGTTGTCTGGGTGAGTCTTGACTGGACCATATTCTTTTGTCTTTTCATGGTGTTAGAAGTGGTCCCAGGCAGTTGCCACGTGTGTTAGCTGGGAGAACAAAGTCCCTTCCTGCTTGTTGTTTTCCTTGCCCTTCTCTGCAGCCAGTGCCAGTTACCCACACACTGGGAGGCTGTCTCTGAGATAATCCCCTAAACTGCTGTGGATGGGGCGGCCCTCAGGCTAGCCTAGAGCACTGCGTGGTTTGCAGCCATGCCAGGTGCGTTCTGCACCCCTTGGTGTCTTCCTGCCCTTGCTCTGGCTTCTGAGGCCCCTCCCTATTAGCTGCGCGCGCCCGCCGGGAGGGAATTCTGTGTTGTTGTTGTGGGCGGGGCTGCTCTCCTGCTGTTCCGCAGCTGTGGTGGATC
>JAQQAC010013450.1:2794227-2902204 GCA_029783875.1 Phataginus tricuspis
GGACAGTGACTGTAATGGGGTTGGTGGGGGGACCTGATGAAGGGGGTAGTTTAATCACCATAATATTGCACATGTAATTGTAGATTAATGATACCGAAATAAATTATTAAAATTAAAAAAAAGTTTTTTAAAAACAGGTGAATATAAGGTTTTGTGTTTTACCGCCCCACATTTGAGAACCGACTACTTTGTTTCTTGCAAGGCCCTGTAATCTTTTCATTTTCCTCCGGGTCTATGTGTGTTATTTGCTATCATGAAGATTTTTCTTCAGATTTATTGAGTGTCGCCTGATGCTTGGTGTTCTTCCCCATTTGGAATTTACTTACAGTTTTATACTCTGGGTTCTTTTCTGGGGTCTGAACAAGTCTAAGTAAAGCCGTCATTAATGAGATGATATGCCACTGCTATTCCAGGATGCTCTCTTCACACAATTGCTATGTTTTATATGACAGCAAATTTTTGGATAAAAATGAGAAATTATAGCTACTTAGCTAGGTACTTGGGAATCTCTAACAAGTTGTATTCTTTTTGTCCAAAGTAGTGTAAAGTCGGGCTGTAAAAGCAGTACCCTTAGACTTCTGACCTAATGTCCTTCAGATGTAGATTTCTATGTGACTAATAGCTTGTATATATAAATAAGGAGAAAGACAGACAAGTGAATATATATGGAACAAGAGTTGAAAGAAATCGTAAAATCTTTTCAATCATTTATTTGGCAACGGATGGTAAATTCAGTCACTAACTGGTTGCTTTAAGGTTAAGTAGTTGACAAACTTCCATCCTTCACTTAAGTATTGGTGTAGGCATATCCTGGTGCACATATTCTTATGCAGCTAAATTATAGTGACTATTTTCTGATTTCTATCAATGATAAAAAAGGTCACATTCCTTATCCAGTCCATTAGCAAGTCCTGCATCGCTATCTTCCAATTATATTCTGAACCAAACCCCTTCCCACCACGTTTCTGCCTTCCGCCTTGGCCCAGGCCCTTGTCATCACTTGCCTGGGCTATGGCCATAGCCTCGGGGCTGTCCTGGCTCCTGTCCTTCCTATCTTGTCTCTCATAGGATCTCCCCCCACCCCCTGGATGCCAGGATGATCTTTTAAAAATGTAGCCGGGATCATGTTACTTTTCTTCTCCAAAGCCCCTAAAAGTTTTCTAAAATATTCAGAATACAAGCTGAACTGTAATACCCTACAAGTAAGACCCCACTTATCAGGCTTCTTCTTCTCACTGTTTCTTGCATATACGAAGCCAGCCTGTGTCTCAGGCTATTGTATGCAGTGCATCCTCTGCACGGAAGCCTCTTGCCTTAGAGTCATAAATCCTAAGTCTTCAATGTTGCCTCCTCAGAAAGACCTTCCCATGCCATGTTTTCTAGATTAGGTTCCCTGCCCCTTGTCATTCTCAATACCCTTGACCTGCTTTATTTTTCTTCATGGTACTTTTCACTATCTACATTTATATGAGATACACTTCTGTTTATAGTTTGTTATGTCTCTCAGCTACCAACATATAATTTTCATGAGAGAAGGAATTTTGTTTGTCTTGTGCACTGATGTATTCCAGGACCGATGAATGATCTGGCACATAGTACGTGCTCAATAAATATCTTTTCACTAAAAAAATGACTCAAGGTTGACTGATAAAGGACCTGTTTCTCTAGATTTATATCTTATTATACAGCTCTGGGTTTGCAAAATTATCAGTGAAACGTTTCTTGGAAGTGCAGTTATCAGCAAATAATGACTCTTAGACAATCTACCTAAAGAAGTCTAGATCATATTAGGAGACAGTGAATAAGATAATCACCAGTTTGTCAATTACGTGATATGTTTTTTTAGCTGTGATGATCATTTCTCCTAAGTGACCCAGACATGTGTTCTGTTGGCTTATTGCATGTGGGGTCAGCTGTGTCATCCTCCCATACATACCATCTGGAGAATGGGCTTTACACAATCATTTTTTGTGTTATTAGGGCCAATTTTCTTTTCCATCTTGGTTCACCTTGCAAATCACTGAAAATTCTGGTGCCATGGTAATTTCCTATGTTCTTAAAAATATTCTGTTTCCACATAATTGAAAAACAAAAAAGGCAAAAGCTAATCTGAAAGGTCTAGCCACTTGACCAGAAGCTTCCCTTCTGTGAATACTTGTGGCTAGTCCCATAACAAGTTTATGTTGAATTCTTTGCATGCGTCAAATTAGGAGGTAGGCACTAAAAAAGCAAACATTGCTTTTATTTTAGCCCATTCAGTTTTTAGAGTTTTCACAGATATTCTCATTGATAGTCCCTGCTCTCAAGAAGTTTACAATCTACTTGTGGCTTAAAAAACGTAAAATAACTAGTGACTAATCTGAAAGTATATTGTTAAAGGCTACATTGCTTGGTTGTAATAAATAATATAGAGGTTGAGGGCTAAGCAAGCTTAGACTGGATAGGACCTTTCAGAGGAGGTTCCAGACAGAAGGCTAGGGTTGATCCAAAGCTTTGCTGACTTCTCCACGGATCATGGCTTATATCAATATAAGACAGTGCATCCACCCAAAGATCTCATAATCTAATAGGAAAGTTATAAGAGTAACATTAAGACAAACTGCATTTGATATCAAATATGAGCGATATAAGCAAAGCAGAATGTGACACCAGAGGAAAAAGAGAGAGCTTCCAATCAGGCTGTCAGGGAGAGCTTTATAGAGAAGGGGACCCAGGACCTAATCTTCCATGATGAGGAACAGTACTGGAGGCACAGTACCTCTGCTGGCCATGACTCGGGATCAATTTGCTCAACATCATCAACACATTTTGAATGTGTAGCTACAACCTAATAACTTCTCAGAGGTAAATGCATCTTTCAGGTTTACAAAGGAGCGGTGTCACCAAAGTAGTCTATATCAGAAAAGTGCTCTAAAAAGAGATTCAAACCTACACATAATTAAGCAAGAAGCTATAGTAACTATGTAAAACTTAACTGACTGCTGATGCTTGATGAAAAACCTTACTCCCCAATTCCAGTAAAACAATACTATTTGCTCTTAAAAGTACAAAACTAAGTGCCAAAAAAAAATCTTACTATTATATTGCTATGTAAATCTATGCTGAATTGATAAAAGATGTATCAGATCATGTACTCCTTCCACACCGAATCGGTCATCCTCTTTACCAAAGACGTGTGGTTAATCCCGTTTTGAGGTGGCAAAACTGAAGCTCAGGAAGATTAAGTCAAGCACCCAAACTTCCCCAGCTCCCAAGAGGCGTCGCAACCGGGCTCTGAAGCTCCAGAGTGACACTACGAGCCTCCATAAAGAAAACAACTGAGAAAGCAGGCCAGGAAGAGGCGGGACCCAGCAGGTGCCGATCCACGAACTGGGCGTTCCTGCTCCCGCCCACTGCTCTGCCAGGTGCACGAGAAACGCCATCAGCTGTCAATCCGGGGCGCCTCACCAGCAGCCAACCTTGATTTTAATTTCAACAGCACTTCCATTGTTCTCAATAATTACTTCCTTTGAGTTTTTGGTTTTCTGTATGTACACTGATTTTTACATGAAATTTACACATTAGCAAAAGAAGCAGTGTGAATCAGTCCCAAACAAAACACAAAACAAAGGTCTCTGAGTCAAGAAACTTTTGGGAGGCCGAGTTTGGGCGGTGAGCTCCATCTGTTGGGAACGCGAGCAGTCTTTGCCGGGGCAGCACTAGAAGGCAGAGGGTTGGGCAGTGGATTCAAGGATAGGGAGGCAGGATGGCTCCCCGACCCTTGAGTTACACCTCTATTTAATTTTGTTTGAATTTTGAGATCAGATCTGCCCATATGTAAATATGCTTTAACAAAAGCATATTTCAAAGCCGAATAAGAATGTTTACATCAGCCATCATTTTACATTACTCGGGCAGTGTTCTCTTCCATTAAGGCTATTAACTAAATGTTGGTTCGTGCTCAGAATGCCAAAGAAATTAACATTTCATGGTATTGCCCTTGACATATTTCAAAAACAAAGTGACACTGGATGTAACAATTCAAAGAAATTCCAGTGTAGAACATAATCTTTGCCTCCAGTTTTTCTTCTATCTTCAGACAGAGGTTGCTGCATTTTATTTCTCATATTACTTACTTGTTGGTTCCTGCACACAGGATTGGGGCGAGTTCAGTAGATCGCCCCGGTAGTATTGGGGGAGCAGGAGAACAAAGACCTGCTGACTTTGTTCTGGAGAGAAATTGGGGAGAGCAAACTGGCAGGCACAGGACGATATGAGTAGCTGGGGATGAGCTGGGGCAAGAGATTCAGAACTAATGGAACCCTTTTTATTGGCATGTTGGTAACATAAGACCAGTTCTTAATGATGACATCCATCTATTCTACTAGGAAGCAGTAGTGATTGTATTAAGACTTACTATTATTTTTATTACTTTTCATAATATATATATATGTGTATATGTGTGTGTGTCTGTGTATTATATAGATAGAGATATAGGATAGTTTCCAACATGTTATTATTTTAATATTCTTTCTATCTGGTCTTAGTCCTCTCCTGACTGTTCTAAAAACCAGTAGCATATATATATAAACATTAGGTCCTAACATATACTTTATTTTTTACTATATTCTCATTATTTTAACTCAGAGTCACAAACGAACACAAGAAAAGCTTCATTCAAACAGTGGGAATATGACAGTGAATAGTACTTGGGAAATACAAGCAGGCCTTACACGTACATTATATTCCTAGGAAACTTACTATAAATGGAAGTAATATGCATCAAATACTATTTTCTCATAGAAACAGTGCTTTAACAGAAGGGTAAAGTTCCTGACCTAGGGCTTTGTGCCAGCTTATACCAAATGCAGGACTTAATAAAGTACAAATGGTATATTTTATGTTTCATAGTATAAAGCTTTCTAAAGCATACATAAATCAATTAAGTAGTGCTGCAAGTAGTCAATAAACATAAAATCCATTTAATATGATGCAGCCTCTTTGACCACATTTTCCTGCCAAATATTATACTGAAGCAAAACAGCTCTAAGGAGCAGTCTTATTAGTTTTATGGATTTCAGGATGATTTCCTTGAGGACATTTTGACAAGCATCTTGAAGGAAGGTTTGGAGCAGGGACTTGATGCCATTTTGGAAAAGAAAAATCTAACTCAGTTTTCTTCTATTTCCCTCTTTTCTTATAGTCAATTTTCCTCCCCTAAAACCTAGGGATTAGAACTAATCACAGGCTGCTAGTGTGCAAGAGGTTGGGATTCATTTCCTCAAAAGGGGAGAACAACATATGTTCATGTGAGAAGCTGCCTGTTTAAGTCTCAGAAGTTACCATGCGGGTATAATTGGCAGAGGGCTGTAAGCGTGAGCCGCTAAGTACAAATCACGTAAGGATTGCTTGCTTGATTTTCCCTCCCTGCGATTTATCACTGAGTGGAAGAAACATTGACTGGGAGGCTTTGGTTCTTATAATCCCAGTTAACAAATTCAGGACAAAAATGGGCAGATCTGAGAAGGCCTGAGAATCCTGGACAAGACCTTAAAACTGTCCCAAATGTCATCACTTTAGACTATTATTCTAAAGAATTTATTATTCTAAAGAAAATATTCTAAAGAAAACTTCAGTTATCCTTTAAGAATCCATAAACATCTAGAGACAAGAGATCTCTAATAATTATTGTCCAAATCTTACAATAAAATCCCAAGTTTTCTGTCAAGCTAGTCTGTGTGACAGGACCCAGTGAGCAGCGCAATTTGTTCTAACTCGTGGAGGGGGAAAAATGGAAACTATTCATTTAGCCTTGTGTTACATCAAAATTGATTTGGGAAAAAGTCACAAATTAATTCTGTCATTTCTGACAACATGATTTTTATCAGAGGACTAAAAGCTTGGTTAAATGGTGCAGAGAGGGGAGAAAGATTTTATTTCACATGTTGGGAGAAAGACCCTTGCATCAGAATTATTCAGCTATCATTGGCAGATATCAGTGTTCAGAATAAGTGTCCTATAGCTGTGTATTTTCTGAGAATGCACTCATTGTCGCTTCCATTTATCTTCAAAGGCCCAGTTATTCCTCTCCTTAGCGTACAGCCAACCCCACTAAAGCTGTGTTTATCTCTCCTGTTTTCTGATCTAGTGGAACCAAGGAGGAGAGATGCTCATGTATGATTTCCCATTTAAAAGGAAACTGCTGTGTACCTGGCATATTAGAAGCAGTAGTCTTGTTTTCTAAAATCACCTAAAATGTAGTACAGAGCAAGAAAGTTCTCTTCTAAAAACCGTTAAAACACAATGTCACAAACCAACCTCTCTGGGATAAAGACACTGGCGCCCTAAGGAACTTGTCCTTCAGGAGGCAGAAAAGTGATACTTTAAGATTCTGAAAATGGAGGAGAGCCACTATCCTTGTTAGGCTTTCCTGAGTACAAAAATAGTAAGTGAAGTAGGAATTGGTCATTAGTTTTGCTACTTAGCAAATCCGGCTTTTCTTCACCCCATTTCTTTCTTGCCTCCATAGCAGTGAGTGAATTCCTTCGAAACAAGGAGGCATTTCTTTCAAGAACTTCTTGCTCTCCCTCAACTCCTGTTTTCTGCTCTCCAAACCCACGCATTGTTTGACTTGACAGCTAAGGGAATGAATGAGGGAAAATCATGTAGAAGCCGCAGATTGAAAAAAGAAAAGTGTTGAAAGCAGGCAAACCAGTATGAATGGCGCTTGAAGCCCTGGAGTGAAGGCCCCGCAGCCGCCAAGAGCAAAAATGTGTGCTGAGGGCGGCCGTTTGGGCAGACGGCCCCACCTGCACCCGGACCTGTTCGAATGTCAGCATACCTTGAACGAGGAGTTAGAACAGGGATAAGCACAACAGTGAAACTCATTAAGAGGCACTTGTAAGACTATACGAGAAACTTTTCTCGGGTGACTTCCTGGGGGGCTAGTATGGCCCATGATCATCTTTACAGAAAGAGCTTCCATACAGAAAAGGCTTACAATTTATTAAGGATTATAACATAATAGTATCTCCCACCTATTGTGCTCTCAGCTTATGCCGCCTCATTAGTTTTGCATAGCAGCCTATCAATTATTACCATCGCCTCCACTTTGTGCATAAGCACGGGGCCACCTCCACCTGTGGCAAGAGTGAGAAAGCTCTGGTTTGAACCTCAAACTGTTTTTTTTTTTTCTGCTACACAGATGGTTTCCCTCACAAGAAATAATCTATGAAACTTCTTCGTGAGCAAAAAAGTTTTATGGTATTTTTATAATCAGAGCTTTCCTATTCTGCAAAGACTGGTTAAAATTCAAAACAGAACTCTGTTCTGCAAAGTGGTATAAGCCTGGGGTTAGTTGTCACTCATGGCCTCCCTTAGATTTGCACCACATTATTTATCCCTTTTGGAACCTCATCTGTTTTCATTTGGAAAATGGTAATGATAATAGCTACTTAAAAACTGTTTGGAGCAACAAATGAGATAACATATATAAGATAATGCCTGGCATATAGTAGTCACAGCTAAAACTCAATAAATGTTCCTTTATCCTTTTTCTTCATAACTGTTTAAAGACAATAAAAAGTGTTCTCTCTCTTGGCTAATACCATTACTCATCTATCCAGTTACGTAAGCTATAAACTTTGAAAGACTCACTCACTGACACTTTCCAAAAATACTTTTTGAGCACTTACCTGATGCCAGCAGTGTTCTAGGGACTGGGGATCAAGCAGTGAGCAAAACAGATGAAGATGATTTAACTACCCTTTTCCATCACTCCAGCATCCCATCCAAATAATCACCAAAGTCCTGTCCATTGTATTTTAGCATATTAGAAATGAGATTCTATCTGTAGAACATGTTAAATCTGCCCCACCCTATTCTTTCCCACTGCCACCTCCCAAATGTGGAAATGTGCTCTTTCATCTGTCCTAGGCCAGTGGTCTTTGGCAGGCATCAGAATCACCTGGAGGGCTAATGCAAACCCAGGTGGCTGGGACCCATCCCCAGAGTTCCCAGCGGATGTTGATGCTGGCTGGTCCAGGCTCTACTCTTTGAAAGCCACTGACCTAGCCTATTACCTAGTTACACGCTACTCTTACCATCCACAACCTAACCATTTTCTAATCCAGGGGTCAATAAACTCTAGTCCATCAGGCCAATCCAACCCACAGCTTGTTTGGGTAAACAAAATCTTACTGGAAAACAGCTATCTTGCCAATGGGTTTCAGCCCTGGACAAGTTCACTATGGATTCAATAAGACCAAAGAAATGACAGTAGAACGTTCTTGGGTTGAAAGGATTATACCCAACTTTACTTCCACACTGGCAGGTCAATCACTAGAATCCTGTCCACTCAGAGCGAGTCTGCATTCAGCAAGCCGGTCTCTGCCTCTGGGCATCTCTATGGCCTCAGCCATCTCAGTCTCTGTCCTCGGCGCTGACACCACTCCAGTCTCATCTCTGCTCTCCTGCAGCCTTGCAGCCGTGCCACCGTGTTGCCCAGGGCACTGGGCGGAGCTCTTTATACAGAGTCAATAACAACATACAGCCCACACGTGTGTAGTGAGCAAGCTGACCAGGGCCAGATGAGAATCCTGGCCATAGGAATCTTCACTTTATCCACAACAGCCATGCCCTTTATTTACACATTGTTTATGGCTGCTTTTGTGCTACAAGGCAGATGTAAGTACTTGTGACTGACACGTGACTTAAGACACATGATTCACGGAGCCTAAAGTATTTGTGATCCCGTCCTACAGAAAAAGTGTGCTGACCTCATCCTTACCACACAACAAAAATGGTCTTTCCAAAAATAAGGCCCATCCTGTCACTCTTGACTTAAAAATATCAGGTGGCTCCTCGTCGCCTACACAGTCCAATCCAAGGGCTTCTATGACATGACAAACTGTTCGAACCTATCCAATAATTTAGCCTTCGTGGACTTCCTGGTTTTCTCTGAACATTCTAGTATCTTCTCCCATTCCAATTTTCCCCACGTCTTGTCCCTCTATCTACACTTCCTTCTCCCTTTTCTTCACAGGATGAGCAACTACATCATATGTGAGTTTAATTTTGGAGTATTCAACTGTACACTCTGCAAAGAGACAGGGAGAAAGAACACAATTCTGCCTGCTCGTTCCACTTAATGAGTTTATGTTTCTGAATGAGAATGAGATGGGAGGCTTGAATCTACTGTTTCCTCAGTCTGTTCAGATCCCCTGTGCCTCTCATATGTTAGTGTGAGTATCTCACCACAGAGGGTGTAATCCCAGTGTTTAAAGATAAGGGTTTTTCATACAACAGAGCCAATAAACACAAGCCAACTCTTCATCTGGTACTCAAAGAAGAAGTAACAATCTGTTCCTAAACTGGAGGAAAATCTGGCTGTGTTGGGCTTCCTAGACACTGGATATCTCGATACTAGAGATGTAAATACTGTAGCTTATGGGTAATTTACAAGATCACTTTAAACATCAGCATTTAGAACCCAAGCCCTAAATAAAACCTGACTCATTCTTCAAGTCTTAGCACAAATGTCACTCCTTCTCATTCCCTCTGACGTAGAGTGGGTCTTCCTCTGCGTTCCTATCAGTATCTTCTGTTTCCTTAGTAATGTGTCACATATTTGTATTATCACATTGAATTGTAATTATTTATGAGGTTTCGGGCTCTCTCCATTAGGCAATGAACCATTCAAGATTAAAGGCATATTTTAGTTAAGCAGTGTCTGTCTTCCCAGCACCCAGCCTCACTGTGAACATTTAACAAGTGTTTACTGATGAAACGTATGAAGTGCCACCTCCTTCTTTGCCACTTCCTTTTCTCTGAAATGTCTATGAAGTCCTTTTGAGATTTCAGTTAGTGCCTGTGGTTTAACGTTTCCATACATTTTAATTCTTCCAGTATGCATTTTCTTTTTTCAAGTAGACTTAAGGTTGTTTGGGACAGAATCCATATGCTTACTCTATCATGACAACAGAATAATATTTGTTAATGGGTCGATTGTTAATTTGAGTGTGACATGTTCAAAACAGAGAGAAACTGGTCATATTAGTTTTAACTTGGTCAAAGATTGGTTTACATCTGCTTGTCTCAAGTGATAAAGGCCCTGAGGTACAGAAAGTTTCCATGCCCCTCAAATTCATATGTTGAAACCTAATCCCCAAATGTGTTGGTATTTGGAGGTGTTGCCTTTGGTGGGGGCAATCAGGTCATGAATGAAATTAATGTCCTTGTAAAAGGACCCCAGAGTGCATCCTCACCCCTTCCAACATGCGGAGACACAGAGAGGAGATGGCCCTCTGTGAAACAGGAAGTGGCTCAGACCAGACACCAAAACTGCCAGTGCCTTGATCTTGGATTTTGGAGCCTCCAGAAATCGAGACATAAAGTTCTATTGTTTATGAGCCTCCTAGTCTATGGTATTATGTTACAGTCTGAAAGGACTAAGACTATCCCAAAATATGGCTCTGCTTTGAACAGGAACCTTGTCTCCTCATTTCAAGAGTTCATATTTGCAAATGAGCCATACCCACTGTGCTGTTATGGTCCAGAGGTGACTACCCTGCACGCTTTGCATAGAATGCTCTTCCTTGCTAGCTGGCATCTTTATCATTGGGTTTGCCCTGTGTTCTCCTACCTTTTCATCAAAAGTCAATCTCCCTTCTATGATCCAGTCTATTTTTTCTCTATAGAATTTATTAAGAATGTTAATATTTGTCAATGAATGTCAAAGTCCACAGACATCACTCTAAAGGTGTAAAGCAGCTAAGCTGATCTGACACATCTACTCAATTTTCCTGTCTGTAGAAAAATATATTAAGGAGGAAGTAAGATAGAACCAGTTGTTTAAAAGTTAATGAAACTTGCAGGATTAAAGATGACAGCCTGAGAGGTGAGACAGAGGCTTCCTCCTAAACTGCATATAATATGAAAATATAATTAATACGACTAATTCTGAAAGAGCAACAGGAAAGAGGGCTGCGTCAAACTGCATACACCTAGGGAAAAGAATAAACCTCACGGAACAGGATAACATACAAAAGCCGTGGCCCGGCGGGACCCAAGCCCTTCTCCCACCCCAGCTCACCAGCAGGAGGAAGAGAAACGGAGCGGGGAGTGAGTGGAGGCCTGGGATTGCTGAATACCTGACTCCGGAGATCTGTTCTGAGAGCACAAACCTACATTTCATGGTGCTTTCATGGTCTCTCATGATTAGGGGGTTGGAAAGCTAAAACAGGCAGAATACCTGGAGAGACTGAGATTCTAGCCACTTTTGGAAAGCAGGGATACATAACCGGCTGCTCTGGGACAAAAGAAAGGTGGGCAGTCTGAGAGACTTCCTAACAGCAAGAGGGCTGCTAAAGGGGCAAGGATGGCACAGACCTTACTGCTCAGGAGAAAGGACAGGGAGACAAAATTGTCCGGGTGCACTCTGCCCAGCAGGTTGGGAACTTCCATGGTCTTCAGGTGCTCCAGCTCCCTGGCTGGCTACACAGCTTAAAGAACCCCCCTCCATGATACACAGCCTACTGTGCCTTTCTCCCGGCCAGACCCACCTAGCTCGCAAACCAGCAAACCCTTCCTTAGCATTAGGCCAAGCAGGGGGAAGCCCAATCTACAGAAACTAAAACGCAAAGCATAGAGGCTTATACCTGTGTGCTCAGCCTACTGGTTCTGGCAGTGGAGGCAGGCATAGCAGCTGGGAAGCAGGAAACAGCTCTTTCCTTCCCCCAGGAACCAATATCAGCCCCCTTTGACTCCAAATATTGCTTCAGGGGATGAGCAGCTCCAGAGAGTAGACCTTCTGGGTACTAGAGGGCGCCATTTACAAATATGAAATGCCAAAAAAACCTGGTTCAAAGTAAAATTATGAATACAACCCCTGAGAAAGATTCAAATGAAATCGACCTCATGAATCTTCCTGAAAGGGATTTCAAAATAAAAATCATTAGCATGCTCATGGAGGTACAGAAAGATATTCAAGAACTCAGGAATGAATTCGGGTCGGAGATGCAATTGTTGAAGAGCACAATGGACGGTATTAAAAGCAGATTAGATACGGTGGAGGAGACAATAAATGAAATAGAAATTGGAGAAGAGGAATACAAAGAAGCTGAGGCACAGAGAGAGAAAAGGATCTCTAAGAATGAAAGAATATTGAGAGAACTGTGTGACCAATCCAAATGAAACAATATTCGCATTATAGGGGTACCAGAAGAAGAAGAGAGAGAAAAAGGGATAGAAAGTGTCTTTGAGGAGGTAATTGCTGAAAACTTCCCCAATCTTGGAAAGGAGATAGTCTCTCAGGCCATGGAGGTGCACAGATCTCCCAACACAAGGGACCAAAAGAAGACAACACCAAGACATATAATAATTACAATGGCAAAGATCAAGGATAAGGTTAGACTATTAAAAGCAGTCACAGAGAGAAATAAGATCACATACAAAGGAAAGCCCATCAGACTTTTCATCAGACACCTGTGGCCAGAAGGGAGTGGAATGATATATTTAACGCAATGAAGCATAAGGGCCTCTATCCAAGATTACATTATCTGGCAAGATTATCTTTTAAATTTGAAGAGGGTATTAAACAATTTCCAGATAAGCAAAAGCTGAGATAATTTAACTCCACAAATGATCTCTACAGGATATTTTGGAGGGACTGCTATAGATGGAAGGGTTCCTAAGGTTTAATAGCTGTTACCAGAGGTAATAAAACCGCAGTAAAGAAAGTAGAACAGCTAATTACTAAGCAAATGCGAAATTAAATCACCCATCCCCAAAGTCAATCAAGGGATAGACAAAGAGTACAGAATATGATACCAAATATATAAAGAAAGGAGGAGGAAGAAAAAGGAGGAGAAAAAAAAAGAACCTTTAGATTGTGTTTGTAATAGCATATTAAGTGAGTTAAGTTAGACTTTTAGATAGTAAGAAAGTTAACCTTGAACCTTTGGTAACCACGAATCTAAAGCCTGCAATGGCAATAAGTACATACCTATCGATAATCACCCTAAATGTAAATGGACTGAATGCACAAATCAAAAGACATAGAGTAACTAAATGGATTTAAAAAAAAAGACCCATCTGCTGCCTTCAAGAGACTCACTTTAAAACCGAAGACATACACAGACTAAAAGTGAAGGGGTTGAAACAGATATTTCAGGTGTTGCAGTTCTTGTATCAGACAAAATAGACTTCAAAAAAACAAAGTCACAGAGACAAAGAAGGACATTACATAATGATAAAGGGGTCAATCCAACAAGAGGATATAACCATTATAAATATCTATGCACCCAACACCGGAGCACCTACATATGTGAAACAAATACTAACAGAATTAAAAGGGGAAATAGAATGCAATGCATTTGTTCCAGGAGACTTCATCACTACACTCACTCCAAAGGGGAGATCAACCAAACAGAAAATAAGGAGACAGAGGCACTGAACAACATGTAAGAACAGATCGACCTAACAGACATCTACAAAACTCTACACCCAAAAGCAGCAGAATACACATTCTTCTCAAGTGCACATGGAACATTTTCAAGGATAGATCATATGCTAGACCATAAAAAGAGCCTTGGCAAATTCAAAAATATTGAAATTGTACCAACCAGTTTCTCAGACCACAAAGGTATGAAACTAGAAATAAATTATGCAAAGAAAATGAAAAATGCCACAAACACATGGAGGCTTCACAACATGCTCCTAAAAAACCAATGGATCAATGACCAAATAAAAACAGAGATCAAGCAATATATGGAGACAAATGACAACAATAATTCAACACCGCAAAATCTGTGGGATGAAGCAAAGGCCATGTTAAGCGGAAAGTATATTGTGATACAGGCCTACCTCAGGAAAAAAGAACAATCCTGTGTGAACACTCTAAACTCACAATTAAAGAAACTAGGAAAAGAAGAACAAATGAGGCCCAAAGTCAGTAGAAGGACAGACATTATAAAGATTAGAGCAGAAATAAATAAAATTGAGAAGAATAAAACAATAGAAAGAATCAATGAATGCAAGAACTGGTTCCTTGAGAAAATAAACAAAATAGATGAACACTTGCCAGACTCATCAAGAAAAAAGAGTCTACACACATAAACAGAATCAGAAATGAGAAAGGAAATATCACTACAGACAACACAGAAATACAAAGAATTATTAGAGGATACTATGAAAAATTATATGACAACACATTGGATAACCTAGAAGAATTGGACAACTTTCTAGAAAAATGCAACCTTCCAAGGCTGACCCAGAAGGAAACAGAAAATCTGGACAGACCAATTAGCAGCAACAAAATTGAATTGTTAATCAAAAAACTACCTTTGAACAAATTTCCTGGACCAGATGGCTTCACCGCTGAATTATATCAAACATTTAATGAAGACCTAATACCTATGTTCCTTAAAGTTTTCCAAAGAGTAGAAGAAGAGGAAATACTTCCAAACTCCTTCTATGAGGCCAGCATCACTCTAATCCCAAAACCAGGCAAAGACACCACCAAAAAAGAAAACTACATACCAATATCCCTGATGAACATAGATGCAAAAATACTCAACAAAATATTAGCACACTGAATTAAAAAATACATCAAAAGATTATACATCATGATAAAGTAGGATTTATTCCAGGGATGCAAGGATGGTACAACATTCGAAAATCCATCAACATCATCCACCACATCAACAAAAAGGACAGAAACCACATGATCATCTCCATAAATGCTGAAAAAGCATTTGACAAAATTCAACATCCATTCATGTTAAAAACTCTCAACAAAATGGGTATAGAGGGCAAATACCTCCACATAGTAAAGGCCATATATGACAAACCCACAGCCCACATTATACTTAACAGCGAGAAGATGAAAGCTTTTCCTTTAAGATCGGGAACAAGACAAAGATGCCCACTCTCCCCACTTCTATTCAACATAGTACTGGAGGTCCTAGCCACGGCAATCAGACAACACAAAGAAATAAAATACATCCAGATTGGCAAGGAAGAAGTTAAACTGTCCCTGTTTGCAGATTACATGATATTGTACATAAAAAACCCTAAGGAATCCACTCCAAAACTACTAGATCTAACATGAATTCAGCAAAGTTGTGGAATACAAAATTAATACGCAGAAATCTGTGGCATTCCTATACACTAACAATGAACTAGCAGAGAGAGAAATCAGGAAAACAATTCCATTCACAGTTGCATCAAAAAGAATAAAATACCTAGGAATAAACCCAACCAGGAAGTGAAAGACCTATACTCTGAAAACTACAAGACACTCATGAGAGAAATTAAAGAAGATACCAATAAATGGAAACACATCTCATGCTCATGGATAGGAAGAATTAATATTGTCATAATGGCCATGCTGCCTAGAGCAATCTACAGATTCAATGCAATTCCTATCAAAATACCAACAGCATTCTCAAATGAACTAGTACAAATCATTCTAAAATTCATATGGAACCACAAAGACCCTGAATAGCCAAAGCAATCCTGAGAAGGAAGAGTAAAATTGGAGGGATTATGCTCCCCAACTTCAAGCTGTACTACAAAGCCAAAGTAATCAAGACAATTTAGTACTGGCACAAGAACAGACCCATAGACCAATGGAACAGACTAGAGAACCCTGATATAAACCCAACCATATATGGTTAATTAATATATGATAAAGTAGCTATGGACATACAATGGGGAAATAGCCTCTTCAACAACTGGTGTTGGCAAAACTGGAAAGCTACATGCAAGAGAATGAAACCAGATTATTGTTTAACCCCATACACTAAAGTAAACTTTAAATGAATCAAAGACCTGAGTGTCAGTCATGAAACCATAAAACCCTTAGAAGACAACATAGGCAAAAATCTCCTGAATATAATAAGCATGAGCAACTTCTTCCTGAACGCATCTCCTCAAGCAAGGGAAACAAATGCAAAAATGAACAAATGGGGCTACATCAAACTAAAAAGCTTCAGTACAGAAAAGAATACCATCAGCAGAACAAAAAGGCATCCCACAGTATGGGAGAATATTCGTAAATGTCTTATCCCATAAGGGGTTAACATCCAAAATATATAAAGAGCTCTCATGCCTCAACACCCAAAAAACAAATAAGCCAATTAAAAAATTGGCAGAGGATCTGAACAGACACTTCTCCAAAGAAGAAATTGAGATTGCCAACAGGCACATGAAAAGATGCTCCACATCACTAATCATCAGGGAAATGGAAATTAAAACCACAATGAGGTATCACCTCACAACAGTTAGGATGCCCAACATCCAAAAGACAAGGAACAGCAAATGCTGGCAAGGATGCAGAGAAAAGGGAACCCTCCTACACTGTTGTTGGGAATGTAAATCAGTTTAACCATTGTGGAAAGCAATATGGAGGTTCCTAAAAAAACTCAATATAGGGATCCCATTTGACCCAGGAATTCCACTCCTAGGAATTTACCAGAAGAAAACAAGATCCCAGATTCAAAAAGACATATGCATCCCTATGTTTTTTGCAGCACTGTTTGCAATAGTCAAAACATGAAAGAAATCTAAGTGTCCATCAGTAGATAAACTGTTAAGGAGAGCTGGTATAACATAATGGAATATTATTCAGCCATAAGAAGAAAATAAATTCTAGCATTCGCAACCATAACATGGATGGAGCTAGAGGGTATTATGCTCAGTTAAATAAGCAGAGAAAGACGAATACCAAAAGATTTCACTCTTTTGTGGAGTATAACAACAAAGCAAAAACTGAATAAACAAAACAGCAGTATACTCACAGACCCCAAGAAGGCACTAGAGTTACCAAAGGGAAAGGGGGTAGGGAGGGTGGGCAGGAAGTGAGGAAGAAGGGGATTAAGGGGCATTACAATTAGCACACATAATGTAGGTGGAGCATGGGTAGGCAGTATAGCACAGAGAAGACAAATATTGACTCTATAGCATCTTACTACGCTGATGGACTCTAATGGGGCATGTGGGTGGACTTTATAATAGGGGGAATGTAGTAACCACAATGTTGCTCATGTGAAACCTTCATAAGATTGTATATCAATGATACCTTAATAAAAAAAAAAGAATAGGAAGAAAGTTGTCAACAGGGACATAAATGACAATTATCACCAATCTAAATGTATAGCCCAACAGGTAGAATTATCAAAGGAACAACTGTCCTCATATAAATAGGCAACTTAGACAAAAGGGGCAGAGCAATTCTGTTTTCTTGGATGTACCTGTAAAGTCTCTTCAACTTGCCTGTTCCTATCATGGTCTCTTGTTACACCAAATGTTGAATTACTACAGTTTCCATTCTTCCTTATGGTTTAAGACCACCTTCCTTCCTAGTCTTCATCCAAAGACCCGTCTGAATTTTACCCATTTCTCTGGACTTCTGACCCTTATGTGTCATTCCACACCACTTCCTTTCTTCATTCTCATTCTGTGACAACTATAGGTGATGGTTGCTGTGTATTTTAATGACTACTCCTGTCCAAGTCTTGTGACCTACACTCATAAAGATCAACAGTCTATATTAATTCTTCCTTGGAAAGAGAAACATCAAACAGAGCATGCCAACCTACAACTGAAAAAGGGTTCAAATTCCAGCTCAACTGTCTATTTGCCGCTTGTTAGCCTAATGGATTTACACCGATCGCTTCCCCCTCAGAGCCTCAGTTTTCTGCATAAAACCAGGGATTTTGACTAGATCATTTTATACTTTAACTATGAGCCTCAGTAAATAATATATTTGACTCATTTAAACACAACTGAAATAAAAGTTTTACAAAATAGAAAAAAAAAGAAAAGAAAAAGGAAGGTCCTCCTTCTGGGGTCACGGTGGATGGACAGGAAATGGTGGTGGGTGGATGTGTGCTGGTTTGTTGGTTTAGGGCCTGGACACGTAGGGCCGAGTCCATTTAAAGATACCAGGGAACCCAGACTTTCTGCCTAAAAGCCAAGAGGAACTGAGGGGAGGGGATTGAAGGACTGAAGTAGGTAGTATGTGTTTCTCCCTCTGTGACCCCTCTCTTCTTTCCCCTGTATTGTTTATGTAAATTTTTATTATCTATTCCTTCTGTCCACATTTCCTTTCTCTCTGTCACCCATAAACCACTGAGATTTAGAATTAAAGTGAGAGTTTAAAGTTACTAGCTATAATTAATTTTTTAAAACAGTTTATATTTTCCAATACATTTTTTTGTTTATTCCTCTAATATACTATTCTGATACTCTGAATATTTTGTTTTCTTTTTCTAATCCTTTGGTCCATGGGGGCAGAAGCTGCAGTTAATAATACAGGTTGGTTTCTTAAGACACTCCCCCTGCTTTTATTTCTTTTTATTTTTTTATATTGAAATACCATTGATATATAATCCTATATTGGTTTAAAACATACAACACAGTGGTTCAACAGTTACCCATATTATTAAATTCTCACCCCTCTAGTGTGGCTACTATCTGTCAACATAGAAAGATGTTACAGAATTATTGATCATATTCTCCATGCTCTACTACTATCCCCATGAGCAACTTATATTTCGATAGAGAATTTTGTGCCCTTTTATCCTCCTCAACCTGCCTCCCCAACCACCCATCTCAACCCCTCCCCTATGGTAACCACTAGTCACTTTTCAGTGTCTATAAGTCTACTGCTGTTTTGTTCCTTCTGTTTTGCTTTGTTTTTATATTCCACAAATAAATGGAAACATATGGTATTTGTCTTTCTCCACCTGCCTTATTTCACTGAGAATTATACCCTCTGGATCAATCCATGTTGTTGCAAATGTAGGGTTTCTTTCTTTTTACGGCTGAATAATATTCCATGTGTATATGTACCACTCTTCTTTATCCATTCATCTTAGGTTGGTCCAAAGCTTGGCTATTGTAAATAGTGTAGCAATAAACATAGGGCTGCCTATGTCTTTTTTTTTTTTTTTGATGTGGTGCTGAGAAACCTTTAATAAATAATAGAGGTCAATGATTTAACACTGAATCAGGGCATCTGCTATATCAAGAGTTTTCACATATCGCTGTTTAATTTTCACCACGTTCCACTAAAGGAGGTACCTTGAAGCCCAGAGAGGCTGAAACTTGTAACCCATCACCTAGATCTATGCTGTCCAACTTGAAACCCAAGTCACCCAACTGCGTTAGACCAGGTCTGTGTGACTGTGAAGCCTGGGCTTCCATACCTACTCCAGGCTGCTACCCTGCTTCTCAGGGCTGCCTGTCATTCACACTGGCCATCTGTGAGCTAATCCCTGTGTCCTCCAGGATGCTTTCCATGGGGACTAGTTCTTTTCTCAGTTAATTCCACATCCTGAGAGAGCCCACCTCTGACCACCAAGATGTCAAGTATCCCTGTGTCATCGCGCAGACAGCTTTCGTTTTTCCTCCCTAGCGTTTCTTACAGTTTCTCTTTTTTTATTCCATATCTTTTAAAAAATTTATTTTGGTATCATTAATCTACAATTACATGTGCAATATTATGGTTATTAAACTACCCCCTTCATCAGGTACCCCTCACCAACCCCATTACAGTCACTGTCCATCAGTGTAGTGAGATGCTATAGAATCACTACTTGTCTTCTCTGAGTTCTACAGCCCTCCCCCGCCCTCCCCATTACATCTGCTAATCCTAATACCCCCTTTTCCCCCCTTATCCCTCCCTTCCCACCAATCTTCCCCAGTCCCTTTCCCTTTAGTAACTATTAGTACGTTCTTGGGTTCTGTGAGTCTGCTGCTGTTTTGTTCCTTCAGTTTTATTCCTTTGTTCTTGTACACGACATATGAGTACAATCATTTGATACTTGTCTTTTTCGGCTTGGCTTTTTTAACTGAGCATAACACCCTCGAGCTCCATCCATGTTGCTGCAAATGGTAAGGTTTGTTTTCTTCTTATGGCTGAATAATATTCCATTGTGTATATATACCACCTCTTCTTTATCCATTCATCTACTGATGGGCACTTAGGTTGCTTCCATTTCTTGGCTATTGTAAATAGTGCTGCGATAAACATAGGGGTGCATATGTCTTTTTCAAACTGCGTTGCTGTATCCTTAGGGTAAATACCTAGGAGTGGAATTCCTGGGTCAAATGGTATTTCTATTTTGAGTTTTTTGAGGAACCTCCATACTGCTTTCCACTATGGTTCAACTAATTTGCATTCCTACCAGCAGTGTAGGAGGGTTCCCGTTTCTCCACATACTCGCCAACATTTGTTGTTGCTTGTGTTTTGGATGTTGGCCATCCTCACTGGTGTGAGGTGATATCTCATTGTGGTTTTAATCTGTATTTCTCTGATGTTTAGCGATGTGCAGCATCTTTTCATGTGCCTGTTGGCCATCTGAATTTCTTCTTTAGAGAAGTGTCTATTCATGTCCTGTGCCCATTTCTTAATTGGGTTATTTGCTTTTTGTTTGTTAAGGTGCGTGAGTTCTTTATATATTTTGGATGTCACCCCTTATCGGATACGTCATTTATGAATATATTCTCCCATACTGCAGGATATCTTTTTGTTCTACTGATGGTGTCCTTTGCTGTACAGAAGCTTTTCAGCTTGTTATAGTCCCACTTGTTCATTTTTGCTTTTCTTTCCCTTGCCTGGGAGATATGTTCATGAAGAAGTCGCTCATGTTTATGTCCAAGAGATTTTTGCCTATGTTTTTTTCTAAGAGTTTTATGGTTTCATTATTTACATTCAGGTCTTTGATCCACCTTGAGGTTACCTTTGTGTATGGGGCTAGACAGAAGTCCAGTTTCATTCTCTTACATGTAGATGTCCAGTTCTTCCATCACCAGCTGCTGAAGGGGCCATCACCTTCCCATTGTATATCCAAGGCTCCTTTATCAAATATTAAATGACTGTATATGTTTGGGTTAATGTTTGGATTTTCTATTCTGTTCCACTGGTCGGTGAGACTGTTTTTGTGCCAATACCAAATTGTCTTGATTACTATGGCTTCGTAGTACAGCTTGAAGTCAGGGAGCATAATTCCCTGTGTTTGATTCCTCCTTCTCAGGATTGCTTTGGCTGTTCGGAGTCTTTTGTGGTTCCATAAGAATTTTAGAATTATTTGTTCTAGTTCATTGAAGAAAGCTGGTGGCATTTTGATACGGATTGCATTGATTCTGTAGATTGCTTTAGGTAGTATAGCCATTTTGACAATATTTATTCTTCCTACCCAAGAGCATGGGATGCATTTCCATTTGTTAGTGTCCTCTTTAATTTCTATTAGGAATGTCTTGTAGTTTGCAGAGTACAGGTCTTTCACTTCCTTCATTAGGTTTATTCCTAGGTATTTTATTCTTTTTGATGCAATTGTGAATGGAATTGTTTTTCTGGTTTCTCTTTCTGTTAGTTCATCATTAGTATATAGGAAAGCAACAGATTTCTGTGTGTTAATTTTATATTCTGCAACTTTGCTGAATTCAGATATTAGTTCCAGTTGTTTTGGAGTGGAGTCTTCAGGGCTTTTTATGTACAGTATCATGTCATCTGCAAATAGTGACAATTTGACTTCTTCTTTACCAATCTGGATGCCTTGTATGTCTTTGTTTTGTCTTATTGCTGTGGCTAGGACCCCCAGTACTATGTTGAATAACAGTGGAGAGAGTGGGCATCCCTGCCTTGTTCCTAATCTTAGATGAAAAGCTTTCAGCGTCTCGCTGTTAAATATGATGTTAGCTGTGGGTTTGTCATATATGGCCTTTATGATGTTGAGTACTTACCGTCTATACCCATTTTTTTGAGAATTTTAATCATGAATGGATGCTGAATTTTGTCAAATGCTTTTTCAGCATCTATGGAGATGATCATGTGGTTTTTGTTCTTCTTTTGTTGATGTGGTGGATGATGTTGATGGATTTTCGAATATTGTACCATCCTTGCATCCCTGGGATGAATCCCACTTGATCATGGTATATGATCCTCTTGATGTATTTTTGAATTCGGTTTGCTAATATTTTGTTGAGTATTTTTGCATCTACGTTCATCAGGGATATAGGTCTGTAATTTTCTTTTTTGCTGAGGTCTTTGCCCGGTTTTGGTATTAGAGTGATGCTGGCTTCATACAAAGAGTTTGGAAGTATTCCCTCCTCTTCTATTTTTGGAAAACTTTAAGGAGAATGGGTGTTATTTCTTCTCTATATGTCTGGTAGAATTCAGAAGTGAATTTGGCCCGGGGTTTTTGTTCTTGGGTTGTTTTTTGATTACTGATTCAATATGATTGCTGGTCATTGGTCTGTTTAGTTTTTGTGTTTCTTGCTTGGTCAGTCATGGAAATTTGTATTTTTCTAAGAAGTAGTCCATTTCTTCTAGGTTTTCCAGCTTGTTAGCATACATATTCTCATAATATTCTCTTATAATTCTTTGTATTTCTGTGGGGTCCATCGTGATTTTTCCTTTCTCATTTCTGATTCTGTTTATGTGTGTAGATTCTCTTTTTCTATTAATGAGACTGGCTATGGGGTTATCTATTTTGTTTATTTTTTCAAAGAACCAGCTCTTGGTTTCATTGATTTTTTCTATTGTTTCATTCTTCTCAATTTTATTTATTTCTTCTCTTATCTTTATTATGTCCCTCCTTCTGGTGACTTTGGGCATGTGTTCTTCTTTTTCCAATTTCAGTAATTGTGTCCTTAGACTATTCATTTGGGAATGTTCTGCCTTCTTTAAATAGATCTGGATTGCAATATACTTTCCTCTTAGAACTGCTTTTGCTTCGTCCCACAGAAGTTGTGGTTTTCTGTTGTTGTTGTCATTAGTCTCCATATATTCTCTGATTTATGTTTTGATTAACCCATTGATTAATTAGGAGAATGTTGTTAAGTCTCCAAGTATTTGTGAGCCTTTTTTATTTCTTTCTAAAATTTATTTCTAGTTTTATACGTTTGTGATCTGAGAAGTTGGTTGGTAGGATTTCAATATTTTTGAATTTACTGAGGTTCATTTTGTGGCCTAGTATGTGGTCTCTTCTGGAAAAAGTTCTATGTGCCCTTGAGAAGAATGTGTATCCTGCTGCTTTTGGGTGCAGAGTTCTGTAGACGTCTGTTAGGTCCATCTGTTCTAGTGTGTTGTTCAGTGCCTCTGTGTCTTTACTTATTCTCTGTCTGGTTGATCTGTCGTTTGATTTAGTGGAGTGTTGAAGTCTCCTAACATGAATGCATTGTTGTCTATTTCCTCCTTTAATTCTGTTAGTATTTGTTTCACATATGCTGATGCTCCTGTGTTGGGTGCATATATATTTATAATGGTTATATCTTCTTGTTGGACTGACCCCATTACCATTATCTAATGTCCTTCTTTATCTCTTGCTGCTTTCCTAGTTTTGAAGTCTATTTTGTCTGATACAAGTACTGCAGCACCTGTGTTTTCTCTTTGTTGTTTGCATGAAATATCTTTTTCCATCCCTTTACTTTTAGTCTGTGTATATCTTTGGGTTTGAGGTGAGTCTCTTGTTTTCAGCATACAGATGTGTCTTGCTTTTTTATCCACTCTGTTTCTCTGTGTCTTTTGATTGGTGTATTCAGTCCATTTACATTTAGGGTGATTATTAATAGATATGTACTTATTGCCATTGCTGGCTTTAAATTCATGGTTACCAAAGGTTCAAGGGTTGCTTCTTTACTATCTAACAATCTAACTTAACTTTTTTGTTAAGTTATTGTAAACACCGTCTGATGTTTCTTATCTCTCCCTTCCTATTCTTCCTCCTCCATTCTTTATATATTGAGTGTTTTATTCTTTGCCTTTAGTTAGTATTTGGATGGTCTGCTTTCTTTGCTATGATTTTATTTTCTCTGGTGACATCTTTTTAGCCTTAGGGGTGCCTCCCTCTAGAGCAGTCCGTTTAAGATATCTTTTAGTCATGGTTTAATGGAGGCAAACTCTCTCAACTTTCTTTTTTGGAAATTATTTAATCCCTCCATCATATTTAAATGATAATCGTGCTGGATACAATATTCTTGGTTCGAGGCCCTTCTGTTTCATTACATTAAATATATCATGCCATTCTCTTCTGGCCTGTAAGGTTTCTGTTGAGAAGTCTGATGACATTCTGATGGGTTTTCCTTTGTAGGTGATCTTTTTTCTCTCTCTAGCTGCCTTTAAATCTCTGTTTTTATCTTTGTTCTTTGCCATTTTAATTTTTATGTGTCTTGGTGTTGTTTTCCTTGGGTCCCTTGTGTTGGGAGATCTGTGGGCTTCCGTGGACTGTGAGACTATTTCTTTCCCCAACATGGGGAAGTTTTCAGCAATTATTTCTTCAAAGACACTTTCTATCCCTTTTTCTCTCTCTTCTTCCTCTGGTACTCCTATAATGCGAATATTGTTCCGGTTGGATTGGTCACACAGTTCTCTTAATATTCTTTCATTCCTAGAGACCCTTTTATCTCTCTCTGCCTCAGCTTCTCTGTATTCCTGTTCTTTGTTATCTATTCCATTAACAGTCTCTTGCATCTCATCTAGTTTGCTGTTAAGCCCGTAGATCGCTTGTCTGATTTCTTCAATGTGTTTTGTCACTTCCCTCACTTCCTCCCTCTGTAGATCCATCAGCATAGTTATGACTTTTATTCTGAATTCTTTTTCAGAAAGACTGTCCATTTGCATCCCTTCAGGCTCCCTCTCTGGGGTTGTCTGGTTGATCTTAGTCTGGACCATATTCCTCTGTCTCTTCATGGCTATAGAAGTGGTCGCTGGTAGTTGCCACATATCCCAGCTGGGTTCTTTAAGACCACCTCGCAGGGTGCCGAGTCCTCCCAGGTGTAGCTGCAGGCTTTGTGCTGTCCTGTGTCTTCTGGTCTCTTTTTTAGGAATAGTTGCACTTCTTGTATTTCATAAATACTTATGGTTTTGAGAGGAGATTTCCACTGCCCTGCTCATGCCACCATCTTCCTGAAGTTCCTCTTGATGTATTTTTGAATTTGTTTTGCTAATATTTTGTTGAGTATTTTTGCATCTACGTTCATCAGGGATATTGGTGAGGTCTTTGCCCGGTTTTGGTATTAGAGTGATGCTGGCTTCATTGAATCAGTTTTAAAGTATTCCCTCCTCTTCTGTTTTTTGGAAAACTTTATGGAGAATGGGTGTTATTTCTTCTCTATGTCTGGTAGAATTCAGAGGTGAATCCATCTGGCCCAGGGGTTTTGTTCTTGAGTAGTTTTTTGATTACTGATTCAATTTTGTTGCTTTTGATTGGTCTGTTTAGTTTTTCTGTTTCTTGTTTGGTCAGTCTTGGAAGCTTCTATTTTTCTAAGAACTTGTCCATTTCTTCTAGGTTTTCCAGCTTGTTAGCATATAGATTCTCATAATATTCTCTTATAATTCTTTGTATTTCTGTGGGGTCCATCGTGATTTTTCCTTTCTCATTTCTGATTCTGTTTATGTGTGTAGGTTCTCTTTTTCTCTGAATGAATCTGGCTAGGGGTTTATCTATTTTGTTTATTTTTTCAAAGAACCAGCTCTTGGTTTTATTGATTTTTTTCTATTTTATTCTTCTCAATTTTATTTATTTATTCTATGATCTTTATTATGTCCCTTCTTCTGGTAACTTTGGGCCTCATTTGTTCTTCTTTTTCCAATTTCAGTAATTGTGTCTTTAGACTATTTGGGAACGTTGTTCCTTTTTTAAGTAGGCCTGGATTGCAATATACTTTCCTCTTAGAACTGCCTTTGCTGTGTCCCACAGAATTTGTGGTTTTGTGTTGTTGTTGTCATTAGTCTCCATATACTCTTTGATTTCTGTTTTGATTTGGTCATTAACCCATTGATTAATTAGGAAAATGTTGTTAAGTCTCCATGTATTTGTGAGCCTTTTTGATTTCTTTCTAAAATTTATTTCTAGTTTTATATCTTTGTGATCTGAGAAGTTGGTTGGTAGGATTTCAATATTTTTGAATTTACTGAGGTTCTTTTTGTGGCCTAGTATGTGGTCTATTCTGGAAAATGTTCCATGTGCACTTGAGAACAATCTGTATCCTGCTGCTTTTGGGCGCAGAGTTCTGTAGATGTCTGTTAGGTCCATCTGTTCTAGTGTGTTGTTCAGTGCCTCTGTGTCTTTACTTATTCTCTGTCTGGTTGATCTGTCCTTTGGAGTGAGTGGTGTGTTGAAGTCTCCTAACATGAATGCATTGCTGTCTGTTTCCTCCTTTAATTCCGTTAGTATTTGTTTCACATAGGCTGGTGCTCCTGTGTTTGGTGCATATATATTTATAATGGTTATATCTTCTTGTTGGTGCCTATGTCTTTTTGAATCAGGGATTTTGTTTTGTTTGAATAAATTCCTAGAAGTGGTATTACTGGTTTGAATGGTATTTCTATTTTTAATTTTTTGAGAAACCTCCATACTGTTTTCTACAGTGGTTTTACCTATTTATATTTACATTCCCACCAACAGTGTAGGAGAATTCTCCTTTCTCTGCATCCTCACTAAAACACTAGTTATTTCTTGTCTTTAGGATAGTGGCTGTTCTAAATGGTGTGATGTGACATCTTATTGTCCTTTTGATTTGTAGTTGCCTGATAATTAGCACTGAGGATCATTTTTTCAGGTGCCTGTTAGAAATTTGTATTTCCTCTTTGGAGAAATGTCTGTTCAGGTCCTCTGCCCATTTTTTAATTGTGTTATTTTGGGGGGGTGTTGAGGCATATGAATTCTTTAAATATTTTGGATATAAACCTCTTATTGGATAAATCCTTTCTCCCATACTGTAGGTTGTGTTTTTGTTCTGCTGATGGTGTCCTTTTGCTGTACAGAAGGTTTTCAGTTTGATGTAGTCCCATTTGTTCATTTTTTGTTTTGTTTTCTTTGCCCAAGGAGATGTGTCCAGGAAAAAGTTGCTCATGGTAATGTTCAAGAGATTTTTGCCTATGCTTTCTTCTAAGAGTTTTATGGTTTCAAAACTTACATTCAGGTCTTTGATTCATTTCAAGTTTACTTTTGTGTATGGAGTTATACAATAATCCAGTTTCATTCTCTTGCGTGTAGCTGTCCAGTTTTCCCAACACCAGTTATTGAAGAGACGGTCTTTTCCCAATTGTATATTCATTGCTTCTATATCATATGTTAATTGACCATATATGTGTGGGTTTTTTATCTGGGATCTCTATTCTGTTCCACTGACCTATGGGTCTGTTCTTGTGCCAGTACCATATTGTTTTAATTCCTGTAGCTTTGTAGTAGTGCTTAAAGTCAGGGGGCATAATCCCACCAGCTTTGTTCTTCTTTCTCAGGATTGCGTTGGCTATTTAGGTTCTTTTGTGGTTCTAGCTCAACTCAAGTTGATTTTAAAGAAAAAGTACTCTAACTATCTCTAGGTCTGAATGACTTAATAGTTTGAAAATGTGCATTTCTTTGAGCCAGAAACTTTTCTTCCAGGAATTTGTATTAAGGAAATAGTTTAAAAGGTATGTAAAGACATTTGTAAAATCTTGCTTATTCTAGAACTGTTCAATATATTGAAAAATTGGTACACAACCTATATGTCCAATAATACTGTCAGTTAAGTAAATTTAGGTATATCCATACAATTAAACGTTATGCAGGCCATTAAAATTAATTATGTAGATAAATATTTATTCCCATTAAATCTATTTATGCTACATAGTTAAGTGATAAAATTAGTTCACCAAATGGTGTGTATCATGATATCTGTATTACATGATCTGTGTTTTACATAGACACATGTATATAAAGAAAAAAGCTGGAAGAAAATAGGATAGAAATTCAATAAATTATACATTGGTTATGTCTGGTAATATGATCATGGATGATTTTTCTTTTTTGTTCATGCATAATTTCTAATTTTCCTACATCTGGAAACAGTATTATTTCTATAATAAAAAGTTTACTATAACCAACAAAATTTAGTGCTTATTATATGAGAACTAATATGTGTAGAAAACAGCATCCATTTTTGTTCTAATTAGTTTTATAACCTGATCTCTCAGTCTTTCCAACTTTTCTCCTCACGCATCACTTCTCAATTAAAGAAGTTTATCATGTACAAGGGAAACCACTGGTGAGTAACTTGCTGAGGCCTCTGGAGCCTAAACACGCCTTAAAGTGAAAAACAGATAAAATGAAAAATTCACTGCTCCAGGGACCTGTTCTCTGATGGGAATGTTCCTTATACTAATAAGATTTTCTTTCTGTCTGTGATTTTAATAGTTTTTGGTTTCAAGATGTCTGAGTGGGTAGATTTCCAAGAGATTTAGTTCAGTGTAACGTCTGTACCTGGTCATGTAGTGACATGCAGTGACCCTGAGAGGAGACATTTAAGGCAGTATGCACATAAGCAGGGTAAACTGGAAATGGAGACTGTTTTCTGAGGCTTCAAAGTACTTTCCCTTGACCTATTTGGGTTTTTCCAGACACACTGCACCTTGCCCTGAATTATCCTGATAATTCTGTATTCAGCATTTTACATATCTCCAAGCGCAAGATCTGGGATTTCTCCTTCCTGCCCTTGTGGGAGGCAAAGCCAGGCTCCTGGTTTGGTAGTGGTGGCTGTAGGCTGCGCAATAGGAGAGGCGCCATCACTGCAGGAGACACGCGGACTTCTAGTATCTTCTAATACTGCGACTCCGAAGGTGAGGTTAAAAGGACCCCAGTGCAGGATCAGGACCTGGCAATGGCACGTGCTGTCTTCAGCCCCCATGTTGGGCCCAGGTGATCTGGGGCGCACTCATCTCCGTGCATTGTCTTCCACTTAAAAAAACAGGGGTTGTGATATTGTAGGCAGGGCAGCGGCTTAGCTAAAGGTGCAGGAAAGAATGCCACACACAGCATTCGCAACAGAGCTAACAATGATGGGGGAGCCCAGAAGTCTTCCCTAGGTTTTATCTCTGACTTGGTGTATGTCCCTGAGCACTTCGGCTCTTTCTGTGGCCACAGCTTTCTCATGCGTAGACAATAATACTCTGTTCTCTCTACTTTCATTATATGGACACTGCGAGGATAAAATAGCAAGTTAATGAGATTTAAAATAGGAAGAAAATGGTATTTGAAGCCTTTAAAGTACTCTGAAATTTTTTCAGGTCATGATTAAATAGAAGGTATTGTTTTGAGAAAAATCTGTGCAGTTCATATCGTGTACATATTGTTTCCTGGAGTGCTATATTTATTTGACAATTTCATTTTCCTTCCTCACAAGTATGGAGGAAAATTGGAGGCAACATAAAATAATGAGCAAGGCTGAAAATGAAAGTGTTGCCAGCCATGTTAAGCCTTGGACCCATATTCTGACTGGAGCTAACTTTTCAACGTCCCTCTGATAGATTTGGAACAGTTCATTTAATAGGGTGACTAAAATGTCTACTCTGGCAAATGCAGTTCTCCTGTGGAGAAACAGTGCTATTTTATCTTAGCAAAGTGCTGAGAACACACTTCTTGAACACATACAATACTGAGGATATTTCCTGGAAACCCGTTGGCCATTGCCTGGGACAGTTGCATCACACAGAGATGTTTGTGGTTCACATTTATAAGCAATATAAGATCTGAAGCGAACAAAACTTTTGCTCGGTACAACCAGGGGCCATATGTAAAATGTTAGGCCTTTTCATATTTATGCTTCGGGAAAAAGTTTTCCAAGTGTTGCAGGATTCCTCCTCTATCTCCCCTGTAAGTCCACAAAGCTAAACAATTAGCCACCTTCTGAAGAGAGTAAATTTGTTCAGTTGGTTCAGACTTTTAATGAGTCTTACTCCCCTGTACGCCTGCCCTTTCTCTTATTCTAGAAATACATCTGACAAGGGGGGGAAGAGGCCAACAAATGTTAATAAATTTTCTACTGAATTATATGGCAAATATTTAGCTTCGAGTGTGAACTCTAAGAAAAAGTGTTCTTTTCTAAATATCATAAAAATCTGTATTTATTCTGGAAGGGCAAACAAAACTGATGACGGTGATTGCCTGCTGTGGCGTAATGCGAAATAGGAGGGAGACTTTGCCTTTTCATAGTTTTTGATGGGTTCACCAATATTAATTACCCACCCCCAAATTAAAATACCAATAAAAAACTTTCACCTATGGGGAAAGAAATTGGCAATGAAAATGAGGAGCTGGAAATTTTTTTTTTATGGAATCATTCTGATGTATTTGCATTTTTGCAGTGTATATGAATCAATAAATGTACATTCATAATTTAAGAGAACAAACAGTAGGAAAAAAAAACAATAATGAAAAAAAACCCTGCATGTTCCCTACTCCCCAAGTAAGAAAGACTGGACCTCTTGATTTTTCCTTCCACACTTGGATATCCATGTGACAAAGCGGCTCCCTGGCCGTGGGAAGAAGGGAAAGGCCAAAGTCCATTCTGAAGTCCAAGCCAAGTGGTGATTATGTAGCTTTCTCTGTATAGACATAATAGGGGTGCACATTTCTTGGGAAAAAGCTACAAACAGGTTACACCAGTCAACAGATCACTCTGCACAGAAACTGTGTAAAACTGTTTTCACACTTACTTTAGATATTATTGCATGTGACAAAGTATTTGAAAAATCTACCAAATAAACTGTTCCTAGGAAATGTTTCAAATAGAATACTTCTTGGATAATGTTGTATTTCTTAGGTCAGTGGGAATTGAATTAAGACACTGAAACAGAGAGTCAAGATGAAAATCTACATGTTTAGCTGAATACTTTTCTAGAAACCTCTAGATACTAAAATATTTCTCAATACCATTTTTGGCATATAGAAAAACTGAAGCAGAACGTCTGCTTAACATGGCAGAGAATCTTTATGTGGGTATTATGTATGTGACAAGATTTCAAATTTAACAGTATATATCTATATAACCATTTATCCATTCATTCACCCATCAGTCATTTATCTTCCTATGTGAGAGGCTCTGTATGAGATTCATTGAAGATATAGAATGAGGAAGACCCAGTTGGAGGAGGGATACTGATGTGAACCTCAGAGCCCACCATCTGTGATAGAAGACATTGTCCTGTAAAGCACAGGTAGACTCTAATTAGGCAGACAGGGAAGTAACATCTCTCCTGGAGGGTGGCCGTGGAGCGTAAAAAGAGCAGGGCATATAAAACACTTAGCACAAACGTGTCACATAATAAAAGATTGCCAAATATTAGCTATTATAAAGAAAGTAGCAGAGTTATAGAGTATTTGGGAAGCATCTCAAAAGAATATGAGGCTGAGAGAGAGAGAGAGAAAGGAAAATACCAAGGAGATGTATTTTAGAACCTACATGATAGTTTTTACAACTGTATTAAGTTCATAAACAAGTTGATGATTTTAAATAAAAGGAAGGCTGGATTATGGCATGCCCTTGGGTTAAGGCAGGGACACTTCACTTATCCTAGAGGCAGAAGATACTGATTTTAGACTCGGTAATCTTTGTTGCAGTGGGTTGTGTTGTGTATTGTAAGACATTCAACAGCATCCCTTGCCTCCACCCACTGGATGCCAGAAGCAGTCCCCCATTTGTGACAACCAAAAATGTGTCCAGCCAATGCCATGTCCCGTGGGGGTCAAAAACACCCCAATTCAGAACCACTGCCTTAGACCAAGATGATTTTGTTATTTATAAAGTTTCATAAGCTGTTAAGTTGCAAATGGAGAATAAGGTTTATAGAGAACAACCTTGAATATTTGCCTTGATTGCTGCTGAATATATTGTGATGAAAACTATTAAACTAACATGTCTAGAGGTTCACTTCTTTTCATTTCTATTTGCCACCCATAATGGGGTCTGAGACATAATCCAGGAAAATGGCTCCAATTTGACATGGGCACCACTTATTCAGGAAAATGAGAGCTTATCCTAGTTTCTAAATACTTTTATTAACTTAAGACTTCTTTACAGAAAGTGGAAAATATGGTTTTTAGTCACCAAGGACACCATGAGGTCCAGACTCAACATTGTGACTAGTTCCCTGATGCCTCTCTTGGGCCTACTGGCACAAGGTCCTGGGGTGGCGACCCCTCTTTTATCATTTTCTTTTGCACTTGATGGAAAACTAAAAATCAAAGGTGACCCAGAGGCTGCTGGGAGATTTTTTAATTACCTACTGGAATAAGTCTGTCCTGCCTCTCACAGTACTTCTGACCAGTCAAGCAAACTTAGGGAGTAGTAAACCATGATTAACTCAAATTTGCTATGTAACAAAAATGAAAAATAATTATTTTTATCATTTTTTAGAAGAAAAGGGGAAAATAAAAGAGGAATATTTAGATTTTAAATTTATTCTTTTAAAAATGAAACCTTTAGGATAAGATAGGTATGAGATAATGAGTCAAGGACATCCTTAGTCACAGTTTATTGATAATCAGATTGATTCTGGTACCACTACACAAAGGATCAAAGTGTTTTTTCTCTTTAGTGGGATACAGCATTTTTACTTCCAAAATGATATTGAGAGTTTTCCTTAAAAACCATATATGTATATAAAAGCTTGTATATGTAGGAATGGCCCTCTCTTTTTTATAAACACAAATTAGAGCATATTCTACACATTTTCTGCAGATTGCATTTTTTTACTTAGCAATACATTGTGGAGACAATTCTATATCAGCTCATAATGCAGTAATTCTGTCTTTTAAATGGTTGCATAGTATTCTATTGAGTGAATATAGCATCACTTATTTAACCAACTCCTTACTGGCAGACATATAGGTTGTTGCCAGTATTTTGTTACTAAAAATACTGTAATGAATATGAGTGTTCATATGGCTTTTTTTGATTCTTAACATAAGTGTCTAGAACCAGAGTTGCTGGATCAAAGGATGTTTGCTTTTAAACTTTTTTTTTAACATTAACAATTATTTCCCATAGAGGCTATAACAATTTATTTTCTCACACTGTATGGAAGTGACCGTTTCCCTGTATCTCTGCTAGCATAATATATTGTAAAACTTTTTGGTGGGTTAAAAATAATTTATTGCTTTTTCAATGTCCATTTCTTTAATCACAAGCGAAGGTGAGTGCATTTCCCTATGCTTAAACAAGCGTGCGTCTTCCTCCGAGCAGCTTCTTCATGTCTCAACAAGTCTATGTCTTTCTCCTTCCTCTCTTCTTCAGTTATTTCTCTATCTCTGTCTCTCCCTTTCCTTTCTAAGGATTTGGAAATGAATCCCTTTCTCTATCATATCTGCTGCAAATATTGTTTCTGAGTTTGTTTTTGCTTTTCAACTTTGTTTATGGTCATTTTTCTTGTAGAAATAGTTCTCTTATGCAGTCAAATATGTTCACTGTTTTCTCTGTGGCTTTTGTCTTATGCTATAAAAGCCCTCCCTTACTTTGAGATTATAAAGAAAAAAATTATTTCATGTTTTCTTTTAGTATTATTATGGTTTTACTTTGTGTCATTAAATCTTTGAGCTATTTAGATTTTATTTTTGATTAGGAGTGTGGTAGAAATCCAAGCTTTATTTTTTTCCGTAAGGCTAGCTCAGTGTCCCAACACCATTATTTTCCCTCTAAATGGAGCTATCACCTTTGTCTTATACAAAGTATTCACATTTAGGAGTATCTCAGATGTCTTAATTCCTTTCCATTTATCTCCATCAGTAACAAATTATTTATAATACATTTTAATAAACGATTTTTGTTCATTAATATTTTATTTTTATCTGTTTACTAATATATCTTTCTAACTGTATTTTTTTTTACTAATCTTCAGGTATAGCAATAAAGGTACAGGGTCTTAGTATACAATTATTGTTGTAGTGGGAGAATTTTGACGTTCATGCTATTTTGAGTATCCCTAAACTTAAGCCACTAAATGCTCAGCTGGTTCTCGTTATCTTTCAAACTCTGAACATTACCTTAACTCTTTTTTTTAATATACTTAATATATTTTGTTATCATTAATCTACAATTACATGTGCAATATTATGGTTATTAAACTACCCCCTTCATCAGGTCCCCCCCACCAACCCCATTACAGTCACAGTCCATCAGCGTAGTGAGATGCTGTAGAACCACTACTTGTCTTCTTTGAGTTGTACAGCCCTCCCCATGCCCCCCCTACCTTACGTCTGCTAATCATAATGCCCCTTTTACCCTCTTATCCCTCCCTTCCAACCCATCCTCCCTAGTCACTTTCCATTTGGTAACTGTTAGTCCGTTCTTGGGTTCTGGGAGTCTGCTGCTGTTTTGTTCCTTCAGTTTTTTTCTTTGTTCTTATACTCCACATATAAGTGAAATCATTTGATACTTGCCTTTTTCAGCTTGGCTTATTTCACTGAGCATAATACCCTCTAGTTCCATCCATGTTGTTGCAGATGGTAGGATTTGTTTTCTTCTTATGGCTGAATAATATTCCATTGTGTGTAGGTACCACATCTTCTTTATCCATTCATCTACTGATGGACACTTAGGTTGCTTCCATTTCTTGGCTATTGTAAATAGTGCTGCGATAAACATAGGGGTGCATATGTCTTTTTCAAACTGGGCTCCTGCACTCTTAGGGTAAATTGCTAGGAGTGGAATTCCTGCGTCAAATGGTATTTCTATTTTGAGTTTTTTGAGGAACCTCCATACTGCTTTCCACAATGGTTCAACTAATTTGCATTCCCACCAACAGTGTAGGAGGGTTCCCTTTTCTCCACATCCTCACCAATATTTGTTGTTTGTGTTTTGGATGTTGGCCAACCTCACTGGTGTGAGGTGATATTTCATTGTGGTTTTAATCTGCATTTCTCTGATGATTAGCAATGTGGAGCATCTTTTCATGTGCCTGTTGGCCATCTGAATTTCTTCTTTAGAGAAGTGTCTACTCATGTCCTCTGCCCATTTCTTAAATGGATTATTTGCTTTTTGTTTGTTAAGGTGCGTGAGTTCTTTATATATTTTGGATGTCAACCCCTTATCACATACGTCATTTATGAATATATCCTCCCATACTGTAGGATGTCTTTTTGTTCTACTGGTGGTGTCCTTTGTTGTAGAGAAGCTTTTCAGCTTGATATAGTCCCACTTGTTCATTTTTGCGTTTGTTTCCCTTGCCCGGGGAGATATATTCATGAAGAAGTCGCTCATGTTTATGTCTAAGAGATTTTTGCCTGTGTTTTATTCTAAGAGTTTTATGGTTTCATGACTTACATTCAGGTCTTTGATCCACCTTGAGTTTACCTTTGTGTATGGGGCTAGACCGTAGCCCAGTTTCATTCTCTTACATGTAGCTGTCCAGTTTTTCCAACACCAGCTGCTCAAGAGGCTGTCATCTCCCCACTGTATATCCAAGGCTCCTCTATCAAATATTAATTGACTGTATATTGTTGGGTTAATGTTTAGATTTTCTATTCTGTTTCATTTGTCTGTGGGTTTCTTTTTGCGCTAATACCAAATTGTGTTGATTACTGTGGCTTTGTACAAGAGCTTGAAGTCAGGGAGCATAATTCCCCCTGCTTTATTCCTCCTGCTCAGGATTGCTTTGGCTATTTGGGGTCTTTTGTGGTTCCATATGAATTTTAGAATTATTTGTTCCAGTTCATTGAAGAAAGCTGGTAGTATTTTGATAGGGATTGCATTAAATCTGTAGATTGCTTTAGGTAGTATAGCCATTTTGACAATATTTATTCTTCCTAGCCAAGAGCATGGGATGCATTTCCATTTGTTGGCGTTCTCTTTAATTTCTCTTAGGAGTGTCTTGTAGTTTTCAGAGTACAGGTCTTTCACTTCCTTTGTTAGGTTTATTCCTAGGTATTTTATTCTTTTTGATGCAATTGTGAATGGAATTGTTTTTCTGATTTCTCTTTCTGTTAGTACATCATTAGTGTATAGGAAAGCAACAGATTTCTGTGTGTTAATTCTGTATCCTGCAACTTTGCTGAATTCAGATATTAGTTCTAGTAGTTTTGGAGTGGAGTCTTTAGGGTTTTTTATGTACAGTACCATGTCATCTGCAAATAGTGACAATTTGACTTCTTCTTTACCAATCTGCATGCCTTGTATGTCTTTGTTTTGTCTGATTGCCGTGGCTAGGACCTCCAGTACTATGTTGAATAACAGTGGAGAGAGTGGGCACCCCTGTCTTGTTCCCGATCTTAGATGAAAAGCTTTCAGCTTCTCGCTGTTAAGTATGATGTTAGCTGTGGTTTTGTCATATATGGCCTTTATGATGTTGAGTACTTGCCATCTGTACCCATTTTGTTGAGAGTTTTACTCATGAGTGGATGCTGAATTTTGTCAATTGCTTTTTCAGCATCTATGGAGATGATAATGTGGTTTTTGTTCTTCTTTTTGTTGATGTGGTGGATGATGTTGATGGATTTTCGAATGTTGTACCATACTTGCATCCCTGGGATGAATCCCACTTGATCATGGTGTATAATCCTCTTGATGCAATTTTGAATTCGGTTTGCTAATATTTTGTTTGAGTATTTTTGCATCTACGTTCATCAGGGATATAGGTCTTTAATTTTCTTTTTCAGGGAGGTGTTTGCCCGGTTTTGGTATTAGAGTGATGCTGGCTTCATAGAAAGAGTTTGGAAGTATTCCCTCGTCTTCTATTTTTTGGAAAACTTTAAGGAGAATGGGTGTTATTTCTTCTCTATATGTCTGGTAGAATTCAGAGGTGAATCGATCTGGTCAGGGGATTTTGTTCTTGGGTAGTTTTTTGATTACCGATTCAATTTTGTTGCTGGTGATTGGTCTGTTTAGTTTTTCTGTTTCTTGCTTGGTCAGTCTTGGAAGGTTTTATTTTTCTAAGAAGTTGTCCATTTCTTCTAGGTTGTGCAGCTTGTTAGCATACAGATGCTCATAATATTCTTTTATAATTCTTTGTATTTCTGTGGGGTCCGTTGTTATTTTTCCTTTCTCATTTCTGATTCTGTTTATGTGTGTAGATTCTCTTTTTCTCTTAATGAGTCTAGCTAGGGGTTTATCTATTTTGTTTATTTTTTCAAAGAACCAGCTCTTGGTTTCATTGATTTTTTCTATTGTTTTATTCTTCTCAATTTTATTTATTTCTTCTCTGATCTTTATTATGTCCCTCCTTCTGGTGACTTTGGGCCTCCTTTGTTCTTCTTTTTCCAATTTCAATAATTGTGTCTTTAGACTGTTCATTTGGGAATGCTCTTCCTTCTTTAAATAGGCCTGGATTGCAATATACTTTCCTCTTAGAACTGCCTTTGCTGCGTCCCACAGAAGTTGTGGTTTTGTGTTGTTGTTGTCATTAGTCTGCATATATTCTTTGATTTCTGTTTTGATTTGGTCGTTAACCCATTGATTAATTAGGAGAATGTTGTTAAGTCTCCATGTATTTGTGAGCCTTTTTGATTTCTTTCTGAAATTTATTTCTAGTTTTATATCTTTGTGATATGAGAAGTTGGTTGGTAGGATTTCAATATTTTTGAAATTACTGAGGTACTTTTTGTGGCCTAGTATGTGGTCTATTCTGGAAAATGTTCCATGTGCACTTGAGAAGAATGTGTATCCTGTTGCTTTTGGGTGCAGAGTTCTGTAGATATCTGTTAGGACCATCTGTTCTAGTGTGTTGTTCAGTGCCTCTGTGTCTTTACTTATTCTCTGTCTGGTTGATCTATCCTTTGGAGTGAGTGGTGTTTTGAAGTCTCCAAAAATTAATGCATTGTTGTCTATTTCCTCCTTCAATTCTGTATTTGTTTCACATATGTTGGCGCTCCTGTGTTGGGTGCATATATGTTTATAATGGTTATATCTTCTTGTTGGACTGACCCCTTTATCATTATGTAATGTCCTTCTGTATCTCTTGCTACTTTCTTCGTTTTGAAGTCTACTTTCTCTGACACAAGTACTGCAACACCTGCTTTTTTCTCTTTGTTGTTTGCATGAAATATCTTTTTCCATCCCTTCACTTTTAGTCTGTGTATATCTTTGGGTTTGAGGTGAGTCTCTTGTAAGCAGTATATAGATGGGTCTTGCTTTTTTATCCATCTGGTATTCTGTGTCTTTTGATTGGTCCATTTTCATTTAGGGTGATTATTGATAGATATGTACTTATTGCCATTGCTGGCTTTAGATTCGTGATTACCAAAGGTTCAAGGGTTGCTTCTTTACTATCTAAGAATTGAACTTAAATTTCTTGTTAAGTTATTGTAAACACCGTCTGATGTTTCTTTATTTCTCTCCCTTCCTATTCTTCCTCCTCCATTCTTTATATACTAGGTGTTTTATTCTTTGCGTTTAGTTAGTATTTGGATGATCTGCTTTCTTTGCTATGATTTTATTTTCTCTGGTGACATCTTTTTAGCCTTAGGTGTGCTTCCCTCTAGAGCTGTCTGTTTAAGATATCATGTAGTGGTGGTTTATGAGAGGCAAACTCTCTCAACTTTCATTTGTCTGGAAATTGTTTAATCCCTCCGTCATATTTAAATGATAATCATGCTGGATACAATATTCTTGGTTTGAGGCCCTCTGTTTCATTACGTTAAATATATCATGCCATTCTCTTCTAGCTTGTAAGGTTTCTGTTGAGAAGTCTGATGATAGTCTGATGGGTTTTCTTTGTAGGTGATCTTTTTTCTCTCTCTAGCTGCCTTTAATATCCTGTCTTTATCTTTGATCTTTGCCATTTTAATTATTATGTATCTTGGTGTTGTCTTCCTTGGGTCCATTGTGTTGGGAGATATGTGGGCTTCTGTGGACTGCGAAACTATTTCCTTCTCCAACATGGGTAAGTTTTCAGAAGTTATTTCTTCAGATAACTTTCTATCCCCTTTTCTCTCTCTTCTTCCTCTGGTACTCCTATAATGCGAATATTGTTCCGTTTGGATTGGTCATACAGTTCTCTTAATATTCTTTCATTAGTAGAGATCCTTTTATCTCTCTCTGCCTCAGCTTCTGTGTATTTCTGTTCTCTGATTTCTATTCCATTAACAGTCTCTTGCACCCCATCCAGTCTGCTGTTAAGCCTGTAGATCGCTTGTCTCATTTCTGCATTGTCTTTCCTCACTTCCCTCACTTCCTCCCTCAGCTCTTGCACATATCTCTGTAGATCCATCAATATGGTTATGACTTTTATTCTGAATTCTTTTTCAGGTAGACTGTGCATTTCCATCCCTTTAGCCTCCCTCTCTGGTGTTTTTTGGTTGATCTTATTCTGGACTATATTCCTCTGTCTTTTCATGGCTATAGAATGGTCGCTGGTAGTTGCCACATATGTCAGCTGGGCTCTTTATGACTTTAAAAAGAAATAAATAACGGAGAAAAAAAGGAAAAGAAAAAAGAAAGAAAGAAAGAAAGAAAGAAAGACAAAAATGAAAAGAAAAAAGAAAGAGAAGAAAAAAGAAAAAATAAAAAACAAAAAACGCCCAGCAGGAGTGGATTCTGTGGGGATGGTGTAGGTGGCGCTGTTGCTCCACTATTCCACAGCCATGGCCGCACCACTCCACAGGGCCCTTTGTAGCTCTGGTTGGAGTGGGAACGAATGGGAAGCTGTTGATCTCTGTGGGAAGTCTAAGTGTGGCCACCCTTTCCCAGTCGCCAGCTAAGTGGTCCAAAACTCCCCAGGACTCCCAGCATGCTGGGCTGAGTGTGCCGGGGCAATCCGGTTCTACGTTGGGCTCCTGTCTCTTTAAGACCACTGAAAAAAGAGCGTGGTTTTCTTTTTTCTTTTTTTTTTCTCCTTCCCCGGAGCCGGCTGCAAGCACCCTGGCACATTCCCCGCTCAGATCCTGCCCCTCTGTCTCTCTAATCTCCACTACACCACACGATGTGTGTCAGCGCTCCCCGTGCAGATCACCGGGGCTGGTTATTTTGCGGGGTGTACTTCCACTCCCTCCCATCTCTGAATCCTCTCCTCCCGCTGGTGCACTGAGTGGGTGAGTGCTCGGGTCCCACCGGGTCGTGGCTCTGTATCTTACCTGCCTCGCGGGGTACCGAGTCCTCTCAGGTATAGCTGTATGCTGTGTGCTTTCCTGTGTATTCTGGTCTCTCCTTTAGGAATAGTTGTATCATAGATATATATGGTTTTGGGAGGAGATTTCTGCCACCCTGCTCACGCTACCATCTTCCCGGAAGTCCTGATTACCTTAACTCTTAACACCCAGTTTACCTTTGTTTATCATCTCATGTCTCACCTCAAAATCTTGTCTTCTTACTGACTGAAGTGGGACATGGTGATCTGGGCAGAAGGTCCAGGTGGTGACTACAAGGGGCTGGAGACCTAGTGGGGTGTGTCATCCAGTGAAGAGGCCCTGCCAGGGAAGCACTGGGCACGTGGCTGTGGGGGAGGCCCTCACACCCTCAGCTTATCAACTATGGGGACCACAGGGACAAAACTGTCAGGTAACGAAGGATTGTTTGTTTGTATCAGAAGAAAACGATCCAGAACTGACCAACAGGATCCTCTACACAGTTCAAATTCAATAGAGTGAGAAATACTGGGACCTCAGGCAAATCCCAGACTTGAGTTCATTAAAAAATCCCAGGCACCCTTAATGAAAGGATAGTGTCTTTACCTTTTAGGAAGGCTGCTATAAACCACACATGTATGTCATGCATCCTCCTCCTCCTCTTCCCAGACGTGACCTGCCCAGGAATGCTTCCCACTGGTCCTGGGCTTTTGTAGGTCAGGATACTGTGTGGAGCCCATAGGAAAGCTGTGCGGATGATCCCGGAGATTTTGGAGAAAGTCCACATCACTGCAACCATTTCTTCGTCCAAATGAGAGAGCTCCGCAAGTTGCTTGTGGAGAGGGGGTGATCTGCCGGGATCCATATTTTAGTGTGCTAACATCAAATTAATTCCAGATCTGCTACTTACTAACTGTGTTACCATGGCAGGTACTTAATTTCTCCAAGCCTCAGTTTCCTTTTTTTGTCAATAGGTTTTACAAATTCCATAGGTTCACCTCCTAGCGTTGTAATGAGGATTAAATGAGCAACGATAGATCATGTACTTTAAACATGAACTGCCACATAGTAAGTCCTCAATGAATGTTAGGTGTATTATTGTTATTATCTTTAGGATGGCAACCATTTTGCTGATAGAGCAGGACTCCACAGGGTGCAAGCAGGAAATGACTTGATTTCCTTCCCCTATTGCCCATTCAAACCCACTCTACAGGGTTAGCCTTTTCCTGTCTGTACCTTGGGTGAAATCTAAGGTAGGTCCTAGGATACCTCCAATTACTCTATGAGTACTATAAAGCTCTCTGTCATGTGTAATCACAGAACAGTCACATTTACGTCATTGAAGTGTCCAGGTCTGTGTAAAAATCTGAACTTGAACTTCATTTCTGCTTTCCCTGATAGCCACCCTGATCTACTGTATAAGTCTGCTGAGGGAAAAGGGGTGGGCTCTGGCTGGTTTCCTCTCTCTTTCCAACATATTCTGCCCACCTCCCTATCCCCACTTCCCACAACCCTGCTACACAGAGTAGCTGACCACCAGAGTAGCTGACCCATTACCCGAGTAGCTGATCCCTCTGTGATTTTCCTGTACTGACACTGGTGTTGGAGTTCTTTGAAGATGACAGATATTCAGTGTTGACTCTCTCTCTCCTACGTTTTGCCTGTTGGTCTCTTGGAGATCTCCACTTAGAACATACTAGCAGCACCCCTAACATGGGCCCCAGGCAAGGTCTCCCTTGGTATGGGTCACTTATCAGTTCTACTGACCTGCCACACCCCCAGCTTCTGCTTAAAGTCCTGTGTTCCTGATGTCAGGTCCCCCTTTAAAATGAAGAGGCTTGTGGCTCCCATGTGGCCATTGTGGCCATGGAAATCACATACCTATGCCCTGCCACCCCTGGCAGGTCAGCCTGCTCCCAGTGAAGGCAGCTCTCCTGGCTGTACCCACAGGTTGAAAGACCCAGTCCTTTAGATATTTTAGAATTTGATGCCATGCATCAGATACCAGGCCCTTAGGACCCCAAATTGCAGAAGAATGGCAAGGCCTTCTCGCTAGGTTTGGAGTCAGGGAAATACTCCTTTCCTCTTCCTATTTAAAATGCCCTTTCCCAAAGATGCCCTCTCTCCTCACCGTTTTAACCGAGAGGCTCAAACTAGTTCTTAACCACCTCCTTTGCTAGTTCTGACAAAGTCGGTTAGCATCTCCTTCTGGAAAGTGCAAACTCTTGCTAATATTTTTTTTTGTCCTTAGCTGAAACTCAGGCAGAAAGAGTCCCTTTAAAATATCCTGTTATATTATTAGTGTTACCATCATAGGGTTGTTACAGGATTTAAATGAAAAGCATGTAAAATAGTTAGCATGGTGTAAGGCACATAATAAGTGCTCCATAAACATTAGCTATTTAACATACATTTGTATGGGATTAATTAGCTAATCTAAGTGCTTTATAGGTAGTAACTCATTTAATCCTAAAAGCAACCTTACCATCCTCATTTTATAAATAAGAAAACTGAGGCACAGAGAGATTACATATTTTGCCTAATATTAAACAGCCTAGTAAGTGATAGATTAGAATCCAGCAATCTGGCTCCAGAGGTCATGCTGTTAATCACTACACTATTTCTCATTCCTAATAATGCCTACTGTTATCATCACCATATGGTTATTTGATATGTATGTAACCAGTCTTGTGTAAGCATCAAGGCCAAATAAGTTTCATGAGTAAACTGCTCAAATGTAAAGTTTGACTTCATCAAATTGAACTGCTATCCCTCCCTAGATCCGAGCCAATGACTAGTTTAGTTTTTCCTCAGTGAAGCCCTGGCAGAGAATGAATACACATGGATCTGGTTAATAGATAGCTGTGCTCAGTATTACAGCACAGACCAGAAATTGATTTCAGCTTTATGAATCCTGAACAATAATATAGTGGATATTCCTGAACAATAGTGAGCATGATGACTTCTCTTTCACATTCACCTCATACTAAAAGTAGTGTTGGCCTAGATCAGGATTGACAGACACTTCTGTTTGGTCTGATGAGCAAGAACTTAGAGCAAGTTTCTTTACAAAGAAAAGACATATAAAGTATGTCACTGAGTAGAGTCAGTGAGTAGCAGAAATAGGATATCAATTATCTCATGGTGAGCACAGAAGTAAAGAAAAAGGGACACCTGCCTTCAGATGATTAGACATATTCCTTTGCCCTAACAATATACCACTCAGTGTGGCTAATTCCTCTCCTCTTGACCTTCAATGTATCTTAATAACAATTGACATAACTAGCACAATTTGAGCACTCTTCTATGTCTTATAGTCAAAAGAACTCAATATAATCATATTATCCACAAATAATGATAATCTAATCCTTCTCATTCCCAGTAGTTAGGCCTCTTGGTTCTGTTTCTAATCTCATGACATTAACCACAAATTCCAGAATATTATTAAATAATAAGGAAATAGCAAGAACCCTTTTCTTGTTCCTGATGTTAATGGTAGTGCTTCTAGAGCATTTTTGGCATGCTCTGTCCTTTTGAGAATTTCATAAAAGCTAACTCTAGAAAAGTGCACATGCCCACAAAGTTTGTTTACAGTTTTAGGAGATTAAAGTACATGGACCACATGGAAAGTTTTTGTGAATTCCATTATTTCTGAACTTGCTATTGGTTTAAGATAATTTTTTTACCATATTAATAAAAATTCCTTATAGTGTTAATTTAGAATAAGGATTTAAAAATATATGAATTTCATGAAGTATATTTTTATCATCAATCATTAAATTTATATATTCTTTCTCTTTAGTCTTATGATGCTGGATTATATTAACATGCTTACCAATATCAAACCATCCTTGCATTCCTAGAATAAGTTTTACTTGGATTTGATATGTGATTGTTTTAATATTGTTGATTTAATTTGTTAGTGTTATATTTATGACTTGGCATTTGAATTTACCAAAAGGATTATAATGCATATTAGAAATATTTTTGAATAAAACGAATTGTAAGAAAAATTGTTTGTTGGTTAAACCTCAGTTGGAAAGAAAATACTACCAATCAAAGCATCTCTTTCCTAGACATTCTTGTAAGTATTAAAGACTCAGAAGTTCAGAAAATTACAGAGCTAAATGGAGCAGCTGATGAAAGTGATTCATTTTATAGAATAGGAAGACAGCTACTCAGAGAGGTTAAGTGACTTGTGCCAGGCATTAGTTGTATAAGCAAGTTGTTGAGCTAAAAGAGTAAATTGGGGAAAAGACTTATCTCCTTTCCAGTGGAATATTATTTTAATTCTATGGGAGAGTGAAAAGAGAGACTCAGTTTGTTTCTAAAGCAATGATAGTTCCCAAAGAAATGATGTAACCATTCTAATAATTAAAGACATTATTATCATCTTTAAGGGACTAAACATATTATTGGGCTTGATTCTCCCATATCTTTCAGTTCCCATTGTCTCACTTTTTTTGTAGTGGAGAACCAAAACTGATAAAGCGTTTCAGCTCATTGGATATTTCTCCATAACACATAGCAGGGAAGACTTTCTGGCAAGAATGAACTAAATGCATTACCAATAGGGGTGAAAGAAACCCAGAACTGAGGAAAGAGGCTCTGACGAAATATATTTAAGAAAGTTACCAACTTGTAAAACTATCTGTAACTATAGCAACACATATGTAGGACCCAGACAAAGTAGGGGCTTTACTACCTTAGCTGTTTGTACAAGTTCATGGTGCTTGTCTTTTAAGGACTCAAATAAGGTTCTAGGAATCCTGACCCTTTTTGTGCTGACCTATATATCTACCCAACTCTTCCTTCTCCTTAACCTCATTAACACAGAGTCAGCTGGAGCCTTGAAGAGCAACACTATGTGAAGCCTGGTGCCCAGACCAGTATCTGACTTCATGCGCAGAAAAGATCTGACCTTCAAGGGCTGTGACAATCAGACTGAAACATCTACACTGTTTGCATAAGTCAATGAGAAACTCAGTCAAACTGGTTGTTTGGTGTCACAAAGCAAAACAATCAGTTAGGTGACATTTTTTTCTCTCAACTGCTGTATTGACACTGCCTCAGATTCTAATCTGATGGTCACATTTAATAAAAGCCTTGCTACAAAGGGCACCCTTTTTTAAAGTTTTTTTTTAACTATTTGAAGGATAGTTATATTCACTATTTATTAGAGTTTTCAAATACTCTGCAGAGATGAGCAACTAATGTTACCCTAATTTAATAAAGGATGAAACAGAAGCCCAGAGGACTTGAAGCCCAGCAGCTCTCAGAGCTTGTTAGTAGTGGAGCTCGAACTAGAACCCAGGTGCCTTGGCCTTGGCTGCCTGTCTTTCTGTCAACACAACATTGCCCCTGCTTCATTAGTATTTCTTTTCTATAAGTGTATACTTCCAGAAAGGAAGTTGTATATGTTAGGGCTTTACATTTTTAAATACTTCCAAGTATCTATGGACTACAAGAGCATTTAATAAATAAATGCTATGTAATTTGTAAATACATTTTGATGAGGAAATTTATTTTCATATAGATTGGAGGATCACTTAAGAGAACTGAAATCTATTTTTAAAATAATGTGGATATATGGAATACCTTATGGAAATATTAATATAGTAAAAAAAACCTAAATACTCAGAATTTAGAACCTTATATCTATATCTTTTGAATGACATTGAGTCACTTTTTTTATTAAGGTATCATTGATATACAATCTTATGATTGCTCACATGAGCAACATTGTGGTTACTACATTCACTGTATTATCAAGTACCCACCCCATACCCCATTTCAGTTAGTATCCATCAGTGTAGTAAGATGTTATAGAGTCGTTACTTGCCCTCTCTGTGCTATACTGCCTTCCCTGCAATCCCCCTACATTATGTGTGCTAATCATAATATCCCTTAATCCCTTTCTCCCTCCCTCCCTACCCTTTGGTAACCACTAATCCCTCTTGTAGTCTGTGAGTCTGTTGCTGTTTTGTTCCTCCAGTTTTGCTTTGTTGTTATACTCCACAAATGAGTGAAATCATTTGGTACTTATCTTTCTCCGCCTGGCTTATTTCACTGAGCATAATACCTTCTAGCTCCATCCATGTTGTTGCAAATGTGTATATGCACCATATCTTCTTTATCCATTCATCTACTGATGGACACTTAGGTTGCTTACATATCTTGGCTATTGTAAATGGTGCTGCAATAAACAGGGCTGCATATGTCTTTTTGAATAAGGAATTTTGTTTTCTTTGGGTAAATTCCTAGGAGTGGAATACTTGGAGCAAAAGGTATTTCTATTTTTTGTTTTCTGAGGAACCTTCATATTGCTTTCCACAATGGTTGAACTAATTTACATTTCCACTAACAGTGTAGGAGGGTTCCCATTTGTCCACATCCTCACCGGCATTATGTTTTTTGTCTTTTTGATGTTAGCCATCCTAACTGCTGTGAAGTGATATCACATTGTGGTTTTAATTTGCATTTCCCTGATGATTAATGATGTAGAGCATTTTTTCATGTGCCTGTTGGCCATCTGATCTTCTTTGGAGAGGTGTCAGTTCAGATCCTCCACTCATTTTTAATCATGTTATTTGCTTTTTGGGTGTTGAGGCATATGAGCTCTCTCTTTATATATTTTGGATGTTAATCCCTTATCAGATATGTCATTTATGAATATATTCTCCCATACAGTAGGAAGGCTTTTGGTTCTACTGATGGTATCCTTTGCTGTAAAAAACTAATTTACATTCCCACCAACACTGTAGGAGGGTTACACTTTCTCCACATCTTCGACAGCATTTGTTGTTTTTGTTTTTTGGACTTTGGCCACCCTAACTGGTGTGAGGTGAAGCTTTTTGGTTTGATGTAGTCACATTTGCTCATTTTTACTTTTGTGTCCCTTGTAGGGCACTATATTTAAATTTTTTCATGGTTGAACTTTTCAAACATATACAGAGGTAGAGAGAAGAACATAATTAACCCATGATCCCACTTCAACTATTATCAACATATAGCCAATCTTCTGTTATCTCCTCCCTCTACTCTTCCCACTGCTTCCTTGGATTATTTAAAAGTAAATCCCAGATATTACATTATTTCATCCATAATATATCACTACGTATCTCTGAAAGATAACGAACATTTTTGAAAATCACAATGCCATTATTACACAATGTTATTATTACACACTATTGACTATTACAAAAATCAACAGTAATTTCTTAATGTCATCTAATATCCAGTTAGTATTCAAATTTTTCTGATTGTCCCCAAAATGTCCTATATAGTGGTTTAAATCAGGGTCAAATGAGTCAATATGTCAAATTTGGCTAGCATATCTTTAAATCTTTTTTAATCTGTAATATTTCTGTCAAGAGGAATATTTATATAACAGTTCCTGGCATTTGAGGGAATAGATTCATTTGTATATACCATGCTTGATTGACTTTAAGGTAGGATATTCATAGATGCATTATTATTTTATGTACAATTAAGAAACTTAAAATGCTGGTAAGTAAGAAGTCAAACTGTCACTATTTGCAGATGACATGATATAGTACATAGAAAACCCTAAAGAATCCACCCCAAAACTACTAGATCTAATATCTGAATTCAGCAAAGTTTCAGGATACAAAATTAATACACAGAAATCTGTAGCATTCCTACACACTAAATGAACTAGCAGAAAGAGAAATCAGGAAAACAATTCCATTCACAACTGCATCAAAAAGAATAAAATACCTAGGAATAAACCTAACCAGGAAGTGAAAGGCCTATACCCTGAAAACTATAAGACATTCTTAAAAGAAATTAAAGAGGACACTAATAAATGGAAATTCATCCCATGCTCTTGGCTAGGAAGAATTAATATCGTCAAAATGGCCATCCTGCCAAAAGCAATCTAAAGATTCAATGCAATCCCTATCAAAATACCAACAGCATTCTTCAACGAACTGTAACAAATAGTTCTAAAATTCATATGGAACAACAAAAGACCCTGAACAGCCAAAGCAATTCTGGGAAGGAAGAATAAAGTAGGGGGATCTTGCTTCCCAACTTCAAGCTCTGCTACAAAGCCACAGTAATCAGGACAATTTTGTACTGGCACAAGAAAAGACCCATAGACCAGTGTAACAGAATAGAGAGTCCAGATATTAACCCAAACATATATGGTCAATTAATATATGATAACGGAGCCATGGATATTCAATGGGGAAATGACAGCCTCTTCAACAGCTGGTCTTGGCAAAACTGGACAGCTACACGTAAGAGAATGAAACTGGATCACTGTCTAACTCCACACACAAAAGTAAACTCGAAATGGATGAAAGACCTGAATGTAAGTCATGAAACCATAAAACTCTTAGAAAAAAAGTAGGCAAAAATCTCTTGGACATAAACATGAGCAACTTCTCCATTAACATATCTCCCTGGGGAAGGGAAACAAAAGCAAAAATGAACAAGTGGGACTATATTAAGATGAAAAGCTTCTGTACAACAAAGGACACCATAAATAGAACAAAAAGCCACTCTAAAGTATGGAAGAATATAATCATAAATGGTATATCCAATAAAGGATTGACATCCAAAATATATAAAGAGCTCACCCACCTCAACAAACAAAAAGCAAATAATCCAATTAAAAAATGGGCAGAGGATATGAACAGATATTTCTCCAAAGAAGAAATTCAGATGGCCAACAGGCACATGAAAAGATGCTCCACATCACTAATCATCAGAGAAATGCAAATTAAAATCACAATGAGATAGCACCTCACACCAGTGAGGATGGCCAACATCCAAAAGACAAACAACAACAAATGTTGGCGAGAATGTGGAAAAAGGGGAACCCTCCTTCACTGCTGGTAGGAATGTAAATTAGTTTAACCATTGTGAAAAGCAGTATGGAGGTTCCTCAAAAAACTAAAAATAGAAATACCATTTGACCCAGGAATCCCATTCCCATTTACCCTAAGAATGCAGAAGTCCAGTTTGAAAAAGACATATGCACCCCTATATTTATCGCAGCACTATTTACAATAGCCAAGAAATGGAAGCAACCTAAGTGTCCATCAGTAGATGAATGGATTAAGAAGAGGTGGTACATATACACAATGGAATATTATTCAGCCATAAGAAGAAAACAAATCCTACCATTTTCAACAACATGGATGGAGCTAGAGGGTATTATGCTCAGTGAAATAAGCCAGGTGGAGAAAGAAAAGTATCAGATGATTTCACTCATCTGTGGAGTATAAGAACAAAGATAAAACTGAAGGAAGAGAACAGCAGCAGACTCACAGAACCCAAGAACGGGCTAACAATTACCAAAGGGAAAGGGGCTTGGGAGGATGGGTGGGAAGGGAGGAATAAGGGGGAAAAAGGGGCACTACGATTAGCACACATAGTGTACGCAGAAGGCATGGGGAAGGCAGTACAACTCAGAGAAGATAAGTAGTGATTCTACAGCATCTTACTATGCTGATGGACAGTGACTGTAATTGGGTATGTGTTATAGAATTGATAATGGGGGGAGTCTCATAACCATAATGTTGCTCATGTAATTGTACATTAATGATACCAAAATGTTTAAAAATGCTAATTGTGAAGATTATGTCACAACTCAGAAAGTGTTCATAATATAATAAAAGCAGAATACAAAATGGAAAAAAAAGAAACTTAAAATGTTGACAGTTATAATTGTAAGGTACCATTAGTGTAATATATATTCCAGTTTAAGAGATACAAAAATGTGAAAACACATATCTTAAAATCAATAAAGTATAATAGCTGGAACACTGAGAGCTCACATACCACTTTAAATTTCAGAATGGGGTGTCATTCTGGGAATTTGTAAAAAACCCTTGAGAAAGGAATTGTTTACTTATATCCCATAGCTGATGTAGGCTGAAGAGTGATTTTCATCCCTTGTTTTCATGGCTTATCATGGTTATCATAATAATTCTATATCCCAGTTTTCTGAGAGCTGTGGGAATGAATTGCTTTTGGACAACTTCAGGTTTGGTAAATAAAAAGCTCATATTCTTCTTTTCTTTATTTATAATTCATTTTGGTATCATTAATCGACAATTACATGTGCAATATTATGGTTATTAAACTAACCCCTTCATCAGGTCCCCCCCACCAACCCCATTACAGTCACTGTCCATCAGCGTAGTGAGATGCTATAGAATCACTACTTGTCTTCTCTTGAGTTGTACAGCCCTCCCCATGCCCCCCCAACATTACATCTGCTAATCGTAAAGCCCCCTCTTCCCCCTTATCGCTCCCTTCCCACCCATCTTCCCAGTCCCTTTCCCGTTGTTAACTATTAGTCCGTTCTTGGGTTCTGTGAGTCTGCTGCTGTTTTGTTCCTTCAGTTTTTTTCTTTGTTCTTATACTCCACATATGAGTGAAATCATTTGATACTTGTCGTTTTTGGCTTGGCTTATTTCACTGAGCATAATACCCTCTAACTCCATCCATGTTGTTGAAAATGGTAGGATTTGTTTTCTTCTTATGGCTGAATAATATTCCATTGTGTATATGTACCACCTCTTCTTTATCCATTCATCTACTGATGGACACTTAGGTTGCTTCCATTTCTTGGCTATTGTAAATAGTGCTGCGATAAACATAGGGGTGCATATGTCTTTTTCAAACTGGGCTCCTGCACTCTTAGGGTAAATTGCTAGGAGTGGAATTCCTGGGTCAAATGGTATTTATATTTTGAGTTTTTTGAGGAACCTCCATACTGCTTTCCACAATGGTTCAACTAATTTGCATTCCCACCAGCAGTGTAGGAGGGTTCCCCTTTTTCCACAACCTCGCCAACATTTGTTGTTGTTTGTGTTTTGGACGTTGGCCATCCTCACTGGTGTGAGGTGATATCTCATTGTGGTTTTAATCTGCACTTCTCTGATGTTAAGCGATGTGTAGCATCTTTTCATGTGCCTGTTGGCCATTTGAATTTCTTCTTTAGAGAAGTGTCTATTCATGTCCTCTGCCCATTTCTTAATTGGATTATTTGCTTTTTGTTTGTTAAGGTGCGTGAGTTCTTTACATATTTTGGATGTCAACCCCTTATCGGATACGTCATTTATGAATATATTCTCCCATACTGTAGGATGTCTTTTTGTTCTACTGATAGTGTCCTTTGCTGTACAGAAGCTTTTCAGCTTGATATAGTCCCACTTGTTCATTTATGCTTTTGTTTCCCCTGCCCGGGGAGATATGTTCATGAAGAAGTCACTCATGTTTATGTCCAAGAGATTTTTGCCTATGTTTTTTTCTAAGAGTTTTATGGTTTCATTATTTACATTCAGGTCTTTGATCCACCTTGAGTTTACCTTTGTGTATGGGGTTAGACAGTAGTCCAGTTTCATTCTCTTACATGTAGCTGTCCAGTTTTTCCAACACCAGCTGCTGAAGAGGCTGTCATCTCCCCATTGTATATCCAAGGCTCCTTTATCAAATATGAATTGACTGTATATTGTTGCGTTAATGTTTGGATTTTCTATTCTATTCCACTTGTCTGTGGGTTTGTTTTTTTGCCAATACCAAATTGTGTTGATTACTGTGGCTTTGTAGTAGAGCTTGAAGTCAGGGAGCATAATTCCCCCTGTTTTATTTCTCCTTCTCAATATTGCTTTGGCTATTCGGGGTCTTTGTGGTTCCATATGAATTTTAGAATTATTTGTTCGAGTTCACTGAAGAAAGCTGTTGGTAGTTTGATAGGGACTGCGTTGAATCTGTAGATTGCTTTAGGTAGTATAGCCATTTTGACAATATTTATTCTTCCTAGCCAAGAGCATGGGATGCATTTCCATTTGTTAGTGTCCTCTTTAATTTCTCTTAGGAGTGCCTTGTAGTTTTCAGAGTATAGGTCTCATATCCTTCTTATAAGTTCAAATAGCCAGAAGCAAAATTCTTTAAGACATGGATTGGAATCTTCTCTAAGGAGAAATCAAAACTTTGCCTTTCAAATTTGCCAGTTACCTGAGGCAAAAAACATTTAGAGCCTGTTTTCATGATAGGACGTGTGATACATTAACACACCTTCCTGCCCTCCCATCCTTTCCTGATCAAGAGGCTTATGTTAACAAAAAGAGCACAATTTGAAAACTAAACTTTGAAGTTGTCACCCACCTCAGAAGGAATGAATCTGTGATGTCAACCATCTCTAAAATATTAAAACAAAAACTACCATGTTTGAGGCCAAGTAGGAGTTGGCTGGGTCTAATTGTCCTCTTTCTGTCATCCCGCTCATGTAAAGAGTACTTTAGAGCTCTCATCTATGATAACACAAACAAAGAATAAAGAATATCTCTGCAATTATACTCCAGCACAGCATTTTGAAGACCAGAGTGGAATTATTAATATGTATTTTTCAAGCTGGTCTCAGCTAACATCCAAAAGTTAGTGTAATCAAAACAGTAAACGTTTCATTCACTGCCTTCTTAGAGATGATAGATAATTTGTGCACAAAGTTAATGCATAGTTGTATATTAAGTGTGATATAAACACTCTAAGAAATTCAGGTTATAAATCAAACTTGAAGTCAAAGCACACAGAGCAGAAAGGAGTTCAACATGTAAGTTGTGCCAATTTATATTCCCACTAACAGTGCATCAGGGTTCCCTTTCATCCACAACCTCATCAACATTTATTTTTTCTAAATGAGATTATTCTTAAATTTTCATTTTCTAATTGTTTGTTGTAATATAGAATAATATTGATTTTTTAAATTTTGACTTATATCCAGTGATTTTGCTACATTCACCTCAGGTTCTTTCACATTTTCTACATACACAATCATGTAATCAGAGAATAATACTAGTTTTTTTCCTTTGATGTTCTTATAACTTTTATTTTTTTCTTGCCTTATTACATTGGCTAAGAGCTAGTTCAATGTTGACAAAAATAGGCATAACAAGTATCCATGTCTTGTTCCACATATTAGAAGGGAAACTTTTTGATATTTCACCATTAAATATATTATTTGTTGCAAGCTTTATATATAATTTTTTGCCAAACTAAGAACATATCCTTCTTTTCCTACCTTGCTAAGCTTTTCTTAAAAAGTCATGAATAGATATAGAAGAAAAATTTAAATCTATTTCCTCCATTCTTAGTCTGGAGTACTCCCAAAATATTCTGTGGTTGAGATTACATATTATTATTAAGACAAAAAAAAACCCTTATATTTTAATAATATGGTCTAATATATTCTATTACCTCCAGTTTCCTGTAAAAATATTATCATGGGGATGATAATATTATCTACCACAGGTTGTTGTTGGGAGATTAAATAAGTTATATAAACTGTTTATCCATGTCTGATGGATAGTAAGCATTTTATAAATATTAGCTATCATTACTTTTTTTTCCAGATGAAGAAAACAAGGCAAGGAAAGAGTGAATGACAACCAGTAGTGGACATGGTCCTGGTCATATCTCTTGACTCTTACCTCCTGGATCTTTCCCTTATATCATTTACCCCAAGAGAGAATTCAGTAGCCTTTTGGTAATTCTACATTAGTCTTTTCAACATCCCACAGGTTTTCAAATGATTATAAAATAATGCTTACAAACTGTACTAACTGGAAAGGCTCTCGTATAGATAATTCTAAGCAGTCAGTGCATTTGTGTATATGCTTCCTAAGTATGTCTCAGAATAACAGAATTATTTGAGAAAGAATTTTGTCGTCAAGTTCTTTTGTATATAGACTCTTACAAGTTCAGACAACTACTTCACTCATGGTTGCCATGCAAAGAATCTTGTCTTCAGTCAGCTCATTAAGGTAACTTTGTAAAGATAGTGCTTTTTTAAAAGGCAGTTTGCCAGCTCCGTCAAACATAACTTTGCAAATGGACAGCAAGAAAAACATGGCAAATCACCTCCATATGTCTCAAGGCAATGAGAAATTTCTTTGATTAACAACACATTCAGTACAATAAAATAACTTCAAAATCTGCACTAACTTATCTGCTACATCTATTTTCTGTTTGGTTTTTCATTGTTTTGACTCTCCAAAAGCCCTACTAAATTCCCAATTGGTTCATTTTTAAACAACAGTCTCTTCTAAAACCATCACCTGTTCCAGTTTGTCAGCCCTATCAAGCAAATAGCTGCTCTTAAACTTATTTTAGAACCAGCTGCTTTAAACATATGCTTTGAAAACTCAAGGGATGGCTTTTATAGACTCATCAGTTGATAAAATCATTAACATGTCATCTGCATATGCAAGTACTAGTTTAAATATATAAACTACTCTATTTCCTTCCACACCTGTCTAAATAGTAAACCAGGCAAGTTAGTGCACATCATAAATTCTCATTAAAGGACTTTTAATAATACATAAAGGATGAAATGGGGCACCCTAACTTTAATATTTTTTATTATCTGGATCCTTCCATTCCTCCCAGACAGAAACTAATTGCATCATTTTCGCACTCTTGACAAATTAAAAAGGTATGATATAAGCCTATATAACTTCAAACAACATGTCCTCAACATCAAGAGCTATTTTTTTCCTTTTCAAATGAAATAGAATAAAATCCAAGTGTCTTTTACTCTGTGTGTTTTACAGTTTCTCTTCGCATAACTAAACCATCTGCCACCTCTGTCCCTAACGCCTGGAATGAATCAATCAGCTTCCTTGCAAACATTATTAATCTCACAGTAATCCCTACTAATCACTTTGTAATCAGCACTCAAAGGGGCTAAAGTTCCTTGATTCTTAATCACAATATTTTAATCATCCTTCTTGTGAACTGGCAGTTAGTAATCCCTGAATCCTGGGTTTATTTCTTCTCAACTTCCTAATTATGCCCTAGTGCAAAGAACAGGAGCTCTCTAGATAGGAGAAACCAGATCTTTCTGGCTAGAGCTGGTTGGGGAGACCATGACTGTCCCAGGTGGTGTTTCTGATGACTGGATGACCATTTCTTTCAATAGTGGATGCAGACAGTTTCTTATTTTTGTTTTACTTCATTATTTTCTTTTGTTTTCTCTTACTTCCCTACTGTTTTCCTTAATCTCTTTTTTCTCTATTGCACTTCTTACTTTAGCAAATTTTTGTACGAGTAACAGTTTGTTTCTCCTCTCTGTCTTCCTTAAAAGGCTTTAGTTTCTGGTTTCTGTAATTACTTTTCTTATTCTTTCTCAAGTGAGGAAATTCCCCTCTATTCCTAGTTTGCTGAGAGCTTATATCATGAATGGGTATTGGATATGGTCAAATGCTTTTTCTGCATCTATCAATATAATCTTACTGTTGATGTGATGCATTACATTAATTGATTTTTGCCATTTTTATATTCTTAAGGTGCAATATTCTTACTCTTTTATATAACTTTATAACTTATAATTTTTCTTTCCATTTTTTTTCCTGAAAAAGATGGAAGGAAATCATGACAGAGGCCTGCTGTGTTATTAAATGATTGAATATTCCTTTCTCTTCATTAATTTTTTTTCTCCATCACCAGTGTAAGATTATGTGTTATTGTCTCATCTCACAATGTCTTTCTTGGTCCTGTTTATATAACACTTAGTCATAAAAATCTATTTTTATTCTTAAAATAAATTCACTTGTTTTCTTTTTAAAATATTATTGAGGACTGCTGTATGCCAGACACAAAACAGAAACTCGTTCACCACTTAATCTAAGGCTCTGCATTGGCTAAATACCCCTTGCCCAGAATCTAAATTTCAAATTCTTCACCTTTAAGTAAACAACTGAGATATGGGTCTTTTCCCTTAGTTACTTAAATAGTAAAAATGATCACTAGAGGGTTGGGAGCTCTTTTTAGTATCTCCTCTTCCAGAGTCCCACCCTGTAGCATATTTGTTTACAAAGTATACAGTTGATAATGAAGTGTGTTCTAATTATATTTGTGGGAATGGGCATGGAGAGTGAAGGAAGCAAAGCCTTGTGGATGAGATAGATGTCTTCTCTCTAGGAGTCCAGATTAGAAGAGTAATAAGGTGAGTAATAAAAGCAGCAGTTCAGAGGTTTCCTTATGGGTTCTGTGCTTTCTGTTTCTCTTCACTCCTATCAGAGTGATCTCCCTCAAACATAGCACTGATTTGGTTTTTTTAAAAATTCAGTGGTTTTCAGTATGTCCACAGAGTTGTGCAATCATCACCACAATCAATTTTAGGACATTTTTATCATTCCAAAAAGAAACCCATACTCCTTAAATATCACCTCACAATTGTCCCATCTCTCATCCAGCACTAGGCAACCACTAATTTGCTTTTCTCTATACATTTCCCTATTCTGGACATTTCATATAAATGGAATCATACACTATGTGGTCTTTTGTGTCTGGCTTCTTTCCCCTCGAGTAATGTTCTCAAGGGCCACTCATTTGATAGTATGTGGATGTACCACATTGTGTTCCTCCCTTCATTAGTTGATGGATATTTGGATTGTTTCTAGCTTTCAACTACTATAAATAATGCTGTATACACATTCATTTAGAATTTTTGTGTGGGCGTATATTTTCATTTCTCTTGGGTAATCACATTGGAGTAGAATTGCTGGATCATATGGTAACTGTGTGTTTAACTTTTTGAGGAACTGCCATAGTTTTCAAAATGGCTGCATTATTTTACATTTTCACCGGCCCCATGTGAGAGTTCCAATTTCTGCACATTCTTATTAACACTTGTTATTTTCTGTCTTTTCTATTATAGTCAAACTAGTGTGTGTAAAGAGGTATTCCTTGTGGTATCTGTATGCATTTCCCTTATGACTAATGATGTTGATCATGTTTTCATGTGCTTATTAGCCATTTGTATATCTTCTCTGGAGATGTCTATTCAGATGTTTTGCCTATTTTTTAATTGGATTATTTGTTTGCTGTTGACTAGAATATTATATATTCTAGACATAAGTGTGTTATATCTAGAATATATATATTTATTACACATATATAGTATACTATATATATTATGACTAGAATATATATTATTATATAGCATAGTATATAATAATATGTGTATATTTTATTATATATATCTTTCATATTTATATATTATATTATACACATATATTTATTTTATATTTTTTATTTTAAAATATATATGATATATTATGTATATATTATTATAATTAATAAATTGTTGATATATCATATTAATATAATTATATATTTTTATTATATAAAATTATGTATTATATATTCTATATATAAATACCTTATCACAGATATTATCTGCAAATATTTCCTCCCATTCTGTCATTTGTCTATTCATTTTCTTGATGGTGTTCTTTGAAGAACAAAAGCTTTTAATTCAGAAGAAGTATGCTTTATTTTTTTAATTTGATTGCTGTGCTTTTGGTATCATATCTAAGAAACCATTGCCAAATCCAACATAAGGACATTTACCCCATGTTTTCTCTGATGAGCTTACAATTTTAGTTCTCACATTAAAGTCTTTGATCTATTTTGAACTAACTTTTCTATATGGTGTAAGGTAGAGGTCCAATCTTCATTCTTTTGCATGGAGATATTGAGTTGTCCCAGTACCATTTGTTAAAAAGATTATTCTTTCTATTGAATCATTTTGACAACCTTGTCAAAAGGCAATTGACTGTAAATGTGAGGGTTTATGTTAGATTCTCAGTTCTTTTTTTTTTTTTTGGGGTGTATGTATGTATACACACACACATATAGGTCTATACAGACATACATATCCTTATTCCAGCACCACATAGTCTGATTATTTGTAGCTTTGTAGTAAGTTTTGAAACTGGAAAATGTAAGTCCTCCAACTTTGTTCTTCTTTTTCAAGATTGTTTTGGCTATTCTGGCTTTGAGTTTCCATATGAATTTTAGGATGAGATTATTAATTTCTACAAAAGCCAGTTGGGATTCTGAGAGGGATTGTATTGAATCTGTAGGTTAATTTGGGGAATCTAAACAATATCAAGTCTTCAGATCCATGAACATGGGATGTCTTTCTATTTATTTAGATCTTCCTTAACTTCTTTTCACAATTTTTGTAGTTTCCAGAGTGTAAGTTTGCACTTTTCTTGTTAAGTTTGCTTCTAAGTATTTAATTCTTTTTGATGCTTTCATAAGTGGAATTACTTTCTTCATTTCATGTTTGGATTGTTCATTGTATAAAAATATAACTGATTTTGCATATGATCTTGTAGTCTACAGTTTTGCTGAATCTGTTTATTAGTTCTAGTGGGATTTTTTTTTTTAGTGGATTCCTTAGGATTTTCAGATCATGTCATCTGCAAATAGAGATAATGTTATTTATTCTTTTCCAATCAACATACCTTCTATTTATTTTTCTTGCTTAATTGCTCTAAAACCTCTTGCTTAAAACCTCTAATACAATGTTTAATAGAACTGGTGAGAGTAGATAGCCTTGTCTTGTTCCTGATCTTAGGGGGAAAGCATCTAGCTTTCACAAGTATAATGTCTAGATGACTCTTATCAGGCTGACAAAGTTAGCTACTTTCCTAATTTGTTGATTTTTTTTTAATCTTGAGGGTTGGTTTTTTAAATGCTTATTTTGAATTATAAATGTTTAACCAACCTTGTGTTCCTGGGATAAATCTCACTTGGTCATAGTGGATAATCCTTTCATATGATGTTAGATTGAATTTCCTAATTCTCTGCTGAAGATTTTTGCATTTATAATCATAAGGGATATTGGCCTATATGCTTCTTTTCTTGTCATGTCTTTCTCTAGTTTTAGTATTAGGGTAATCCTGGATTCATATGAGTTGGAAGTGCTCTGTCACCTTCAAATTTTTGGAATAATTCATGAAGAATTGGTATTAACAAGTCTGTAAAAATTTGGCTGAATTCATCCAGTGAGGTCAGCACTGATTTTTTCTAAATTTGTGTTAAAAACCCAATTACTAATGAATTAAATACAACATCTCATAGCATGCTTTGTGCAGTATCACAATCTGCATTCCTAGTCTTATGTTCTACTATTCCCAATTAGTATCCCACTGGTCACTACTGATTCCCAACTTGTCCAAGGCTATTCCACTTCTTGCCTTGACCTATGCTTCTCATGTACTTGGTATCTCATTAGTCAGACTGCCATCCCTTCTTAAGACATCTCAAGTCTATTTACTTATACCTTGAAACCTTTTCCTGACTTTTTTGTTAAATTTAATTTTTCTTAAAATTCTAACCAACTTTCCCTAATAGCTATTTAAGAAATCTCTATTGATCTCCACAATATAGGACTTATTGGTAAATCATCATAATAGATTTCCATAATTAAATTTAAAAGGCCCCATTTCAGTTAAATTGGGACCTATTAGTTAGTTTGGTAATGATACATAACTATCAAACACTATATGAAATCCACCATGAACAGTATTTCTGCCAGTTCTTTTTCCAGGGTCAGAATAATTAAAAAGAATTTTTGCTTGAGGAACTCATTATGAATGGCTTCTCTGTGTTTCACCATATTTCTGAGGAAAATTTGTCTTAAAAAATTGATTCAGTGTTGGGGGAGTTTCTGCATGCCTTTTTGCTGACTTTCCAAGTCTCAAAATAATGATCTTTTTAGCAGGGAATACCAAAGAAGCTAATAGCAGAATTACAATGGTATTAGTTTTCTAAAAACCATTTCTTCTTCCAAAATCTAAAATAAAGATTTTCAGTATTTTAAACTTAAGTAATTTTATAAGAAACTGTATTATCTTAGTTAACAGAGTATTTTATATAATAATATTGCTTTTCAAGTACATGTGAACATTGTACTTTCTTAATATAGTTTTGGGATGTTTATGAAGGAAAAGGAATTGAATAGAACATGCTCAGAACCCTTCTCTGTTTTGCCATATTTTGAAGGCTTACTTACTACATGAGTGAGTTAAAACTTGTGACAATGTCATTGCTGCCCTATCATTGCTAATATACATTTGTTTTCTAAATTTCATTGTGATAAAACTTTTATTTTAATGAGGAATGAATTAAGAAGGAAACTCAAGATAAATTTATCAGCAAACACATGTCACAGATCTTTACTATTATGTAAATGTTATGACTACCGTCATAACCTTAGCTGACTTCAACAATATCGCCAGTTTTATCTCAACATTAGCCAAGGAGGTATGTTATTGCCTCTACTATTATTATCAACAAAAAATAGTAAGAGCTGCATTCATTTATTATCACTTACTGTGTATGAGGCATGATGCCAAGAATTTATATTATCACCTAAATCACAACAACCAGCAAGAAAACTATTTATATTAGCTAGAAGTAGGTTCAATTGTGAGTAGCAGAAACCTAAAATAACAATGTCTTAAACAAGGGAGAATTTTATTTCTTTTGTTTAAAAGGCCACACCACAGGTAGGTAGTCCAGGACTGGTTTCACAGTTCTGCTTCACAAAATCCTTAGGGACCCAAGCTCTTTCTCTTTTATAATTAGCCACTAGCTGCTGCCAACAGAGAGGAAAGGCAATAAATTAAAAAGGGGCAAAGGAAATGTACCAGCTTCCGCAGGAAGATTTCTACTACATGATATTTCACTTAGAGCTCATTGGCCAGAATTTAGTCACATAAACACATGTAGCTGGGTGGCCAAGTGACCATCAAAAATGTGGGGATCTAAAACATGGAGAAAGGAACATAAGATATTAAGGGTAACTAGATTCCTTCTCTGCCACAATATTATTAACTTTATCTTATAGGTAAGGAATGTGAGCCTTAGAACTATTAATTAACTGGCCCAAAGTCATCTGGTTAATAAATATCTTAGAGAAGATTTAAACCCAGATCTATCTATCTAAACAGTCTATGCTTTGGGGGTAAGAGCAAAGAGGGAGGGGTAGAAGTGATTTATTTTAGAATCTTAGTAATGTGCTTTAAACATTGTCTCAGTTATGACCACATAACAAACCATGCCAAACTTAAACATTAAATGTTTAAATGCAAGGCTTCTTGAGGCATGCATCCATATTTGATTCAATGTTATGTCCACTACGTTCTATTAGTCAAAGTAAATAACATGACCAGACAGATTCAAGTGGGGAAATAGACTCCATTTCTTCATAAACTGCAAAGTCACATTATAAAGAGACCACTAATCGGGGCTATCAATGCAACAATCTACCATCACTGATTGGAATTAAGAAAAGTAAAGATAATTTTCAACAAAAACCTGAATATACTATCATTATTTAGTATGTAATCAACTGTATAAATCTTAGAGGAATGAATGTCTATAATAAGTCTACCCAGCAGTAACAAACACATCCATGAACTGAAACAGAAGAGGATCCTTAGATCTTGGACTATTTTCTTCTGCTAGATTGAACTTGAATTAAGTTTAGGAAGGGATACAGAAAGAAAGAGTTAAAGATTTCTTCATCGTCCCACAAAACTGTAATTTGTCCTGGATAGAATTTTTCTCTGAACCAATATCGATATTAAATCCTAAAGAAAGTGTGTGAAAATATCCTCACACTCTTCAGAAAGAGAATGAATAGTTAATTTTGATTTTTTGATTGCTTGGACCAGTTTGTTTATTCATTCACTTAACATAAATTCATTGAATCCCTACTGTGTACCAAGCACCATGCTGGTACTGAGGTAGAATGATTAACAAAAAAAAAATGGTGCCTGCTTTCATGGAGTTTACTCCTGGGGGCGGTCAGGGAGCTTAGACGTTAAATAAATAATCTCCCAAATAAATGGCTCATTACAAAATGCAAACGGTGACATGAAGTAAAGGTATATAATGATATGAAACCTTTTAAAACAAAGAGCTGATCTGGTCTGGGGCATCAGGGAAGGTTTTTTTTTAATTTATTTTGGTATCATTAATCTACAATTACATGTGCAATATTATGGTTATTAAACGACCCCTTTCATCAGGCCTCCCCCACTAACCCCATTACAGTCACTGTCCAACAACGTAGTGAGATGCTATAGAATCACTACTTGTCTTCTCTTGAGTTGTACAGCACTCCCCGTGCCCCCCCAACATTACATCTGCTAATCCTAATGCCCCTTTTTCCCCCTTATCCCTCTCTTCCCACCCATCTTCCCCAGTCCCTTGCCTTTTGGTAACTATTAGTCCGTTCTTGGGTTCTGTGAATCTGCTGCTGTTTTGTTCCTTCACTTTTTTTCTTTGTTCTTATACTCCACATATGAGTAAAATCATTTGATATTTGTCTTTCTCTGCCTGGCTTATTTCACTGAGCATAATACCCTCTAACTCCATCCATGTTGTTGCAAATGGTAGGATGTGTTTTCTTCTTATGGCTGAATAACATTCCATTGTGTATATGTACCACCTCTTTATCCATTCATCTACTGATGGACACTTAGGTTGCTTCCATTTTTTGGCTATTGTAAATAGTGCTGCAATAAACATAGGGGTGCGTCTGTCTTTCTCAAATTGGGCTGCAGCATTCTTAGGGTAAATTCCTAGGAGTGAGATTCCTGGGTCAAATGATACTTCTATTTTGAGTTTTTTGAGGAACCTCCATATTGCTTTCCACAGTGGTTGAACTAATTTGCATTCCCACCAGCAGTGTAGGAGGGTTCACTTTTCTCCACATCCTCGTCAACATTCGTTGTTTGTGTTTTGGATGTTGGCTATCCTCACTGCTGTGAGATGATATCTCATTGTGGTTTTAATCTGCATTTCTCTGTGATTAGCGATGTGGAGCATCTTTTCATGTGCCTGTTGGCCATCTGAATTTCTTTTTTGGAGAAGTGTCTATTCATGTCCTCTGCCTATATCTTAATTGAATTATTTGCTTTTTGTTTGTTGAGGTGCGTGAGTTCTTTATATATTTTGGATGTCAACCCCTTATTGGATATGTCACTTATGAATATATTCTCCCATACTGTAGAATGTCTTTTTGTTCTACTGATGGTGTCCTTTGCTGTACAGAAGCTTTTCAGCTTGATATACTCTCAATTGTCCGTTTTTGCTTTTGCTTCCCTTGCCTGGGAAGGTATGTTCATGAAGAAGTCACTCATGTTTATGTCCAAGAGATTTTTGCCTATGTTTTTTTCTAAGAGTTTTATGGTTTCATGACTTACATTCAGGTCTTTGATCCACCTTGACTTTACCTTTGTGTATGGGGCTAGACAGTAGTCCAGTTTCATTCCCTAACATGTAACTGTCCAGTTTTTCCAACACCAGCTGCTGAACAGGCTGTCATCTCCCCATTGTATATCCAAGGCTCCTTTATCAAATATTAATTGACTGTATATGTTTGGGTTAATGTTTGCATTTTCTATTCTGTTCCACTGGTCTGTGCGTCTGTTTTTGTGCCAGTAACAAATTGTCCTGATTACTGTGGCTTTGTAGTAGAGCTTGAAGTCAGGGAGCGTCATTCCCCCTGTTTGATTCCTCCTTCTCAGAATTGCTTTGGCTATTCGGGGTCTTTTGTGCTTCCATATGAATTTTAGATTTATTTGTTCGAGTTCATTGAAGAAAGCTGTTGGTAGTTTGATAGGAATTGCGTTGAATCTGTAGATTGCTTTAGGTAGTATAGCCATTTTGACAATATTTATTCTACCTAGCCAAGAGCATGGGATGCACTTCCATTTGTTAGTGTCCTCTTTAATTTCTCTTAGGAGTGTCTTGTAGTTTTCAGAGTATAGGTCTTTCACTTTCTTCATTAGGTTTATTCCTAGGTATTTTATTCTTTTTGATGCAATTGTGAATGGAATTGTTTTTCTGATTTCTCTTTCTGTTAGTTCATCATTAGTGTATAGGAAAGCAACAGATTTCTGTGTGTTATCTTTGTATCGTGCAACTTTGCTGAATTCAGATATTAGTTCTAGTAGTTGTGGAGTGGACTCTTTAGGGTTTTTATGTACAATATCATGTCATTTGCAAATAGTGACAATTTGACTTCTTCTTTACCAATCTGGATGCCTTGTATATCTTTGTTTTGTCTGATTGTCATGCCTAGGACTTCCAGTACTATGTTGAATAACAGTGGAAAGAATGGGCATCCCTCTCTTGTTCCTCATCTTAGATGAAAAGCTTTCAGCTTCTCGCTGTTAAGTATGATGTTAGCTGTGGGTTTGTCATATATGGCCTTTATGATGTTGAGGTACTTGCCATCTATACCTATTTTGTTGAGAGTTTTACTCATGAGTGGATGCTGAATTTTGTCAAATGCTTTTTCAGCATCTATGGAGATGATCATGTGGTTCTTGTTCTTCTTTTTGTTGATGTGGTGGATGATGTTGATGGATTTTCGAACGTTGTACCATCCTTGGATCCCTGGGATGAATCCCACTTGATCATGGTGTATGATGCTCTTGATGTATTTTTGAATTTGGTTTGCTAATATTTGGTTGAGTATTTTTGCATCTATGTTCATCAGGGATATAGGTCTGTAATTTTCTTTTTTGTGTGGTCTTTGCCCGGTTTTGGTATTAGAGTGATGCTGGCTTCATAGAAAGAGTTTGGAAGTATTCCCTCCTCTTCTATTTTTTGGAAAACTTTAAGGAGAATGGGTGTTATTTCATCTCTATATGTCTGGTAGAATTCAGAGGTGAATCCATCTGGTCCGGGGGTTTTGTTCTTGGGTCGTTTTTTGATTACCAATTCAATTTCGTTCCTGGTGATTCATCTGCTTAGGTTTTCTGTTTCTTGCTTCGTCAGTCTTGGAAGGTTGTAGTTTTCTAAGAAGTTGTCCATTTCTTCTAAGTTTTCCAACTTGTTAGTATATATATTCTCATAATATTGTCTTATAATTCATTGTGTTTCTGTGGGGTCTGTTGTGATTTTTCCTTTCTCATTTCTGATGGTGTTTATGTGTGTAGATTCTCTTTTTCTCTTAATGAGTCTAGCTAGGGAATTATCTATTTTGTTTATTTTTTCAAAGATCCAGCTTTTGGTTTTATTGATTTTTTGTATTGTTTTATTCTTCTCAATTTTATTCATTTCTTCTCTGATCTGTATTATGTCCTGCTTTCTGGTGACTTTGGGCCTCATTTGTTCTTCTTCTTCCAATTTCAGTAATTGTGTCTTTAGACTATTCATTTGGGAATGTTCTTCCTTCTTTCAATAGGCCTGGATTGCAATATACTTTCCTCTTATAACGGCCTTTGCTGCATCCCACAGAAGTTGTGGCTTTGTGTTGTTGTTGTCATTAGTCTCCATATATTCTTTGATTTCTGTTTTGATTTGGTCATTAACCCATTCATTAATTAGGAGAATGTTGTTAAGTCTCCATGTATTTGTGAGCCTTTTTGATTTCTTTCTAAAATTTATTTCTAGGTTTTTATTCTTGTGATCTGAGAAGTTGGTTGGTAGAATTTCAATATTTTTGAATTTACTGAGGTTCTTTTTGTGGCCTAGTATGTGGTGTATTCTGGAAAATGTTCCATGTGCACTTGAGAAGAATGTGTATCCTGTTGCTTTTGGGTGTATAGTTCTGTAGATGTATGTTAGGCCCATCTTTTCTAGTGTGTTTTTCAGTGCCTCTATGTCTTTACTTATTTTCTGTCGGGTTGATCTGTGTTTTGGGGTGAGTGGTGTGTTGAAGTCCCGTAAAATTAATGCATTGCTTTCTATTTCCTCCTTTAATTCTGTTCGTATTTGTTTCACATATGCCAGCACTCCTGTGTTGGGTGTATATATATTTATAATGGTTATATCCTCTTGTTGGACTGACCCCTTTATCATTATGTAATGTCCTTTATCTCTTGCTACTTTCTTCGTTTTGAAGCCTATTTTGTCTGATACAAGTACTGCAATACCTGCTTTTTTCTCTTTGTTGTTTGCATGAAATATCTTTTTCCATCCCTTCAACTTTAGTCTGTGTATATCTTTGGGTTTGAGGTGAGTCTCTTTTAAGCAGCATATAGATGGGTCTTGCTTTTTTATCCATTCTGTTACTCTGTGTCTTTTGATTGGTGCATTCAGACCATTTACATTTAGGGTGATTATCGATAGATATGAACTTATTGCCATTGCTGGTTTTTGATTCGTGGTTACCAAAGGTTCAAGGGTTGCTTCTTTACTAAGAATCTAACTTAACTTTCTTGTTAAGTTATTGTAAACACAGTCTGATGATTCTTTATTTCTCTCCCTTCTTATTCTTCCTCCTCCATTCTTTATATACTAGGTGTTTTATTCTTTGCCTGTAGTTAGTATTTGGATGGTCTGCTTTCTTTGCTATGATTTTATTTTCTCTGGTGACATCATTTTAGCCTTAGGGGTGCTTCCCTCTAGAGTTGTCTGTTTAAGATATCCTGTAGAGTTGGTTTATGGGAGGCAAACTCTCTCAGCTTTTGCTTGTCTGGAAATTGTTTAATCCCTCCGTCATATTAAAATGATAATCGTGTTGGATACAATATTCTTGGTTCAAGGCCCTTCTGTTTCATTACGTTAAATATATCATGCCATTCTCTTCTGGCCTGTAAGGTTTCTGTTTAGTCAGATGATAGTCTAATGGGTTTTCCTTTGTAGGTGATATTTTTTCTCTCTCTAGCTGCCTTTAATACTCTGTCCTTATCTTTGATGTTGGCCATTTTAATTATTATGTGTCTTGGTGTTGTTTTCCTTGGGTCCCTTTTCTTGGGAGATCTGTGAGCTTCTGTGGACTGCGAGACTATTTCCTTCCTCAGCATGGGGATATTTTCAGCAATTATTTCTTCAAAGACACTTTCTATCCCTTTTTCTCTCTCTTATTCCTCTGGTACTCCTACAATGCGAATATTGTTCCATTTGGATTGGTCACACAGTTCTCTTAATATTCTTTCATTCCTAGAGACTCTTTGATCTCTCTCTGCCTCAGCTTCTCTATATTCCTTCTCTATATTTCTATTCCATTAACAGTCTCTTGCATCTCATCCAGTCTGCTGCTAAGTCTGTCGATCGCTTGTCTGATTTCTGCATTGTCTTTCCTCACCTCGCTCACATCCTCCCTCAGCTCTTCCATATTTCTCTGTAGATCCATCAGTATGGCTATGACTTGTATTCTGAATTCTTTTTCAGGAAGATTGTGCATTTCCACCCCTTCAGACTCCCTCTCTGGTGTCTGGGTCTGGATAAGCTTTGTTTGTACCATATTCCTCTGTGTTTTCATGACGATAGAAGTGGCCGCTGGTAGGTGCCACGCATGTCAGCTGGGCTCTTTAAGACTTAAAAAAAAAAGAAAGAAGAGAAAGAGAAGAGAAAGAAAAGAAAGAAAAGAAAAGAGGAAAAAAAACCACCAAAAACAAACAGCAAACAAAAAGACTTCCGCCGGGAGTAGATTCTGTGAGGATGCTGTAGGTGGCACTGTTGCTGCACTATTCCACAGCCGCAGCCCCATCTCCCTGCAGGGCCCTTTTTAGCTCTGGCCAGGGAGGGAACAAATGGGAGGCTGTTGATCTCTGTGGGAAGTTTCAGTAGGGCTACTTTTTCCCAGTCGCCAGCCAAGCGGTCCAAAATTCCCCAGGACTCCCAGCCTGCTGGGCCGAGTGTGCTGGGACTGTCCTGTTACTCCATTGGGCCCCTGCCTCTTTAAGACCGCTAAAAAAGCATGCGCTTTTCTTTTGTCCTGCAAGGACCCAGTGGTTCCCTGGCTCAGATCCTGCACCCTCTGTCTCTCCAATCTCCTATACACCGCAAGATGTGTGTCAGCGCTGCTGGTGCAGATCACCAGGGCTTGTTATTTTGTGGTTCTGTACTTCCACTCCCTCCCATCTCTGAATCCTCTCCTCCTGCCGGTGCGCTGGGGTTGGGGAGTGCTTGGGTTCCGCCGGGTCGCGGCTCCGTATCTTACCCGCCTCGTGGGGTGCCGAGTCCTCTCAAGTGTAGATGCAGGCTAACTGGTGTCCTGTATCTTCTGGTCTCTCTTTTAGGAATAGTTGTGTTTGTTGTAGTTTCATAAATATATATGGTTTTGGGGGGAGATTTCCGCTGCCCTGCTCATGCTGTCATCTTCCCGGAACTACTAGGGAAGGTTTTTTTGAAGAACTGTTCAAGTTGAGATCTGAAGGATAGGTCAGAATTAATAGGGTAGCGTTAGAGGATAGGGTTCCAGACAAAGAAACATTTTAAAGACCATGAAGTGACAGGGAACTTAGGAAGGACTGAAAGAAAGCCACTGGAGCTGAAACAGACAGTGAAAGGAAGTGGGTTATGAGATGAGACAGAAGGGTTACTGGCTATCAGATTATATCAGGCCCTGGGTAATATACAAAATGTTTTTCTTTTATCTTTAGAACAAAGAGCAGTCATTGGAAGTGACACAAGGAGATCTGTGAATTTAAAAATCATTTTGAGGTTAAGTCCAAGATGGGATAAGCAGGAATCAGTTAGGAGGCTTTTGTGGTGTCCAGGTGGAACATGATAGCTCAGAAGAGGGTGGTGGTGGAGAAGATGAGGACTAGACATATTCAGGAGACTCAAGTAATAAAACAAACCAATGTAAAATGTCAGCTATGATAAGTGAAGAAGAAGATATGGTATACTGAATCTTTCCTCCCTTTCTGGATCCACACTGTTGACTTTGGGCTTGACTGTGGTGCCTGTTTAGCCAGTGACATTAATGGAAATGTCAGTGTGCCAATCCAGGTCTAGGATTTAAAAGACACTGTGATTTATGCTTTGCTTTTGAGCCTTAGCCACCATCATAAAGAGGACATACCTAAATTGCCCTACTAGTCAGAGAAAGCTGAGGAACATATACAGTACTGCCACCCCACAGACTCTCAGCAGGTGGCAGGGCACCATGGCTGCTCAACCATTAACACAGTGGCCCATCTGAGCCCAGCCTGGATCAGGCAAATTCCAGAAAACTTCTAGACACATAGGTGATAATAAATAAATGTTGTCTTAAATATCAAAATTTTGGAGTTGTTTGTTGTTCAGCAGCAGCAAACTGATCCTTTAAGGGTAAAAAATTGCTCTTGGGATTTAAGCCTGTAAAACTAAATGGATGGTGGAGCGGATTAAAGATGGTGGTTTGAGAGGTGAGACACAGGCTTCCTCCTAAAACCACATATAATATGAAAATATAATTAATACAACTATTCCTGAGAGAGCAACAGGAAAGAGGACTGAGCCAAACTGCATACACCTGGAGAAAAGAGCAGACCTCTTGGAACAGGGTAACGTGCCAAAACTGTGGCCTGGCAGGACCCAAGACCTTCCCCCACCCCAGCTCACTAGTGGGAGGAAGACAAATGGAGGGGAGAGGGAGTGGAAGCCTGGGAATGTGGAATACCTAACTCCAGAGATCTACTCTGGGAGCACAAACCTACATTTCATGGTGCTTGCATGGTACTCTCGTGAGTAGGGGGTTGGAAAGCTAAGACAGGTAGAATTCCTGGAGAGACTGAGATTCTAGCTTCCTGTGGAAAGCAGGGATCCATATCCAGCTTCTCTTGGACAAAAAAAAAAGGTGGGCAGTCTGAAAGACTTCCTAACAAGGAAGCCCTTAGCAAGAGAGCTGCTAAAGGAGCAAGGACTGCACAGAGCTTCCTGCTCAGGAGAAAGGACAGGGAGAAAAAATTGCCCAGGTGCACTCTGCCCAGCAGGTTGGGAGCTTTCACAATATTCAGGTGCTCCCGCTCCCTGGCTGGCTACACAGCTCCAAGGACCCCCGCTGTGATATGCAGCCTGCTGCGCGTTTCTCCTGGCCAGCCCCACCTGGCTCGCAAACCGGTAAACCCTACCCTGGTGTTAGGCCAGTCAGAGGGAAGATCTGTCTACAGCAACTACAAACACAAAGCATAGAGGCTCCTACCTATGTGCTCGGCCCAATGGTTCAAGCAGTGGAGTCAGGCATAGCAGCCGGGAAGCAGGAAACAGCTCTTTCCTCCCCCCAGGAACCAATACCACTCCCCTGAGACCCCCTGACATTGCTTCAGGGGCTGAGCAGCTCCAGAGATTAGAGATTCTGGGCACTAGAGGGCGCCATATACAAATATGAAACGCCAAAGGAACCTGGTTCAAAGTAAAATTATTAATACAATTCCTGAGAAAGATTTAAATGACATTGACCTATGAATCTTCCTTAAAGGGAGTTCAAAATAAAAATCATTAACATGCCCATGGAGGTACGGAAACATATTCAAGAACTCAGGAATGAATTAAGGTAAGAGATCCAATTGTTGAAGACCACAGTGGATGGTATTAAAGGTAGATTAGATATGGTGGAGGAGATGATAAATGAAATAGAAACTAGAGAAGAGGAATACAAAGAAGGTGAGGCACAGAGAGAAAAAGGATCTCTAAGAATGGAAGAATATTGAGACAACTGTGTGACCAATCCAAACGGAAGAATATTCGCATTATAAGGGTACCAGATAGTAGAAGAAGAGAGAAAAAAAGGGACAGAAAGTGTCTTTGAGGACGTAATTACTGAAAACATCTGCAATCTGGGGAAAGAGATAGTCTCTCAGGCCATGGAGGTGCACAGATCTCCCAACACAAGGGACCCAAGGAAGACAACATCAAGACATATAGTAATTAAAATGGCAAATATCAAGGAAAAGGACAGGCTATTAAAAGCAGCCAGAGAGAGAAATAAGATCATATACAAAGGAAAGCCCATCAGGCTATCATCAGACTTCTCAGCAGAAACCTTACAGGCCATAAGGGAGTGGCATGATGTATTTAATGCAATGAAGCAGAAGGGCCTGTATCCAAGATTACATTATCTGTCAAGATTACCATTTAAATTTGAAGGAGTGATTAAACAACTTCCAGATAAGCAAAGGCTGAGAGAATTTACCTCCCACAAACCAACTCTACAGTGTATTTTGGAGGGACTGCTATAGATGGAAGTGTTCCTACGGTTTAGTAGCTGTCACCAGAGGTAATACAACCACAGTAAAGAAAGTAGAACAGATAATTACTAAGCAAATTCAAAATTAAATTAACTATCCCCAAAGTCAATCAAGGGATACACATAGAGTACAGAATATGATACCTAATATATAAAGAATGGAAGAGGAAGAAAAAGGAGGAGACAAAAGAAAAAGAACCTTTTGATTGTGTTTGTAATAGCATATTAAGTAAGTTAACTTAGACTCTTAGACTGTAAAGAAGTTAACCTTGAACCTTTGGTAACCACAAATCTAAAGCCTGCAATGGCAATAAGTACATACCTATCGATAATCACCCTAAATGTAAATGGACTGAATGCGCCAATCAAAAGATGTAGAGTCACTGAATGGATGAAAAAGCAAGACCCATCTACATGCTGCCTACAAAAGACTCACTTTAAACCCAAAGATATACACAGACCAAACGTGAAGGGATGGAAAAAGATATTTCATGCAACTAATAGGGAGAAAAAAGCAGGAGTTGCAGTACTTGTATGAGACAAAATATAGTTCAAAAAAAAGAAAGTCACAAGAGATAAAGTAGGACATTACATAATGATAAAAGGGTCAATCCAACAAGAAGATATAACCATTATAAATATCTCTGCACCCAACACAGGAACACCTACATATGTGAAACAAATACTAGCAGAACTAAAAGGGTAAAAAGAATGCAATGCATTCATTCCAGGAGACTTCAACACTGTACTCACTATGAAGGAAAGATCAACCAAATAGAAAATAAGTAAGGAGACAGAGGCATTGAACAACATATTAAAACAGATGGACCTAACCGACATCTACAGAATTCTATACCCAAAAGCAGCAGAATACACATTCTTCTCAAGTGCACGTGGAAAATTGTCAAGAATAGATCATACACTAGGCCACAAAAAGAGCCTCAGTAAATTAAAAAATATTGAAATTGTACCAACCAGTTTCTCAGACCACAAAGGTATGAAACTAGAAAAAAATTACGCAAGGAAAATGAAAAATGCCACAAACACATGGAGGCTTTTTTCCTCCATGCTTCTAAATAACCAATGGATCAATGACCAAATAAAAACAGAGATCAAGCAATATATGCAGACAAAGGAGAACAATAATTCAACACCGCAAAATCTGTGAGACGCAGCAAAGGCCGTGCTAAGAGGAGTATATGGCAATACAGGCCTACCTCAGGAAAGAACAATCCCATATGAGCTGTCTAAACTCACAATTAACTAATCTAAGAAAAGAAGAACAAATGAGGCCCAAAGTCAGTAGAAGGAGGGACATAATAAAGATTAGAGCAGAAACAAAAAAAGTCGAGAAGAATAAAACAACAGAAAGAATCAATGAAACCAAGAGCTGGTTCTTTGAGAAAATAAACAAAATAGATAAACTCCTATCCAGACTTATTAAGAAAAAAAGAGAGTCTACTCACATAAACAGAATCAGAAATGAGAAAGGAAAAATCACTACAGACACCACAGAAATACAAAGAATTATTAGAGAATACTATGAAAAATTATGTGCTAACAAACTGGATAACCTAGAAGAAATGGACAACTTTCTAGAAAAATACAACCTGTCCAGGCTGACCCAGAAAGAAACAGAAAATCTGGACAGACCAATTACCAGCAACAAAATTGAACTGGTATTCAGAAAACTACATATGAACAAATTTCCTGGACCACATGGTTTCACCACTGAATTTTATCAAACATTTAGGGAAGACCTAATACCCATCCTCCTTAAAGTTTTCCAAAGAGTAGAGAGGGAATACTTCCACACTCATTCTATGAAGCCAGCTTCACTCTAATACCAAAACCAGGCAAAGACACCACAAAAAAAGAAAATTACAGACCAATATCCCTGATGAACACAGATGCAAAAATACTCAACAAAATATTAGCAAACCAAATTCAAAAATACATCAAAAAGATCATCCATCATTATCAAGGAGGATTTATTCCAGGGATGCAAGGATGGCAACAGGCAAAAATCCATCAGTGTCATCCACCACATCAACAAAGAGACGGACAAAAACCACACGATCATCTCCATAGATGCTGAAAAAGGATTTGACAAAATCCAACATCCATTCATGAAGAAAACTCTCAACAAAATGGGTATAGAGGGCAAGTACCTCAACATAGTAAAGGCCATATATGACAAACCCACAGCCAACATTATACTTAACAGCGAGAAGATGAAAGCTTTCCTTTAAGATCGGGAACAAGACAAGGATGTCCACTCTCCCCACTTCTATTCAGCAGAGTACTGGAGGTCCTAGCCACAGCAATCAGACAACACAAAGAAATAAATGGCATCCAGATTGGCAAGGAAGAAGTTAACCTGCCCCTGTTTGCAGATGACATGATATTGTACATAAAAAACCCTAAAGAATCCACTCCAAAACTACTAGGTCTAATATCTGAATTCAGCAAAGTTGTGGGATACGAAATTAATACACAGAAATCTGTGGCATTCATATACACTAACAATGAACTAGCAGAGAGAGAAATCAGGAAAACAATTCCATTTACAGTTGCATCAAAAAGAATAAAATACCTAGGAATAAACCTAACCAAGGAAGTAAAAGACCTATACTCTGAAAATTACAAGACACTCATGAGAGAGATTAAAGAAGATACCAATAAATGGAAACATATCCCACGCTCATGGATAGGAAGAATTAATATTGTCAAAATGGCCATCCTGCCTAAAGCAATCTACAGAGTCAATGCAATTCCTATCAAAATACCAACAGCATTCTTCAACAAACTAGAGCAAATCATTCTAAAATTCATATGGAACCACAAAAGACCCCGAATAGCCAAAGCAATCCTGAGAAGGAAGAATAAAGCTGGGGGGATTATGCTCCCCAACTTCAAGCTCCACTACAATGCCATAGTAATCAAGACAGTTTGGTACTGGCACAAGAACAGACCCACAGACCAATGGAACAGACTAGAGAGCCCTGATATAAACCCAACCACATTTGTTAAATTAATATACAATAAAGGAGTCATGGACATACAATGGGGAAATGACTGCCTCTTCAACAGCTGGTGTTGACAAAACTAGACAGCTGCATGCAAGAGAATGAAACCGGATTATTGTTTAACCCCACACACAAAAGTAAACTCAAAATGGATCAAGGACCTGAATGTACACCATGAAACGTAAAACTCTTAGAAGACAACATAGGCAAAAATCTCCTGAATATAATCATGAGCAACTGAATGCATCTCCTTGAGCAAGGGAAACAAAAGCGAAAATGATCACATGCGACTACATCAAACTAAAAGCTTCTGTACAGCAAAGGACACCATCAATGGAACCAAAAGGCATCCTACAGTTTGGGAGAATATATTTGTAAATGACATATCCGACAAGGGGTTAACATCCAAAATATATAAAGAACTTACACGCCTCAATACCCAAAAAGCAAATAACCGAATTAAAAAATGGGCAGAGGATATGAAGAGACAGTTCTCTAAAGAAGAAATCAGATGGCCAACAGACACATGAAAAGATGCTCCACATCACTAATCATCAGGGAAATGCAAATTAAAACCAAAATGAGATATCACCTCACGCCAGTAAGGATGGCCAGCATCCAAAAGACTAAGAACAACAAATGCTGGCGAAGATATGGAGAAAGGGGAACCCTCCTACACTGCTGGTGGGAATGTAAGCTAGTTCAACCATTGTGGAAAGCAATATGGAGTTACCTCAAAAAGCTAAAAATAGACATACCATTTGACCCAGGAATTTACCCAAAGAATACAACTTCTCAGATTCAAAAAGACATATGGGCCCCTATGTTTATTGCAGTACTTTTTATAATAGCCAAGATATGGAAGCAACCTAAGGGTCCATCAGTAGATGAATGGATTAAGAAGAGGTGGTACATATACACAATGGGATAATATTCAACCATAAGAAAGAAACAAATCCTACTATTTGCAACACCATGGATGGAGCTGGAGGATATTATGCTCAGTGAAATAAGCCAGGCAGAGAAAGACAAGTGCCAAATGATTTCCCTCATTTGTGGAGTATAACAATGAAGCAAAACTGAAGGAACAAAATAACAGCAGACTCAGAGACTCCAAGAAGGAAGTAGAGGTTACCAAAGGGGAGGGGTGTGGGACGGCGGGTCAGGAGGGTGGGAGAAGAGGATTGAGGGGTATTATGTTTAGTACACATGGTGTGGGGGATCACGGGGAAGACAAGTGTAGCACAGAGAAGGCAAATAGTGAATCTGCGGCATCTTACTACACTGATGGACAGTGACTGCACTGGGGTATGGGTGGGGACTTGATAATATGGGTAAATGTAGTAACCACATTGTTTTTCATGTGAAATCTTCATAAGAGTGTATATCAATAATACCGTAATAAAAAATAACTAAATGGATGGTGGTACCATTCACTTCAGTTAACCTACTTCTTATCTCTATATACCTTTCTTTGTTGGGCCCAGTCTTCTCAGTTCTTCCTTGGCTATATCTACTCCTGTTACTGCCACTTAGTCTCTAGAACTAAAGGTAAGCAGGAAACTAAGTAAAAAAAGGGAAGGAAGCAAATGCTATAGAGTAAATGGTGTTCTCTCCAATTTCATCTTTTGAAGCTCTGGCCCCTAATGTGATAGTATTTGGATAGAGCGCCTTTATAAGTCATAAGGGTCAGGCCCTGATCCAATAGAATTAGTGTCCTTTTAACAGGAACAAGAGGCACTAGAGTTGTCTCTCTCTGTCTCTTTTGTTCTCTTTCCCTTGATGCTCCCCCACCCACCCCACCATAAAAGCATGAAGAAGAGGTTATGTGAACACACGAGGAGAAGGCAACCCCCTATGAGCCAGGAGAAGAAGCCTCAGAATGATGCCTCCTTTGCTGGTACTTTGATCTTGTACTCCAAAACTTTGATAAATTTCTGTTGTTTATAAGTCATTGAGCCTGTGATATTTTGTTATGGCAGCCAGACAGCCTAATATGGTTGGTGTTGGGCTGCATGAGAAAAGACAATGGGGGTGAAAGTAGGTGGGGGAAAATGGACAGCTGTTGGGAAAAGTCATGGGCTGGCAGCCTGTGGGCATCTCCTTAAAGGGACTACATCACACAACTCAGATGTTTTTGTGCTGGCATTGGCCTAACTGAAGTTCACAAAGTGATCATCAACCTTTTCCAAAGAAATGACATTTCGGCATAATAAACAATCATGAAAAAGTTTCAAGTTCATAGTAAAGTCAGGGAATAGCAGGAATATAACCACTGTGGAAGCCACATATTCCACTGTTCCTATTATGTTATGCTGCTGTGAATGGGGCCACACCTAGACGGGACGGCACCCCCATCCAAAGACCAGCTTGTCTCTAAGGAAGGAGAATGAAAAAGGTTGAGGTCACAGCAGATTTTTCCTCCTGTTGACTGACTCAGTCCATCTCCCTTCCCTTAGCATGGGCTGCAGATTGAAGACCGAAGCTGAATGGCAGAAGAATTTCCATGATCTTGTATTGGATTTTGTTTTTCTTCACTGTTGTGCTGTAACTCTGGGGAGAGAAAATCCCAGGGCAAAATACCTAGCTGAAACCGAAATCAGTCCAAAGGAGAAATTATGTTTAAAACCCATTTATTGCTTACAAAAAAAAACTGCCTGGCATCTGTCTGTCTCCTGAAGCAGCAGAAGCGAGCTAATCCTCCCCCCAACCTCTCAGGTTCAGGAAAGGCTTTGGTTGCCCAGGTAATTACCCATTGATATGGAGATGAACTACTTCTCTCCGCCCCTTAGAAATGTCTGTTGATATGGAGATGCACTAAAGCCAGGCGACAGATTCTGGAAATACTGCAATTTTACCCACAGGTCACCCTTCCAGAAGTCTCGCCTTACAATCTACTTGTTCCCCTTCTTCCACAATGGTCCCTGGGCAAGAAAACTGGAGCATTGTAACCAGACTAATGACATACAATAGCAACAGCAATAAAATCATGATAATCCTCAAGCAAGAGGATTCAGCTAGGTTCAAAGTCCCATGCAGATTAAGTCCATAGCTCGCCCATTCCACAGGCGGGCAGTAGCTGAAGAGTTAGAGGGTTCAGAGCAATCATCATGTGGCAGCTGCAGCCAGGGGCGCATCCAGGACACAAGGACTGTAGAAGAAAATAACCTTAAGGGCAATAAGATACATATTTTAATGACACCAGCATAGGCAAATCTTATCCATCAGGTAGGATGCATGCAAGAGAGCAGTCCTGTGATAGAAGAGTGGCGGGAATGGGATCTCATCCTGGTCTAGTACACCAGACTTTCATCCCCCTCCCTGAGGGAGTTACAGATGGGTCAGTGTATAGGGCTATGGGAGGTACATGGACTGGTCATAAAGATAAAACAAAACTTCCCTGTAAGATGCTTTTTCCTACTGTTACACTACTGTGATCTTTGGGGGTCATTCTGCTGTTACTACAGGAATACACACAATGCCAGTTTCCAGGCCTTTTTCCCAAGGTTCCAGAAGGGCCAGCCATTGCTGGTCCATGTGTCAATATGTCCAGGTCCACGTCCATTCAACAGTGTCTCCAGGGTTTAATGCAGTTGGGGAGGGCAGCAGGATGTTGCTCTGTGGGCCATATCCTGGCTTCAATAACTCCTGTGTGGTTTGCACATACAGTTGTGTAGGAGAGGCAGCAATGTGTGTTGGCATATCCACAGGGCTCAAGGCTCCTTTTTGGGGCTTCTCATTCAAATGCCGTAGCACTGTCCATAAGCAAACTGACCAGCCCTACAGATTATGGTGTCCTACTTTAAGCCAGATTTCAACAAACCATTGTACCTCTCTATCATGCCTGCCCCGGTAGGGTTATATGGTACATGAAACTTGCACTTTATTCCTAATTGCTGCACCCATCCTTGTAACACATGTCCAGTAAAGAGGGTGCCTTGATTGCTCTCAGTCACCTGCGGCCAGCCATAGGCTGCAAAGAGACACTCCAGGCCCCTCTTGGTGGTTTGCTGATATGCACGACGTGCAGGAAAAGCAACCAAGAGTCCAGTAGCCATGTCCACATAAGTTATGGCATACTGATATCCTTCTGATCTGGGCAGAGGCCCAATATATTTTATCTGCCACCTAACAAGGGGTATCAGCCCCTTACTATTGTCCCATGTTGTTGCGGGACTCAGTGTAAGTCCCTCTTAGAGCACACAAGGCACTCCTCCTGGGCTTGGCTGACTTCTTCAAAGGTCAATGGCAAGCCCCACCGATGGGCTACACCCCACATTGTCTTTTGCCCCCCATGCAGCAAATGCTGATGTAATCATTGGGCCACATCAGAAGCAGGGAAGCCAGTGTACTCATCTCAGTACCCAACATAACAATGTTTTCCACCCCCATATGCCAAAGACGTAAAAGCCATGTAGGCAGAGATTCCAATGGCTTCTGACTACACTGGATGCTCGTGTCCACTAACTCATTCTGACTATAGGGACAGAGCACTGAGTGCTCCACAACCTGGGGAGGGGTTGGCTCCTTGCCCTGAGGAGTGTGCAGTTGCTTTATTTTTATGTTTTGAATTACAGGAGAGGCTGGTACCTTGGGCGGCAGCCTCAGCAGCAGATCAGCCCATGGCCCCGCCTCCTCCTCTTCTCCCCGGGCTCCTCCACCATTTCTGGGGCTGAAGGCAGCCCTCTTTCCTCCCCCTCCCTCATGGCCTCCTGCAACGCGGCTTCTCCTGCCGCCCCCCCCCCCTACTCACTCCTGCTAAGGAAGCTCCCAGGACCATGATCCATTTTCTCAATAACTGTCTCTCTTCCTTAAGGGCATCCCACGGGTCATCACCCAGCTCCTCCAAGCAATGCCGAAGTGTGCCTCTCTCCTGCTGATGTCCCTCTCTTTCCTTGATAACCCTCTCAATAACTCTCTCTTTCTCCTCAATCGCCCTCTCTCTCTTCTTGATAACATTTTCCACTATCTCGAGAAAAAAAGACCCTACAATGCCCGCTGCTACACGGCCACTCAGGGCCTCCAAGCAGTCTTCTATCTCACGGAGGGCTAATTCTGCAGCTTCCGGTGTCACCACCCTTCTGCAGTTCTGGGGAAGGCCCAACCCCTCTAGGAGGTGCTTTACCCTAGACCAGTTCCCCACTAGGGGCTCCCAAATTGGAAGTCCCACAGATGGGGGCTCCCAGGAGAAGCTGCACCTTCTGCTGCTGCAGCCACTTGGCCTCCCCACTATCCACGGAGTGGGTTCCAGGCATCTCCCCACCATCTCCAGGCGCAGCCCGTCAAAAAGGCACACCTATTTACACAGATTTTGGGTTCAGATGTCCTGCCGACTATGCTGGATGTAACTCTGGGGAGAGGAAATCCAGGTGCAAAATACTTACCTGAAACCAAAATCAGTCAAAAGGAGAAATAAAGTTTAAGACCTGTTTATTGCTTACAAAAAAACTGTCTGGCACCTGTCTCTCTCCTGAAGTGGCAGACGCAAACAAATCCTCCCCTCAACCTCTCAGGTTCAGATAAGGCCTTGGTCGCCCAGGTAATTACCCATTGATATGGAGATGAACTACTTCTCTCTGTCCCTTAGAAACGCCTGTTGATATGGAGATGCACTAAGTCAGGCAAAAGATTCTGGAAATACTGCAGTTTTACCCACATGCACATATACACTATGGTGGGTATAGGGCAAAAGAGAGACAGTTAGTAATCTCTTTTTATGTCTGAAAGGAGAAATTGCCTAAAACCATCACAAAGCACATGTTAAACACTTACCTGCTAACTTTAAAGTGAAGTATCTATTACAACAGACAGACAATTTGTTACACAGCACATAACATTCTTAACACAGCTTGTCGGTCTTTGCTGGTTAAGAATTTCATGCCAGTAACTACTGGAAAGCTTAGGTGTCAAGGGTCTTTGCCCTGACCTAGTTCTGACAGTTCTGATTCTATTTGTGAAGTGTGTGTGTCTGTGTGTATGACAGAGACAGAGGCAGAGAGACTGAGACACAGAAGGTGAGACTGTAGTGGGTGATTCCTGTAGCTGAAGTATTGGCTGCTCTGGTTTTCATTTAATAGTTCTTTGACTGACACTTGACTCTGTTGCCTTTTTTAGAATAAGGTCTTTTAAAATTTGCTCCCTTTTCCCTGCATGACTTCTGTCCATCAATTGGGTAAAGCAGAATTATTTCTAATGTGTTTTTGATTTGTTCTTTGGAGCCCCAAATTTAGTAAGCACACAAAAAACTATTCATCCACATTTGCTACCTTACACTAAACGTTCTTTGTTAAATTCTACAGGCTAGGCAGTATAAACATTCAAGAAAAAAAATTAATTGTGACGCCAGTTCTAAAAATCTGGCACCAAACAGTCCTCTAAGTTTTGTTTAAACAAGAAATGTATTAAAACAGAGACATTTTTTCATGGTGATGATGGCCTTGACCACAGAAGTCACATATTTGAGTCCTGCTCATTGCAGGAGCATTGAGGAGCCTGTCAGTGAAGCTTGCCTCCAGGAAAGAGCCAATGGGAAGATTTCTTCACTTGGTAAATTCTGCATCTTTTAGTTTTTTTAAGGATAGTTTTAGCTTTTTTAGGCCTACCACATGTCAATACTTGAGGAGAGGGTCAGAGAAAAAGCAGCTGGAAGCGAAAATAATTTGGTTTAAGAACTCAGGCAGTTCTGTGAAATCATGCCATTCAATGACTTTCAATTGAGTGGATCTTAATTTTCTAGCCATTTCACTTCGAATTTGCTCTCCTAAAACAACCTCATCACGAAGAGTCACCCTGGGCAGAGCTGGGGTCTGGACATTAGTTTTCTGTGCTGCCTGCCCATGATGTTATCAGTCTTCCTTCCCCACGTCGTGGCTGCCCACCGCCTCCTTCTTCTTCTCCTGTTCAGATCTGTTCACTCCTACCTTGCTGCAAGTAATTGCTCTGGTGTTAACTTAATCATGGAATTTGGTATTATACTTCATATTTTGCATACACAGACTTATAGGATGTTTAGAACTGTTAGGGTCATTCATTCATTGGTTGATTCATGTGTTCATCTCATATTTGTGTGTTGTGTCAGGCATTGCCCCAGGCCCTCAGTAGCTTCCTTTCTAGGAGGGGGGATGCATATGCAAAGAAACCATTATAACCCAATCAAATAAATTCTGTAATGGAAGTGTAAGCTGAGTAAAGTGAAAGCATAGCAGAAGTAGTTTATCAGTCTGTCTGGGAGGAGATTCTGAGGGCATCCCAAAGCTGGCAGTGAGCAGATCGTATTCAGAACAGTGAAGGAAGAATATTTCCATTGGCGTGAACAACGTGTGCAAAGACATGCCAAAGCTGAAGGACCCGTGGTAACCAAGTATTGCTGCAGGCTGTATTGTGAGCAGAGAAGCCACTGCCAATGGCCCTGAAATGGTGGGATAACATCTTGAAGGAATTTAGATTTTAATGAACTCCTTGAATGAATTCCATGCAAGGGAATTTAGATTTTTAACTAGCGGCAATGGGAACATCACTGAAGACTTTTTAGCAGCTATTTTTTAGAACGATTCCTCTGGCACTAATGGATCTGGGTGGGGTAGGAGAGTCGGTGAGATTCGTTGTCAGGGAAATCTAGAAAGAGGCTGATGGAGTGATCCAAGCAACAGATGAGGAAGGCCTGAGCTAGGGCGATAACTCTGGGTAAGGAGAGGAGAGGTGTGGACCAAAAGATTAACTGTGCGGGGAGAGAGAGGAATCTAAAATGAATCCAGGTTTTTCTGGCTTCATTGATTGGATAGATGTCATTACCTCACCTATAGAAAATGTGGCTATTCACAGAGCAGTTTAGGACTGAATGAAATGATGAATTCAGTTTTGTTCTTCTCAGTTTTGGACTGAAATACAAAGTCCTGGGGATATGGATGGGACAGCAGTGAGAGAAGGGAAGGTCAAGGACAGAGCTGTTGGCTAGTCCACAGCTGAGGATATCACCAGAGATGATCTCCCCAACTGTGAATAGATTCCAGTTCCCACCCTGGATGATTTAGAAGGTCTAGGTGAGGCCTAAAGCTCAGCTTTTTAAAAGCTCCTCAGGGGATTCTGATAGTCAGCTGGAGCTAAGAACCACAGATCAAGTCCCACCCTATTCCAAGATGAGCTGGAGCCTGCCGGCGGTGCAGTGACTTTCCCAAGGTCACAGAGCTCTCCAGAGGCGGACTGAGGCTCAGCTTCTCCTCCAGATACCTTTATCTTAGTAAGATTCTGAAACCACTGGGGGTGGCCTGCACTTCTTTCTGTTTGTAACATGCCATCAGTTATGACAGCGTATCTGGCTGAGCAATGGATCTGCTAGACTGAGAGTGAGCGATGTCACCCACAAGTCCATGCTGCCGGCTTCCTGACAAGTCTGTCTTGCACAGCGCCCTCATTAGTAGAGAGGAAGCTTATTATCAGTGGTCAGGATTCTTATTCTGTGAGCAGCTTTTTATAGAATCTCGTCTCTGACCTTCCATCTTCTTATATAGTCTGGACCATGGAATAGAAAAATACCTCTATTTTTTGGTCAGTAGGAGAAAAATAGGCCTAGAATCTACATGTCCTCTTATAGGTATTTATGGGTGATGCAGAAATAAAAGATAAGATCGCTCTGTTTAGGAAAAGCGGAGCCTCATTGGTCGTGCAAGCCCTTGTTAACGAATGCCGAGATTTCTCTCCAGTTTTTCTCTCCTTCGGAGCACATATCCTTTTGGAATTAGTCACAATAATGTGATTTGCTTTAACCAAAGAAATGTCAGCATAAGCAATGTGTATCCCTTCTAGACGGAATAAACACGCGGAGCTTCTCCGCCTCCATGCTGTGCGCCCTGTCCCCAGCAGACCCTGAAGTGTTGCATTGAGGCTCTGGTGTCACAAGATGGTAGAATTTCTGCCGACCTCAATCACAGTGACTAAGATGATCAGAGGCCCTCTGCCGTAGTGTAAATAAGACAAGAATGCCCAAAACTATTGTTTTAAGCCACTGAGACTTGGGAGTCATTGGTTTACGGCAGCCTGATTTAGCTTAGTCTGACTAATGCGCTGGTCAAGGGGAAACATGCACAGGAAGCAGTGAGCTGATGACACCAACCCTGAGTTGTCACAAAACGGAAAGATTTCTGCAGACTAGAGAGTCATAGAAGGCAACGCTGGTCAACTGGAATAATGGGACGCAGACCAGATGGAGTTCAGCAGAGAAAAATTCAGGATTATGCACTTGGAGCCAAAAAGTGAACGTATTCAAAGGCAACGTGCCAACCACTCAGAGGCAGTTGGCTGGGAAATGGAAAGTATAGCTTTAGTGGACAGCCAGCTGACCGGGAGGAATTGTCACAACCCTGCAGCCCTGATGATTAAAAAAAATGCAAGCCGAGAGCTGTGGCAAATGGAAAGCATGTCTGCATCATGAGGTAATTGCTACATTGCCCTGCACTGTTCAGAGAGCTGGGGCTGGCTCTGGCCTCCGTAATTCAATGGGCTTGAGAGAACGTGCAGAGAGTTCAGAGCACAAGCAAAATAGTCATTCGGTGACCAGCACAGAAGGGGTAAAAGACCTGGGATTATTTAGCCCAGGGAAGAAAAGCCTCAGGGTAATTTAAGAAGCATCCGCTTTGGACATAAACTTCAGAAGAGCCCCTGCCTGGAGGATGATGGCTGCTTTTCCCTTGTTGTCAAGAGCAAAAAATGGGCTTCTTGAATGAAGTTAAACAAAAGGAAGAATTTCCTTACCCCAAGGGGTGATTGACACTGGAGAGGGCTGGAGATTTCTCTCTGGAAGACTTTACAAAGATCAATATTCTTTTGAATGTAATGGATTCCCTGGGTCCCTCCTGAAGCTGGGGATGGAAGGTCTCAGTCTCTTCTCTGCCTTGACCTGAATGACGACGAGGCCCCCTGTCCACACACCCATGGGTGTAACATTTTGCCCAACTCCCAGTCTCCTACTGGCAGCTGTATTTCTTTTCCTTCCTCTCAAAAAAAAGAACATCAGAAAACAAGGGCTAGAGCCGTGTTGTGATCAGGATAACCTCAAATCCTCTTTTTAAAAAAGGTAAATGTCAATGTTTTATTGTTTGTAAAAATAACTTGTGATATCATTCAACATTTATTTAACAAATAATTATTGAGTGGGGGGGTATGTGTACTGGGAGTGGTGGTGTCTGAAGCTAAATCAACGTTCAGTTATAATTCAATGTGAGAAATGCAGTTCTGTTGGAAACAGGCGATGCCGTGAGAGCACCAAGAAGGGCGGACGGGCCTCTAGTTGGAGACCCAGGGAAGGCCTCCACAGGAGGGCATGTCCATGCCAAGATCCTCCAGGCAAGTAGAATACAGTTGGTCAATGGAAGAGGAAAGGCAAGAAAGCCGGGGGAGCTGCGTGTATGTTAAGGCTCGGAGGCTGGAAGCATATGGAGGAATAGAGAAATGGAAAATATCTGAATACAGCTCTGGGGTCCTGGGGCACGGCTGATGGCAGAAGACAAGACAATGCCAGAGGCAGGACACTCAGGGTCCCATCAAGTTAAGAAGCTTGAGTTTCATCCCAGGAGCATAGTGGGGCCATAGAACTGTTTTATGCAGGGGAAGGAGATTATCAAGTTTATATGTCAGAAAGATCACTCTGGCTGCTTTGTAGAAAATTGGTTAGAGGGGCTTTGAAATTAATCTGGCTTGGATTTGAATCTATGTTCTGTATTGTTAGCTGTAAGATTTTTGACATATTAATCTCACTGAACTCGGTTTCCTCTTCTGTAAAATAAATACAATGATATCTATCTGGCAGGGTGGCTGTGAGGATACATTTAAATAGGGTATAAAAGGTTGGCGAAGTGTCTGACACCCTAATATGGGGTGCTCGACAAACATGGTTCTATGAGTTCGATCAATTAGCAGATAAGAAATGCACTTGACATAGTGCAGAATTAAATGTTTTCTTCATTTGAGGTGGTTATTACATGAGTAGTTCCTACGATCCTCTTAAAAATCATAAAGACCAGACTAGATTTTCCCTTAGTCCTTTAATAGTCTTTGTGGTTCATTGTAGAACCCTCTCCAATTTTTCAAAATTCCTCTTCAATTGTGGAGACCACAGCTACATTAGTCACTGTAGAGAATTCATAATAATTAGATCAACACTGTGCAGTCGCTTGGGCAGCTGGCTCAGCCATGTAAACCCAGTCAGCCGGGCCCCAGCGACACATAGGTTGTGTTCCAGAAGTTCATTAGTAAGTTGGTTGTTTGGAACACAGAAAGCCTCTCCCCATAGAAACAGAATTATAGATGGTGGCTTGTTTCCCAGGCCAGTGCACAAAAATCTATTTAATGCACATGCAGCTGAACCAGGGCCTGGCAATACTAGTCCCCCAAGCTCTTGGCTTGTCTACGGCCCAGTGGAACTCCCAGTCCCATGGAGCACTGAGAGCTCCTGAACCCTGGGCTTCCGGCCCTGAGCCCTCTGAGGCAGGGGAGAAGTGGACGGAAGGCGCATTTGTGGGCTCATTTGCAGCATGATTGTGACGAACACTTCTTTGAACTGAGCCTTTACTTGCAATCGTGCTTATTAACATAAGAAATGAAGAGCTTCTTTATTATAAATACACCTACGACATGATGAATACTTTACCTAAATCTCCCTGTTATCTATAATCCTCATGATAATTCTGTAAAAAAAATATTCTTCCCATTCTTCCCATTCTGCTGATGTCTTAAGACTGTTCGTGGCCAGCAACAGGCAGGGAGAAGGCGACAGAACTGATGGGGGAGCCCTACGCCTGGATTGCGAAGCTGAGAGCTTTTTCACTGAACAACACTGCCTCCCAGTGGAATGTGCTTGCGCGTGGCCTCGCGTCACTAAACCAACTATCATCTCGGTGAGTAACAAGTTCTTCATTCACACATTCAACAAAGAATCTTTGAGAGCTTCCAACGAGTTAGGTCTTGGGAATGCAAAATCAGATTAGACGTGGTGCTCTCACAGAGTCGTTGGGAAAAGGATCAAGTGAAGCAATGACTGAAATCAGTGAGACGCGAACACGATTCAATTTTTTTCAAAAAAATTATCTCCAGAAGAGAGATTAATTAACTGGACTAGGGTGGTTGTGAAGGTGGACAACCTTCCTAGAGAAGAGGAGAAGAGTTTTGAAGGATGAGTTGCAGTTAGATGTAACACAAGAGGGGCAGATGGCAGAGTAGTCGGGTCCTGAGCTCACCTCCTCCCAAGGACACATCGATGCTGCTTACATACAGAGCAACTCTCCGAGAAGGACCAGAACATTAGCAGAACTGCTAAAGACAGGAAGGAAACGCCACAGTGAGAAGCGAAGGAGGGGCAGAGGTGTGGTCTGATCGGGAATGCACTCCCCGTCCCAGCCTGGGACCCACAGGCCGGAAGCATGGCACAGGTGTGTGGAAACAGCGTTTCAGGACCTACATCAGGCCCTCCCGCCCTGAGGATCTGCCCCAGGAAGAGGAGCCCCCATAAAATCTGGCTTCGCAAATCTGCCAGGCTTAACTCCCAGAAAGTTAGGGGGCTACAGGAAACTGAGCCCCTCTCTGAAAGGGCCTGAATACAATCTCACTTGCTCCAAGATTCAGCGCAGAGGCAGCAGTTTGAAAAGCGCCTGGGCCATACAGGTGATTTATTGGCTGGATTTAAGGTGTGTGCTGGAGGGGCCTTGATCTGTAGGAACTTTCTTTGGGAACAGAAGTGCTGGTGGACCCCCTTTTCTTGCCCTCCTTCAGTCTAGCTGACCTGATGATGGCGGGAGCCGGATCTGACACTCTCCAGAGGCCTCACCAGCATGCCTCCCATCCCCTGTGGACCTGCCCAGCCTGCGCCTGCTAATAGTTTCCAGCTAGGGCCTATGTATTTCGGCTCATTCTCCCAGGCAGTAGTTCTTTGGGTCCCAACTGAAAGTCGAGCATTTACTAGGCCCAGCCTCTGAGCTAACTCTGAATTCCAGTCTCTGTTTCCTCAGCCCCAAGAGGCTGTCAGAAGTACAAATCAGGGTCCCCATGGCACCCCAGCCCCTCTGGAATGGGCGGACACTACCCTTGCCTGCCTAGCTGGCCTCCATGCTCCCCGGTGTCAGGCCCAGTGATTCTGCCCTCTCATGCTCTTTCTATTTTGACCGGATTTTCTACTTACTCTCTGGGAGAGTATTTATCGGAGATACCAAGTCTGCCGTTATCTTCCACTACCAGGAGTGGAAGTTCTGATATATTTAATTGCTGGTAGTTTCTTTCCTCATTAGGCTTAATTTTCTAATTTTCTCAAATAGTCTCAGTTGTTCATACTCTAAGATAAATGTTTGACTACTTTATCAATTAAAAAATTTTAATTGGCAATGTGATCAGATTACATTAAACCTATAAATTTGGCAAGAATCTTCACCATTTTTAGTGTTCATATTTAGAGGGGTGATGTGTCTCTCAATGTGTTCATACTTTTCGGTGTCCTCCTATATAGTTTTATAATTATCTTTGCATAATCCCTGTTCATTTGTTAAGTACGTGCTTCTATTTTTAGTGTTTTGCTATTGTGAATGGGAACTTTTCTCTATTTCATTTTTAATTGCTTAATAGTGGTTTAAAGGATTTATATGTTATTTTTTAAGTGGTCATTTTATTAATTGATTTTTCTCTTTTTGATCATAAAAGCTTCTAAGGCCATGCATGAGTTCATTATTTTCAGGATAGAAGGTTTATATTTTTTGCATTTCTAAATGTGAGTTTTTATTAGTGTTATTGCAAATTAAGTATATTTTATGAATTTCTAATTTTATTATTTTAAATCAGAGATTGTGGTCTTTTAAGTTACTGCTGTTTTGATTTTCTTCTTTTAAATTTTCTTTGCCCTAATATGATCAGTTTTCAAAAAAGTGTTCTTTGGACACATATAAAGAAAGTATATGGCTCAAATTTCTACAACTTTCCTTATTTTTGCCTATCGATTTGGTACAGATTTTGTGAAGGGACTGTTACTATATTACATGGCAATTATATTTCAATATTATGATGAATTCTCCATTAATTTTTTCTATTAGAACCATAAGTAACCATCTTTATCCTATTGTATAAAGTGGGAGTTGTTGGAAAAGTTGAAAAAATAAGGAAAGCACTTAGAATAGTACACTGGCACATAACAAGTGCCCAATAAATAATAGTTGATCTCTTCTAATTCTCTTATTATTAGTTTTTTCTTTCACTTTTTGCTAGCTATGTTCTCTTGCACACAGCAAGTCACTGAATGTTGTTTTTTTTTTGAAGAAAAATTTTTTTTTGTTTTGTTTTTTTACAATTTATTTTATTTTAGCATCATTAACCTACAAAATACATGAGCAATATTGTGATGATTAAACTCCCCCCTGCATCAGGTCCCCCCCACCAACCCTATTACAGTCACTGTCCATCAGTGTAGTGAGATGAGAATCACTACTTGTCTTCTCTGAGCTGTACAGTCCCCCCCCGTGCCCCCCCAACCTATGTCTGCCAACCGTAATGCCCCTTTTACCTGCTTATCCCTCCCTTCCCGCCCATCTTCCCCAGTCCCTTTCCCTTTGGTAACTATTAGACCGTTCTTGGGTTCTGTGAGTCTGCTGCTGTTTTGTTCCTTCAGTTTTCTTTTTTCTTTGTTCTTATACTCCACATATGAGTGATATCATTTGGTACTTGTTTTTTTCGGCCTGGTTTATTTCACTGAGCATAATACCCTCCAGCTCCATCCATGTTGTTGCAAATGGTAGGATTTGTTTTTTTCTTATGGCTGAGTAATATTCCATTGTGTATATGTACCACCTCTTCTTAATCCATTCATCTACTGATGGGCACTTAGGTTGCTTCCATTTCTTGGCTATTGTAAATAGTGCTGCAATAAACATAGGGGTACATCTGTCTTTTTGAAACTGGGCTGCTGCATTCTTGGGGTAAATTCCTAGGAGTGGGATTCTTGGGTCAAATGGTATTTCTATTTTGAGTTTTTTGAGGAACCTCCATACTGCTTTCCACAATGGTTGAACTAATTTGCATTCCCACCAGCAGTGTAGGAGGGTTCCCCTCTCTCCACATCCTCACCAACATTTGTTGTTGTTTGTGTTTTGGATGTTGGCCATCCTCACTGGTGTGAGGTGATATCTCATTGTGGTTTTAATCTGCATTTCTCTGATGATTAGCGATGTGGAGCATTTTCTCATGTGCCTGTTGGCCATCTGAATTTCTTTAGAGAAGCGTCTATTCATGTCCTGTGCCCATTTCTTAATTGGGTTATTTGCTTTTTGTTTGTTAAGGTGCGTGAGTTCTTTGTATATTTTGGATGTCAACCCCTTATCAGATACATCATTTATGAATATATTTTCCCATATTGTAGGATGTCTTTTTGTTCTACTGATGGTGTCCTTTGCTGTACAGAAGCTTTTAAACTTGATATAGTTCCATTTGTTCATTTTTGCTTTTGTTTCCCTTGCCCAGGGGGATATGTTCATGAAGAAGTCGCTCATGTTTATGTCCAAGAGATTTTGGCCAATGTTTTTTTCTAAGAGTTTTATGGTTTCATGATTTACATTCAGGTCTTTGATCCACCTTGAGTTTACCTTTGTGTATGGGGTTAGACAGTAGTCCAGTTTCATTCTCTTACATGTAGCTGTCCAGTTTTTCCAACACCACCTGCTGAAGAGGCTGTCCTCTCCCCATTGTATATCCAAGGCTCCTTTATCAAATATTAATTAACTGTAGGTGTTTGGGTTAATGTTTGGATTTTCTATTCTGTTCCACTGGTCTGTGGGTCTGTTTTTGTGCCAGTACCAAATTGTCTTGATTACTGTGGCTTTGTAGTAGAGCTTGAAGTCAGGGAGCATAATTCCCCCTGTTTGATTCGTCCTTCTCAGGATTGTTTTGGCTATTCGGGGTATTTTCTTGTTCCATATGAATTTTAGAATTATTTGTTCCAGTTCATTGAAGAAAGCTGTTGGTAGTTTGATAGGGATTGCATTGAATCTGTAGATTGCTTTAGGTAGTATAGCCATTTTGACAATATTTATTCTTCCTAGCCAAGAGCATGGGATGCATTTCCATTTGTTAGTGTCTTCCTTAATTTCTCCTAGGAGTGTCTTGTAGTTTTCAGAGTACAGGTCTTTCACTTCCTTCGTTAGGTTTATTCCTAGTTATTTTATTCTTTTAGGTGCAATTGTGAATGGAATTGTTTTTCTGATTTCTCTTTCTGTTAGCTCATCATTAGTGTATAGGAAAGCAACAGATTTCTGTGTGTTAATTTTATATCCTGCAACTTTGCTGAATTCAGATATTAGTTCTAGTAGTTTTGGAGTGGAGTCTTTAGGGTTTTTTATATACAGTATCATATCATCTGCAAATAGTGACAATTTGACTTCTTCTTTACCAATCTGGATGCCTTGTATGTCTTTGTTTTGTCTGTTTGCCGTGGCTAGGACCTCCAGTACTATGTTGAATAACAGTGGAGAGAGTGGGCACCCCTGTCTTGTTCCCGATCTTAGATGAAAAGCTTTCAGCTTCTCGCTCTTAAGTATGATGTTAGCTGTGGGTTTGTCATATATAGCCTTTATGATGTTGAGGTACTTGCCATCTATACCCATTCTGTTGAGAGTTTTAATCAAAAATGGATGCTGAATTTTGTCAAATGCTTTTTCAGCATCTATGGAGATGATCATGTGGTTTTTGTTCTTCTTTTTATTGAAGTGATGGATGATGTTGATGGATTTTCGAATGTTGTACCATCCTTGCATCCCAGGGATGAATCCCACTTAATCATGGTGTATGATCCTCTTGATGTATTTTTGAATTCGGTTTGCTAATCTTATGTTGAGTATTTTTGCATCTACGTTCATCAGGGATATTGGTCTGTAATTTTCTTTTTTAGTGAGGTCTTTGCCCGGTTTTGGTATTAGAGTGATGCTGGCTTCATAGAAAGAGTTTGGAAGTATTCCCTCCTCTTCTATTTTTTTGGAAACTTTAAGGAGAATGGGTGTTATTTCTTCTCTATATGTCTGGTAGAATTCAGAGGTGAATCTGGCCAGGGGTTTTTGTTCTTGGGTAGTTTTTTGATTACCGATTCAATTTTGTTGCTGGTGATTGGTCTGTTTAGTTTTTCTGTTTCCTGCTTGGTGAGTCTTGGAAGGCTGTATTTTTCTAAGAAGTTGTCCATTTCTTCTAGGTTTTGCAGCTTGTTGGCATATAGATGCTCGTAATATTCTCTTATAATTCTTTGTATTTCTGTGGTGTCCGTCGTTATTTTTCTTTTCTCATTTGTGATTCTGTTTATGTGTGTAGATTCTCTTTTTCTCTTAATGAGTCTGGCTAGGGGTTTATCTATTTTGTTTATTTTTTCAAAGAACCAGCTTTTGGTTTCATTTATTTTTTGTATTGTTTTATTCTTCTCAATTTTATTTATTTCTTCTCTGATCTTTATTATGTCTCTCCTTCTGGTAACTTTGGGCCTCATTTGTTCTTCTTTTTCCAATTTCAATAATTGTGTCCTTTGACTGTTCATTTGGGAATGTTCTTCCTTCTTTAAATGGGCCTGGATTGCAATATACTTTCCTCTTAAGACTGCCTTCGCTGCATCCCACAGAAGTTGTGGCTTTGTGTTGTTGTTGTCGTTAGTCTGAATATATTCTTTGATTTCTGTTTTGATTTGGTCGTTAACCCATTGATTCATTAGGAGAATGTTGTTAAGTCTCCATGTATTTGTGAGCCTTTTTGATTTCTTTCTGAAATTTATTTCTAGTTTTATACCTTTGTGATCTGAGAAGTTGGTTGGTAGGATTTCAATATTTTTGAATTTACTGAGGTTCTTTTTGTGGCCTAGTATGTGGTCTATTCTGGAAAATGTTCCATGTGCACTTGAGAAGAATGTGTATCCTGCTGCTTTAGGGTGCAGAGTTCTGTAGATATCTGTTAGGTCCATCCGTTCTAGTGTGTTGTTCAGTGCCTCTGTGTCTTTACTTATCCTCTGCCTGGTTGATCTATCCTTTGGAGTGAGTGGCGTGTTAAAGTCTCCTAAAATAATTGCATTGCTGTCTATTTCCTCCTTCACATCTGTTAGTATTTGTTTCACATATGCTGACGTTCCTGTGTTGGGTGCATATATATTTATAATGGTTGTATCTTCTTGTTGGACTGACCCCTTTATCATTATGTAATGTCCGTCTTTATCTCTTGCTACTTTCTTCATTTTGAAGTCTATTTTATCTGATACAAGTACTGCAACACCTGCTTTTTTCTCTTTGTGTTTGCTTGAAATATTTTTTTCCATCCCTTCACTTTTAGTCCCTGTATATCTTTGGGTTTGAGGTGAGTCTCTTGTAAGCAGCATATAGATGGGTCTTCCTTTTTATCCACTCTGTTACTCTGTGTCTTTTGATTGGTGCATTCAGTCCGTTTACATTTAGGGTGATTACTGATAGATATGTACTTATTGCGATTGCTGGCTTTAGATTCGTGGTTACCAAAGGTTCAAGGGTTGCTTCTTTACTATCTGAGAATCTAACTTAACTTTCTTTTTAAGTTATTGTGAACGCCGTCTGATGTTTCTTTATCTCTTCCTTCCTATTCTTCCTCCTCCTTTCTTTATATATTAGGTGTTTTATTCTTTGCCTTTAATTGGTATTTGGATGGTCTGCTTTCTTTGCTATGATTTTATTTTCTCTGGTGACATCTTTTTAGCCTTAGAGGTGTTTCCCTCTAGAGCAGTCTGTTTAAGATATCCTGTAGTGGTGGTTTATGGGAGGCAAACTCTCTCAACCTTCTTTTGTCTTGAAATTGTTTAATCCCTCCGTCTTATTTAAATGATAATCGTGCTGAATTCAATATTCTTGGTTCGAGGCCCTTCTGTTTCATTACGTTAAATATATCATACCATTCTCTTCTGGCCTGTAAGGTTTCTGTTGAGAAGTCTGATGACAGTCTGATGCGTTTTCCTTTGTAGGTGATCTTTTTTCTCTCTCTAGCTGCCTTTAATACTCTGTCTTTATCTTTGATCTTTGCCATCTTGATTATTATGTGTCTTGGTGTTGTCTTCCTTGGGTCCCTTGTGTTGGGAGATCTGTGGGCTTCCGTGGACTGTGAGACTATTTCCTTCCCCAGCGTGCGGAAGTTTTCAGCAATTATTTCTTCAAAGATACTTTCTATCCCTTTTTCTCTCCCTTCTTCCTCTGGTACTCCTATTATGCGAATATTGTTCCGTTTGGATTGGTCACATAGTTCTCTTAATATTCTTTCATTCTTAGAGATCCTTTTATCTCTCTCTGCCTCAGCTTCTCTGTATTCCTGGTCCCTGTCTTGCAATTCCTTGATCGTGTCTTGAACCTGATTCCATCTGCTGTTGAGCCCGTCAATGGCTTGTCTCATTTCTGCATTGTCTTTCCTCACTTCCCTCACTTCCTCCCTCAGCTCTTGCACATTTTTCTGTAGATCCGTAAGCATGGCTATGACTTTTATTCTGAATTCTTTTTCTGGAAGACTATGCATGTCGATTCCTTCAGATTCTCTCTCTGGGGTGGTGTTTGAAGCTTTGTCTGTATCATATTCTTCTGTCTTCTCATGACTATAGAATTAGTTGTTGGTAGTTGTCACGTATGTGTGCTGGGCTCTTTATGACTTTAAAAAGGAAAGAGAAGAGAGGAGAGAAAAGAGAAAAAGAAAACTAAGAGAAAAAAATACTTCTACTAATATAAAAAGTAAAAAGAGAGAGAGAAAAAGGAAAAGAAAAGAAAGAAAAAGAAAAAGCAGCAACACGTAAAAGAAAAAAAACAAAAACAAAACAAAACAAACAAAAAAAACCCACCAAAACGCCCACCGGGGGTGGTTTCTGTATGAATACTGTAGGTGGCGCTATTGCTCCACTATTCCAGAGCCGTGGCCACGTCGCTCCACACGGCCCTTTAAAGCTGTAGCTGGGGTGAGAATGAATGGGAGGCTGCTGAAAGAGAGGGAAAGAAAAAAAGGAAAAGAAAGGGGAGAAAAACAATAACTAAAAAGAAAAAAAAAAGCCACTGAGAGTGGGTTCTGTGTGAATGCTGTAGGTGGCGCTGTTGCTCCACTATTCCAGAGCCATGGCCACACTGCTCCGCAAGGCCCTTTATAGCTCTGGCTGGGTTGGGAACGAATGGGAAGCTGTTGATCTCTGTGGGGGGTCTTAATAGCAGCCACCCTTTCCCAGTCGCCAGCTAAGGGGTCCAAAGCTCCCCAGGACTCCCAGCGTGCTGGGCTCAGCTTGCGGGGCTATCCGGCCCCTCTACTGAGCTCCTGTCTCTTTACGACCGCTGAGAAAGAGCACGCGCTTTTCTTCCCTTTTTTTTCCTTTCTTTTTCCTTCCCGGAGCCTGCCGCTGGCAACTCGCACGTTCCTGGCTGGGACCCTGTGCCCTCTGTCTCTCCAATCTCCGCTACACCGCAGGCTGTGTGTTGGCGCTCCCGGCGCAGACTTCCACTCCCTCCCGGCTCTGAATCCTCTCCTCCCGCTGGAGCACTGGGGGAGAGGAGCGCTCGGTCCCACCGGGTCGCGGCTCCGTACCTTACCCGCCTTGCCAGGACTCCCGCTGGAGTGCTGGGGTGGAGGAGCGCTCTGGTCTCGCTGGGTCACGGCTCCATCCCACCTCGCCGGGTGCCAAGTCCTCTCTCCAGAGTGTCTGACCGCCGGAGCTCTGGGGGGGAGGAGCACTCTGTCCCGCTGGGTCATGGCTCTGTATCCTGTCTGCCTCACCGGCTGCCAAGTTCTCTCAGGTGTACCTGTACGCTGTGCACTTTCCTGTGTATTCTGGTCTCTCTTTTAGGGATAGTTGTATTTGCTGTATTTTCGTGAATAAATATAATGTTGGGAGGAATTTTTCTGCCCGTCCGTTCACGTCACCATCTTCCCGGAAGTCTTCTTGAAATGAAAAAAAATGAATGTTGTTTTTTTAAGATGTATTTTTATTGAAAATAAAAATTCAGAAAGGTGCACAAATTATAAGTGTATAGAACTCAATGAATTTTCATAAAGTGAACTAAGCCGTGGAACCAGCCTTCAGATCCAGAACATTCAGAAATTCTCCTTCCTCCTCCTTCCTGTCTCTAGCTTCAGCGAGGTTAACTGCTTCTCATAATAATTTTCTTATGGTTTTAAATTCTATTTGAATGAGTTCAAATACCATGTGCACCTCTGTGTTTGGGCTCTTTTGTTCAATATTATGCTTGTGAGATTCATCCATATAGGTTGGTGCAGCAGTAGTTTGTTCTTTCTTATTGCTGAATAATGTTACATTGTGTGAATATACCACACTTTATTTTTCCATCTCTTGTTGGTTTTTTGGGTATTGTCTAGTTTAGGCCTCTCAAACAGTGCTTCTTGGAACACCCCTTGTGGTTCAGTGAGCCCATATGTGTTTCTGGTTGGGAATGTGCCTTGGGGTAGGATTGCTGGGTCACAGGATATGCATTGTTTAGTTTTAGAGACACCATTAAATAATTCTACAAAGTGGTTGTAGGGAGCTACACTTCCACAAACCGTGACTTTTAATAAAAGTTTTTACTTGTCAAAATTTTTCTGACCATTGTCATATTATTTTGTGGTTTTGTTTTTGGTTTCCTTGCTATTCTTTTTTATTCAATTCTCTTTTCCATATAAACAGAACCTTGTTTTCTCTTGTCTTTTGCAATAATTTGGAGGATGAAGAACCTGTTTTTAATTTTACTACTAATCGTTACTATGCAGCAACTCACAGTCATTCTCACAAGTCTAATTATCAACATCACAATAAAAACAATTACTTTGTCTCACTTTTTATGAAAAGCATAGATTGCAGTGCTTTTACTTTTGTTCCCTTCCCTGATTTCTGTCTTCAGTCTTTCAAGAAATTAATGTTTTGTCACAAATCTTATCATCTAAAATACAGCCTACGAGAGAGGTGCTAGTCTGTAGGGCTTGGTATTAGCCCATATTAAATTGATCAAATGGCACGATGCTATTGACCTTGAATGCTGTTGTTAGAAAAGTTTAATTAAATTACTGATTGTGATTATGAGGATCTCATTCATTGCACTACCCTGTCTTCCCAGCAAGACATTGTTTTGAGATCTCAGAATCAGAAGTTGTGCTTTTCATGGGCATGGGGTTTATTTTTACTTTATCAGCTTGGTTGTTTTCCCCTTTATAAAACTGCTTCCTAGGAAACTAACAATGTCTTTTATCTTTCTATGTTGTTTACATCTTTGAAAACAGTTTTGAACCCTTTTGGAAATGAGATAAAATATGAATCAATGTGACAAGGCAAACATGAAAAACATGTTGACGGTGGTCACCTCCAGGAGATAAGTGAAACCGGGAAAAGTAGAGTGAAAATAACTTTTACTGTGTATTTTTCTGTGTTATTCAAATTATTTGAGTATGAAGTTGTGTATTCTTTGTGTAATTTTAAAAAGAAATATATGCTGAAAAGAAAGAAAAGGAAAGATATCCTATTAAGGAGGTGGGACAGAACTTCATAAGTAAGACATAAGACCCAGAAACCACGTAGAAATGATGGACAGATCTTACTAAAAAACTTAGAACCTTCTCTTCAGCAAAAAAAACATGAAAAACAAGCACAAGAATCAGTAACTGACTGGGAGACAATGTTTATAACAAATATTTGAGAAAAATTAATAACCTTAAAATATAATGAGTTCCTACAAATGAATAAGTAAAAGAAAAAGACAATAAAAGGAATAAGGGATATAAACAAATAATTGAATAATATTGGGCCTATGAACATATATTAATTAAAGTAATAATTTAAGAACTGAAGAAATGCAAATCAGAAAGAGAAGGTTTTTCACCTCTCAGATCAAAAATTCAAGATCTCCTACCTGCAAGTTGCTATACAACACACCAAGCTGTCTAGATAAAAAGTGAAGACAACAATGACCTGATTTTTCTCTCCCTCTCATGAAATGATGGATTGACTATTAGCATTCTTAGCTGAATTCCCATTATGGAGAATGTCTTCCCAGCTGTTTTGGCACCATGGACCATCAGAGCAGTGCAGGAAGCACCTGCTCTGTGTCTGGGTGACACCAGCAGCCATCAGAAAGGAGGGGGATAACTCGGAGCGCCAAGCAATTCATCTGGTCCTCGCTTTCCCAGGTTGTCTCAAGGGGATGATTCTCCGAATGCCAGTTGGTAACCCTCTAGCTCTTCCCCATGGGCTGGGTACACGTGGAGAGCTCAGAGCAGTGGCTGTTCACCACCCAGATTGGAGGCATTTCAGTACTTTTAATTGGTAAGGCTGTGTCCATGCAAGTCCATGGATCATCAGGTTGGTAGCCTTCCCTATCCCCTCACACTGTCCCTCTCCTGCCTCATCTTTCACAGCTCCCAACAAAACATGCTCACACCCTACACGGCAAACCACAGCATAAGACAGCCATCCCCGGCGCTATATCCCAGGGACTTGGGCTCAGCTTCCTCATCTCTCAGAGGATGAAGGCTCCTCACCCATGCAGCCCAGGGATGAGAACCTCCTCCTCCGTTGGAAGAGTCATCCAAGACATGCCAGCCATTTTCCCACGCCTCCAAGCACCATGCTGCTCTTCCCTGTTGGAAAGGACTTTTAGCCCCAAAGGTCACTTTACTTAAATACTCAGAATGAAACTCCTTTATACTGAAGCCATTAACTCTTAAGCCTGGATTCCATGTGAAAGACAAAGGACATGTGACTCAGGAAAGAGAGGGAGCAAGACTGCACACAGGCCTCAGCAAACAGTGTTTGGGTGGTGGTACGGTATTCGTGTTCTACCTTTTTCTCTAGGGAATGATTTTGAGTGACTTACAAAGATATGCAGAGATTTCTAAGCTCTGTAAGAGCAGGGCTCTCTTTGTTCATAGCTTTAGTCATAGCTCCTAGAACACGGCCTGCACATGGGAAATGCTCAGGTATTTGTTGAATGAAAGAATGAATGAATGGTGACATACTTTTATAACCTGAATGAAAGCTCAGGTGTTGGGCTCTGCAGGTCAAAACTGAATTTTAAACGGTCTCTAGACACAGAGGGTGCTAGAGGAGCTCTGTCTTTGCCAGCTCTGCCCTGTGGCTGGACAGTGGGTACCATCTTGAAGGGCACTGGCTAGATGTTGGAGCTAGTTGGCTGCGGGGAATTATTGCACCCCAGGGTGTGTGTGTGTCCGTGCGTGTGTATGCATGTGTGTGTCTGGGATTGGCTGCCCATAACTTTGTCTGGGGTCAGGGGGTGGCACAGAACAGACTTTGAACTGGGTTCCATTTTTACTCACTCCCCTCCTCCTCTGTGATCGCCCTTACAAACCTAGCAAGTGGAGCCCAACAGGGTCTTTGAGGAAGAGCAAAAACTGTCCAAATACAGTAAACCTTCATCTCCCCAAAAAGACTGCATCCATAGTTACTATTACCATTTACAAATAAGTACAAAATGTTCTTTCAAATCTTGTTACAAACGTTTCCAGTTTGGATCTGCCTCCAAGTCCCCAAATGTGAATGAAGTAGACGCACAAGTCCCTAAGATATTAGGGAGCTGAAGACTTTTCCAAGAAAGGAGACAGATGTTGGTTCCTGACACAATCTATTCTACGTTGTTGGATTGCCTTCATTTTTGACTTCTTGCTACATGGTCAGATAACTAGGAATATGGGGTTGTTCTAGGAGGGGATTGGAGAAAGCTTATGAAAGATTTAGGGAAGTATCATATCTATCTCTCCTTGATATCCTCTGCACTCTCACCAACATTATTAATGAGAAACACTTGACTGCACAAATAATGGCCTCACAGCACCCGGAATTAAATGGTTTGTTCCCTTTCAGAGTTGACTTTTATTATTATTTATTAATTTTGGTATCATTAGTGGACAATTACATGAGCAACATTATGGTTACTAGACTCTCCCCATTATCAAGTGACTCATTATTATTATTATTTTAGTTTTATTTCTCTCTGTCCTTTCTTTCCTTTGTTTCTTATTAAAAAAAAAACATAATCCTTTTTTCTGATATCCTAGAAAATATCCCAATATGCCCTATGTGATTCCACCACAGGTAATGAAGTTCTGACTTCAAAATGAATTGTTGAATCAAACTCTGCAAACTAATAAAGGAATAATTCTACAAGCTTCTACCAATAGCAAATATACCAGAAGTACGCTAGAAAACACATTCTTCAGAAAACTAAAGAAAAGAAATAGAATGGAACTGGCAAAGTTAATTTCTTATCTTCCTTCCCGCCCCCTCGCCTAATTCTGAGCTCTCATAAAGCCATTTGGAAAAGGTCAGGATTCCCGAGACTTGGGCCTCTCCTTATTTGATCATGTTTTGCATGGCTCCCTTTTCCCCCTTCACTTTCTCTGTTATGGCTTGTGCTCACTTTTTACATGAACAGTATCATTATGAAATGGCATTACAGCAGCATCGGCTTTTCTGGAACAGGTCGCAGTAAGATTCCAACACACAGCTTGTCATTTCAAAGGGTTTAGTAAGTGTTCATGCACTCTTACCTGGGGAGGTTGAGACTCACTGAGCTTGAAGAGTTTTAGGTCTTTTTCAAAGGAATTGTTGGCTCCCCTTGCTAGACTGGCAGGGACATCACCGAGGCAACGGGGTAACAAGTAAAAATGGAACTCTCTATTCAAAACAACAGTGTGGGCCCTCCCAACCCCACCAAACGTGTTCCCCTCTCCTCTCTCTGAGAAGGGAAGTGGGATTGCAGGAGAGGAGGCAAAAGGATGATGGGTGAGGGATAGAAAGAAATTTCTGTGCCCTCGGTGCTGCTGATTCTCTACAAAGTGAAGCTCGAGTCTGCAGCGCTGGCCTGAGGTTGGCTCCCTAGGGCTCTCCCGCAGCCCAGCCACCCTCCCTCCCTCCCAACTGCACCCTTGCTCCCTGGAGGTTGTGACTAAGTTTCACAACCAGAGAGAACACAGCCAGCTGCCCTCCAAGACTTTCTGCATACCTTTCAGGAAATTCACAATGAGAAGAGGGAATGCAAAAGAACGTGTGCCTTAAGCCTCAGTTTGTGAAATTCCCCTTCAAGAAATCTCGCCAGTTGAGGTTTCCTCAGTGGGTGAGTGGCTTAGGCTTAGTTGCCTAAGCTAACTAGGTATTGACGTGTATTTGCCCAGATGTGTGGGTGGGCATGAAACCTGAGCACATGGGATCCAAATTAACTAAGTTTTGTATTATTTTTTATATGTTCTTGAATTTCCAAAGTTTTAAATCAAATTCACGGAGCCTCGAATAAAACAGTACATGAGCAAGGAAAATAAGTGCATTTCTAAAGTGAAAAAAAGGAACCTGCTGTTTTACTTCCACCATTTTATTAATGGGTTAGTCAACATTCACTGGGTACAGAATGTAATAGACCTGTGGGAAAACTAGAAAAGATATGAGAAGATAGTTTTTGTAAAAATATTTTTAAAAATAATTTTTTTCTGCCTCTAAAAATTTGATGGATTTAGTCTAATGGAAGACACTAACTAAAGACATATGAGATCGGCTAAGAATACAAATTACGGGAACCTGGTGAAGTCCTCTAAGGATATATTAGTTTCAGTTGCCTGTGAGTGCTAAAGGGCTGGTCAATGAACATGTCCTCAGACTTGTGTTGCTATGAAGCATCCCACTTGGGGATGTTGTGGCGTCTCCCTGGCAAAAATCAGTCCAACAGCGGACCTGACGTCTCAGTCACTACAAAAGTAACCACACACGTAATGTGGTGATCTAGAAGGGTCAGTTTCCTACCAATAATACACAATTTGATTTAAGTGAAGATACCATCATGGCCACTTGGGGATTAATGACACAGGCTTTGTGATGACTATCATCAGCTCAGGACTCTTAAATCTCCCGTAAAGTCAGAAGAAGCAGACATGACACTTGGATCTGAAGGCACCAGTGGTAACTCAACCTCTCTGTGCTTCCATTTGGCCAGCCCGCATTTTGTGGATTTCTTGTGAAATCAAGCATCTATTCTGGATAAATCTGACTTTTGAGGGGAGTGTACTTTACTCTCCAAAGCTTCCTTATCTGTGCTTCCTGCTGGCAGAAATCTGGAAAGCTGCCAAGAACTCTGTTTTGGAGACTGAGGTAGGAGAGGCTGGTTTTTTGCAATAGCAGCTGTTAAAATGCAAATATCCTTTCCCCATTTCTTTCATTTCAGATGCGGGATGCTAAACATTGGACCCTGCTGCTGCATGGCGGGGAGAGATGAAAAGACGGTGTACTTAATGTAAATAATCCTCTCAAGAACAGACATTTGCGGTGATAAAGGAGAGTCAGAGTAGGGTAGGAACTATTAAAACCGAGCCTCTCTGAAATGAGAATCACTTAAGTATAAAATACCGTATATAATTGAGCCAGTTCTTTAGACGACTGGAAATGTCAAGAAGAAACAAACACCCAAAAAGTTTAAAGCCAAACTTTCAGATCAATGAATGAAGATCTGGACTTACATTCAAGTTGGTCCTTCCATCAACCATTGTGTCACATCAGATCACACAGACGCACAGGTCTATGTGGAATTTTGAAGCTCAGTGTCTGAAATTTGAGTACTAGTCAAGAGGGAAGTACAGATCCTACATAAAGAAACAGCTGAAATAATCAATGCAAAAAAAGAAAAATATCACAGGCTGAAAGTATTTCCTTTAGTAGAGAATTTGTGACATTAGGTTAAAAAAAAAAGGGAACAAATGTCAAGGGCGGCTGGGTTAATAAGTACCGCAAGTACAGCTGCTCTAACCTCTGGAGACAAGAGCACTGACGTGGATGCAGCGTGAGTGGAAAACTAGGGTGGTGACTGCAGCACTCCTAATGGGTACTTATGATACATCAGCGTATAATAGGGGATGATTAGCTCAGCTTGCTGAACAAGAGATGCTGGACTGTAATTATTATGTTGGCCCTCATCAAAATACAGTAAAAAAAGGAAAGCAGTGATTATTTACACCTGAAGCTACATGCAAAAAGGTGGCTTGGCTTTTTAAATTTTTTATTGTTTCATTTTTCATGAAAACAAAAACAAACCACTACAGGCCATGAAAATTCAGATGCCATGTAATAGAAGAATACTTAAGCCTGTGGTTTCTGGATAATGGCCAATATTTAGAGATGTATTTTATAAATTTCAATGAAAATCACTGGAAATTTCTCTTACCTCAAAGAGAGATTTCTTTGGCTAAATGGTTACCTCTTCATCCCCATCTCATTCCTCTGTGTCACTATTTCTGCACTGAGACAGAATTGATCCACCATGCCATAATACCAACAGAGGAATAACTTCTAAGTTTGAATTGGGGCTTTCTTTTCACTGAGAAGGACTGCTAATAGTAAGTTTATGGTAGTTCTCTTTAAAGATAAAGTTGAACCAAGCCTTGTATATTTCCTTATACATTTTTCAAAGCTTTGAGTAAGGATTTAGGTAAATCACCAGTCTTCTTATTCCTGGTGGTCTTTAAAGCCCTAATCTTACAAAATGGAATTCAATTTTTAAAAATCACACATGATTTTTCATTGTTCACATACTTAGTATATGCAGTATATTTTCCCTTTCTGACCTAAATTATAAATAATCTCTCTGCTTTATTTGTTGAGCATGAAATCACCAAGAGAAAAGGACCATGCTAATTGGTCAGAGGGCCCCTAGTAACCTAGTTTGGTAAAATCGCATTAAAAATTAATCTCTAATTGTTCTCATTGGAACTTTATTATAGTTTCTCATATTTGATGAAAGAAAAATGGATTAGTCCAGAATTCAATCAGCAAGTATTCAACAGAGTAACAACCTTAGTCTTCAGATTTGAGTCTGTTTCATGCATTATCCACACTGAAATGTATATCCCACACACACTGCCACAACCAGGCCTTCCAGTTCACTTGCAGAACTGTAATTTCAGGCATTTTATGCTATCACTTCAAATTACTTGGTAAACATTGTCTTTTAATACACCCTTTCCTTTCCCAGGTAAATATTCTCATTTACCTAATGGAGTTTGAGTCTTCCCATTAGAAGGTAAGATAACCCCTAGTCTCAGTGAAACTAGAGTTTCATAAAACCATTGGTATATCATTGTTCTAAAATTCTTTAGAAATTGTACATGCCATTTTCTTTTATAATTATCATGCCACATAAATGTAAATGACTAAGTGCAGACTTGGATGTTTGATATATGAACTTTCATGCTGGGTAAGTATGCCTGTAAAGTCTTACAACAATTAAACAACTATAATGTTGACTTGAACATCTCATGCAACTTTATTGGCCCACCAGCACAAGGGTAGCAATCACAGAACATTGTGCTTGCACTGGAGAGTGTGAGGGCTCAATAGCTAGTATAATGGATCTTACAGGGGAAAGTATTAATGATGAAAATTACTTAATATTATTAGCACTCACTCCAAAAGACAGATCAACCAGACAGAAAATAAGTAAGGAGACAGAGGCACTGAACAACATATTAGAACAGATAGACCTTAGAAACATCTACAGAACACTCCATCCAAAAGCAGGAGGATACACATTCTTCTCAAGTGCACATGGAACGTTCTCCAGAATAGATCATACACTAGGCCACAAATAGAGCCTCAGTAAAATTTAAAAAAATGGAAATTGTGCCAAGCAGCTTCTTAGGCCACAGTTATACAACTAGAAATAAATTATGCAAAGAAAAAAAAAGGCCCACAAACATATGGAGGCTTAAAAACATGCTCCTAAATAATCAATGGATCAACAACCAAATTAAAACAGAGATCAAACAATACATGGAGACAAATGAAAAAACAACTCAACAACTCAAAACCTGTAACAGAGTGAAGGCTGTGATAAGAGGAAGATATATAGCAATACAGGCTTACATCAAGAAAGAAGAATACCAAATGAACAGTCTAAACTCACAATTAATGAAACTAGAAAAAGAAGAACAAATGAGGCCCAAAGTCAGTAGGAGGGACATAATAAAGATCAGAGTAGAAATAAACAAAACCAAGAATAAAACAATAGAAAGAATCAATGAAAGCAAGAGCTGGTTCTTTGAGAAAATAAACAAAATAGATAAACCCCTAGCCAGACTTATTAAGAAAAAGAGAGCCTACACACATAAACAGAATCAGAAACGAGAAAAGAAAAATCACTAAGGACACCACAGAATAAAAAAAGAATTATTAGAGAATACTATGAAAAATTATATGCTAATAAACTGGATAACCTACAAGAAAAGAACAACTTTGTAGAAAAATACAACCTTCCAAGATTGACAAAGGAAGAAACAGAATATCCGAAAAGACCAATTAATAGGAATGAAATTGAACTGGTAATCAAAAAACTACCTAAGAACAAAACCCCTGAACCAGAGGGCTTTACTGCTGAATTTTATCAGACATTTACAGAATACATAATACCCATTCTCCTCAACGTTTTCCAAAAAATAGAAGAGGAGAGAATACTTCCAAACTCATTCTATGAAGCCAGCATCACTCTAATACCAAAACCAGGCGAAGACACCACAGAAAAAGAAAATTACAGACCAATATCCCCGATGAACATAGATGCAAAAATCCTCAACAAAATATTAGCACCCAAATTCAAAAATATATCAAAAGATCATCCATCAGAGAGAGGATCAAAGATGGTGACATGAGAGATGACACAGAGGCTTCCTCTTAAAACTGCATAAAATACGAAAATATAACTGATACAACTACTTCTGAAAGAGCAACAGGAAAGAGGACTGAGCCAGACTGAATACACCTGGAGACAAGAGCAGACTTCCCAGAAGAGGGTAACGTACCAAAGCTGTGGCCCAGCAGTACCCAAGCCCTTCCCCCACCCCACCTCACTGGTGGCAGGAAGAGAACCAGAGCAGGGAGGGGGTGGAGGTCTGGGACTGCTAAAAACCTAACTCAGGAGATCTGCTCTGGGAGCACAAACCTACATTTCATGGCGCTTGCATGATACTCTCATAATTAGGGGGTGGGAAAGCTAAGACAAGCAGAATTCCTGGAGAGACTGAGAGTCCAGCTGCTTGTGGAAAGCAGAGATCCATATCTGGCTGCTCTGGGACAAAAGAAAGGCAGGCAGTCTGAGAGTCTTCCTAACAAGGAAGCCCTTAGCAAGAGGGCTGCTAAAGGGGCAAGGAGGGCACAGAGCTTACTGCTCAGGAGAAAGGACAGGTAGACACAACTGTTCAGGTGCACTCTGCCCACCAGGTTGGGAGCTATCATGATCTTCAGGTACTCCAGCTCCCTGGCTGCCTACACAGCTCCAAGAACCCTCTCTGTGATAGGCAGCACACTGCGCCTTTCTCCTGGCCAGCCGCATCTGGCTCGCAAACCTGCAAACCTAACCCTGGCGTTAGGCACTCAGAGGGAAGACCTGTCTAGTGTAACCACAAACACAAAGCAAGAGGCTTATACGTGTCTGCTTGGTCCACTGGTTTAGGCATTGTAGACAGGTATGGTAGCCAGGAAGCAGGAAAAACCTCTTTCCAATCACCAGGCACCAATACCACTCCCCTGCAACCCCCAACCTTGTTTCAGGGGTTCAACAGCTCCAGAGAGTAGAGCTTCTGGGCACTAGAGGGCACCACATGCAAATATGAAACGCCAAAGGAACCTGGTTCAGAGTAAAATTATTAATACAACTCAAGAGAAAGATTTAAATGACATCAACCTCATGACTCTCCCTGAAAGGGAGTTCAAAATAAAAATCATTAACATGCTCATGGAGGTGCAGAAAGATATTCAAGAACTCAGATGAACTCCAGTCGGAGATCCAATCATTGAAGAGCTCAATGGAGGGTAATAAAAGCAGATTGGATATGGTGGAGGAGACAATAAATGAAATAGAAACTAGAGAAGAGGAATACAAAGAAGCTGAGGTTCAGAGAGAAAAAGGATCTCTAAGAATGAAAGAATATTGAGAGAGCTGTGTGACCAATCCAAACGGAACAATATTTGCATTATAGGGGTACCAGAAGAAGAAGAGAGAGAAAAAGGGATAGAAAGTGTCTTTGAGGAGGTAATTGCTGAAAACTTACCCTAATCTGGGGAAGGAAATAGTGTCGCAGGCCGTGGAGGTGCACAGATCTCCCAGCACAAGGGACCCAAGGAAGACAACACCAAGACATACAGTAATTAAAATGGCAAAGTTCAAGGATAAAGAAAATTAAAAGCAGCAATAGAGAGAAATAAGATCACATACAAAGGAAAGCCCATCAGGCTATCATCAGACTTCTCAAGAGATACCTTACAGGCCAGAAGGGAGTGGCATGAGGTATTTAATGCAATGAAGAGGAAGGGCCTTGAACCAAGATCACTTTATTTGGCAGGATTATCATTTAAATTTGAAGGAGGGATTAAACGATTCCCAGATAAGAAAAAACTGAGAGAATTTACCTCCCACAAACCATTTCTACAATGTATTTTGGAGGGACTGCTATAGATGGAAGTGTTCCTATGGTTTAATAGCTGCCACCAGAGGCAATAAAACCACAAAGAAGAACAGCTAATTACTAAGTAAATGCAAAATTAAATTAACTATCCACAAAATCAATCAAGGGATAGATAAACAGAACAGAATATGATACCTAATATAAAAAGAATGCTGGAGGAAGAAAAAGGAGGAGAAAAAAAGAAGAACCTTTAGATTGTGTTTGTAATAGCATATTAAGTGAGTTAAGTTAGACTCATAGACAGTAAGGAAGTTAACCTTGAACCTTTGGTAACCACGAATCTAAAGTCTGCAATGCAATTTAGTACATACCTATACATAATCACCCTAAATGTAAATGTATGGAATGCACCAAACAAAAGACATAGAGTCCCTGAATGGATAGAAAAACAAGACCCATCTATATGCTGCCTACAAGAGACTCACTTTAAACCCAAAGACATACACAGACTAAAAGTGAAGGGATGGAAAAAGATATGTCATGCAACTAATAGCGAGAAAAAAGCAGGAGTTGTATTACTTCTATCAGACAAAATAGACAAAATAAAGGAAGTCACAAGAGATAAAGAAGGACATTATGATAAAGGGGTCAATCTAACAAAATATATAACCATTACAAATATCTATTCTCCCAACACAGAAGCACTAAAATATGTGAAACAAATACTACAGAATTAAAAGGGGAAATAGAATGCAATGCATTCATTCTAGGAGACTTCAACACACCACTCACTCTGAAGGACAGATCAACCAGACAGAAAATAAATAAGGAGACAGAGGCACTGAACAACATATTAGAACAGATGGACCTTACAGACATCTACAGAACTCTACACCCAAAAGCAGCAGAATACAAATTCTTCTCAAGTGCACATGGAACATTGTCAAGAATAGATCATATACTAGGCCAAAAAAGAGCCTCAGGAAATTCAAAAAGATTGAAATTGTACCAACCAGCTTCTTAGACCACAAAGGTATGAAAGTAGAAATAAATTACGCAAAGAAAATGAAAAATCCCAAGCTTCACAACATGCTCCTAAATAACCAATGGATCAATGACCAAATAAAAACAGAGATCAAGCAATATATGGAGACAAGTGACAACAATAATTCAACACCGCAAAATCTGTGGGACACAGAGAAGGCTGTGCTATGGGAAAGTATATTGGAATACAGGCTTACCCCAGGAAAGAAGAACAATCCCATAGGAGTACTCTAAACTCACAATTAATGAAACTTGAAAAAGAAGAACAAATGACACCCAAAGCCAGTAGAAGGGGGGACATAATAAAGATTAGAGCATAAATAAATAAAATCGAGAAAATAAAACAATAGAAAGGATCAATGAAACCAAGAGCTGGTTCTTTGAGAAAATTAAGAAAATAGATAAACCTCTAGCCAGGCTTATCAAGAAAAAGAGTCTACTCAAATAAACAGAATCAGAAATGAGAAAGGAAATATCAGTATGGACACCACAGAAATACAAAGAACTTTTAGAGAATACTATGAAAATTAAATGCCAACAAACATAATAACCTAGAAGAAATGGACAACTTTCTAGAAAAATACAACTTTCCAAGGCTGACCCAGAGAGAAACAGAAAATCTCAACAGACCAATTACCAGCAATAAAATTGAACTGGTAATCAAAAACCTACCTAAGAACAAAACGCCTGGACCAGATGGCTTCACTGCTGAATTTTATCAAACATTTAGTGAAGATCTAATACCCATCCTACTTAAAGTTTTCCAAGGAGTAGAAGAAGAGGGAAGACTTCCAAACTCATTCTATGAGGCCAGCATCACTTTAATATCAAAACCGGGCAAAGACAACACAAAAAAAGAAAACTACAGACCAATATCTCTGATGAACATAGATGCAAAAATACTCAACAAAATATTAGCAAACCAAATTCAAAAAAAA
>JAQQAC010013450.1:2902214-3067323 GCA_029783875.1 Phataginus tricuspis
GTACCTCAACATAATAAAGGCTATATATTACAAACCTACAGCCAACATTATGCTTCACAGCGAGAAGCTGATAGTTTTTCCTTTAATATCAGGAAAAAGACAAGGATGCCCACTCTCCCCACTTCTATTCAACATAGTACTGGAGGTCCTAGCCATGGCAATCAGACAACACAAAGAAATAAAAGGCATCAAGATTGGTAAGGAAGAAGTCAAACTGTCCCTGTTTGCAGATGACATGGTATTGCACATAAAAACCCTAAAGAATCCACTCCAAAAGGACTAAATCTAATATCTGAATTCAGCAAAGTTGCAGGATACAAAATTAATATACAGAAATCTGTGGCATTCCTATACACTAACAATGAATTAGCAGAGAGAGAACTCAGGAAAACAATCCCATTCGCAGTTGCATCAAAAAGAATAAAATACCTAGGAATAAACCTAAAAAAGGCAGTGAAAGACCTAATACTCTGAAAATTACAAGACATTCATGAGAGAAATTAAAGAAGATACCAATAAATGGAAACACATCCCCTGCTAATGGACAGGAAGAATAATATTGTCAAAATGGCCATCCAGCCTAAAGTAATCTACAGATTCAAGGCAATTCCTATCAAAATACCAACATCATTCTTCAACGAACTAGAGAAAATCGTTCTAAAATTCATATGAAACCACAAAAGACCCCGAATAGCCAAAGCAATCCTGAGAAGGAAAAACAAAGCTGGGGGAATTATGCTCCCCGACTTAAAGCTCTACTACAAAGCCACAGTAATCAAAACAATTTGGTACTTGCAGAAAAACAGACGCATAAACCAATGGAACAGACTAGAGAGCCCAGATATAAACCAAAGCATATATGATAAAGGTCCATGGACATACCATGAGGAAATATCAGCCTCTTCAACTGGTGTTGGAAAAACTGGACAGCTACATACAAGAGAATGAAACTGGATTATTTTCTAACTCCATGCACAAGAGTAAACTCAAAATGGACCAAAGACCTGAATGTCAGCCATGAAACCATAAAACTCTTAGAAGAAAACACAGGCAAAAATCTCTTGAATATAAAAATTGACTTTTTCCTGAACACATCTCCTAGGGCAGGGGAAACAAAAGCAAAAATGAACAAATGGGACTACATCAAACTAAAAAGCTTCTGTACAGCAAAAGACACCATCAGCAGAAAATGCATCTTACAATATAGGAGACTATATTCGTAAAAAACTTTTCTGATAAAGAGTAAACATACAAAATATCTGAAGAGCTCACATACCTCAACACTCAGAAAAAAAATAACCCGATTAAAAAATGGGCAGAGGATATGAACAGAAATTTCTCCAAAGAAATTCAAATGGCCAAAAGGCACATGAAAAGATGCTCCACGAGAGAACTTCCAGGAAGATGGCGGTGTGAGCAGGGCGGCAGAAATGTCCTCCCAACACTATATTTATCTATGAAAATAGAGCGAATACAACTATTCCTAAAAGAGAGACCAGAATACACAGGAAAGCGCACAGTGTGCAGCTACACCCGAGAGGACACGGCACCCTGTGAGGCGGGTAAGATATGGAGCCGCGACCCGGCGGGACCCGAGCACTTCCCCACCCCAGCACACCGGTGGGAGGAGAGGATTCAGAGCCGGGAGGGAGTGGAAGTACAAGCGTGCGAAATAACCAGCCCCAGTGATCTGCGTGGGGAGTGCTGACACACATTGCGCGGTGTAGCGGAGATTGGAGAGACAGAGGGTGCAGGATCTGCATGGGGAACGCGGCATGGTGCTTGCAGCCTGGTACCAGGGATGGAAAAAAAAAAGAAGAAAAGCACGTGTTTTTTTCAGCGGTCTTAAAGAGACAGGAGCCCAGTGGAGGGACGGAACACCCCGGCCCACTCAGCCCAGCAGGCTGGGAGTCCTGCAGAGTTTCGGACCCCTTACCTGGCAACTAGGAAAGGATGGCAGCACTTAGACTTCAGACAGAGATCAACAATTTCCCATTTGTTCCCACCTCGGAGAGAGCTATAAAGGGCCCTGCGGAGTGGCAAGGCCATGGCTGCGGAAAATGGAGCAACAGTGCCACCTACACCATCCCCAAAGAAGCCACTCCTAGTGGGCGTTTTTCTTGTTTGTTTGTGTTTTTTGTTTTTTGTTTTTTCTTCTCTTTCTTTTTTCCTTTTATTCTTTTCTTTTTAAAGTCTTAAAGAGCCCAGCTGCGTACGTGGTAACTACCAGCGACCACTTCTTTAGCCATGAAAAGAAAGAGGAATATGGTACAGACAAATCTCCAGACCCAGACAACCCCAGAGAGGGAACCTGAAGGGATGGACATGTACAGTCCTCTTGAAAAAGAATTCAGAATAAAAGTCATAACCATGCTAACAGATCTACAGAGAAATGTGCAAGAGCTGAGGGAGGAAGTGAGGAAAGACTATGCAGAAATCAGACAAGTCATTGACGGGTTTAACAGCAGACTGGATGAAATGCAAGAGACTGTTAATGGAATAGAAATCAGAGAAGAAGAATACAGAGAAGCTGAGGCAGAGAGAGATAAAAGGATCTCTAGGAATGAAAGAATATTAAGAGAACTGTGTGACCAACCGAAATGGAACAATATTCGCATTGTAGGAGTACCAGAGTAAGAAGAGAAAGAAAAAGGGATAGAAAGAATATTCTATGAAGAAATAATTGCGGAAAACTATCCCATGCTAGGGAAGGAAATAGTCTCACAGTCCACGGAAGCCCACAGATCTCCCAACACAAGGGACGCAGGGAAGACAACACCAAGACACATAATAATTACAATGGCAAAGATCAAAGATAAAGACAGAGACTTAAAGGCAGCTAGAGAGAGAAAAAAGATCACCTACAAAGGAAAACCCATCAGACTATCATCAGACTTCTCAACAGAAACCTTACAGGCCAGAAGAGAATGGCATGATATATTTAACATAATGAAACAGAAGGGCCTCGAACCAAGAATATGGTATCCAGCACGATTGTCATTTAAATATGATGGAGGGATTAAACAATTTCCAGACAAACAAAAGTTGAGAGAGTTTCCCTCTCATAAACCACAACTACAGGATATCTTAAATGGACTGCTCTAGAGGGAAGCATCCCTAAGGCTAAAAAGATGTCACCAGAGAAAATAAAATCATAGCAAAGAAAGCAGACCATCCAAATACTAACTAAAGGCAAACAATAAAACACCTAATATATAAAGAGTGGAGGAGGAAGAATAAGAAGGGAGAGATAAAGAAACATCAGACAGTGTTCACAATAACTTAAGAAGAAAGTTAAGTAAGATTTTAGATAGTAAAGAAGCAACCCTTGAACCTTTGGTAACCATGAATCTAAAGCCAGCAATGGCAATAAGTACATATCTATCGATAATCACCCTAAATGTAAATGGACTGAATGCACCAATCAAAATACACAGAGTAACAGAATGGATAAAAAAGGAAGACCCATCTATATGCTGCTTACAAGAGACTGACCTCAAACCCAAAGATATACACAGACTAAAAGTGAAGGGATGGAAAAAGATATTTCATGCAAACAACAAGGAGAAAAAAGCAGATGTTGCAGTACTTGTATCAGACAAAATAGACTTCAAAATGAAGAAAGTAGCAAGAGATAAAGAAGGACATTACATAATGATAAAGGGGTCAGTCCAACAAGAAGATATAATCATTATAAATATATATGCACCCAACACAGGAGCGCCGACATATGTGAAACAAATACTAACAGAATTAAAGGAGGAAATAGACAGCAATGAATTCATTTTAGGAGACTTCAACACACCACTCACTCCAAAGGACAGATCAACCAGACAGAGAATAAGTAAAGTCACAGAGGCACTGAACAACACACTAGAACAGATGGACCTAACAGATATCTACAGAAATCTGCACCCTAAAGCAGCAGGATACACATTTTCAAGTGTACATGGAACATTTTCCAGAATAGACCATATACTAGGCCACAAAAGGAATCTCAGTAAATTCAAAAATTTTGAAATCCTACCAACCAACTTCTCAGATCACAAAGGTATAAAATGAGAAATACGTTTTAGAGAGAAATCAAAAAGGCTCACAAATACATGGAGACTTAACAACATTCTCCTAATTAATCAATGGGTTAACGACCAAATCAAAACAGAAATCAAAGAATATATGGAGACTAATGACAACAACAACACAAAGCCACAACTTCTGTGGGACACAGCAAAGGCAGTTCTAAGAGGAAAGTATATTGCAATTCAGGCCTATTTAAAGAAGGAAGAATATTCCCAAATGAATAGTCTAAAGACATAATTAGTGAAATTGGAAAAAGAAGAACAAATGAGGCCCAAGGTCACCAGAAGGAGGGACATAATAGAGATCAGAGGAGAAATAAATAAAATTCAGAAGAATAAAACAATAGAAAAAAAATCAATGAAACCAAGAGCTGGTTCTTTGAAAAAATAAACAAACTAGATAACCCCCAGCCAGACTCATTAAGACAAAAAGAGAATCTACGCGCATAAACAGATTCAGAAATGAGAAAGAAAAATCATGACAGACCCCACAGAAATACAAAAATTATAAGAGAATATTATGAGAATCTATATGCTAACAAGCTGGAAAACATAGAAGAAATGGACAACTTCTTAGAAAATACAACCTTCCAAGACTGACCAAGCAAGAAACAGAAAAACTAAACAGACCAATCACCAGGATCGAAACTGAATCGGTAATCAAAAAACTACCCAAGAACAAAACCCCGGGCCCCAAGAACAAAACCCCGGGCCAGATGGACTCACCTCTGAATTGTACCAGATATATAGAGAAGAAATAACACCCATTCTCCTTAAATTTTTCAAAAAATAGAAGAGGAGTGAATACTTCCAAACTCATTCTATGAAGCCAGCATCACTCTAATACCAAAACTGGGCAAAGGCCTCACCAAAGGAGAAAATTACAGACCTATATCCCTGATGAACGTACATGCAAAAATACTCAACAAAATATTAGCAAACTGAATTCAAAAATACATCAAGGGGATCATACACCATGCACAAGTGGGATTCATCCCAGGGATGCAAGGATGGTACAACATTAGAAAATCCATCAATATCATCCACCACATCAACAAAAAGAAGAAGAACCACATGATCATCTCCATAGATGCTGAAAAAGCATTTGACAAAATTCAGCATCCATTCATGATTAAAACTATCAACAAAGTGTTTACATATGGCAAGTACCTCAATATCATAAAGGCCATATATGACAAACCCACAGCTAACATCATACTTAACAGTGAGAAGCTGAAAGCTTTTCATCTAAGATTAGGAACAAGACAGGGATGCCCACTCTCTCCACTGTTATTCAACATAGTACTGGAGGTCCTAGCCATGGGAATCAGACAAAGCAAAGACATACAGGGCATCCAGATTGGTAAAGAAGAAGTCAAATTGTCACTATTTGTAGATGACATGATTTTCTACATAAAAAACCCTAAAGACTCCACTCCACAACTACTAGAACCAATATCTGAATTCAGCAAAGTTGCAGGATACAAAATTAACACACAGAAATCTGTTGCTTTCCTATACACTAATGATGAACTAACAGAAAGAGAAATCAGAAAAACAATTCCATTCACAATTGCATCAAAAAGAATAAAATACCTAGGAATAAACCTAACAAAGGAAGTGAAAGACCTGTACCCTGAAAACTACAAGACACTCCTAGGAGAAATTAAAGAGGACACTAACAAATGGAAATGCATCCCATGCTCTTGGCTAGGAATAATAAATATTGTCAAAATGGCTATACTACCTAAAGCAATCTACAGATTCAATGCAATCCCTGTCAAACTACCAACAGCTTTCTTTAATGAACTGGAACAAATAACTCAAAAATTCATATGGAACCACAAAAGACCCTGAATAGCCAAAGCAATTCTGAGAAGGAGGAATAAAACAGGGGGAATTACATTCCCTGACTTCAAGCTCTACTACGAAGCCACAGTATTCAAGACGATTTGGTATTGGCACAAAAACAGACCCACAGAACAGTGGAACAGAATAGAAAATCCAAACATTAACCCAAACACCTACAGTCAATTAATATTTGATAAAGGAGCCTTGGATATACAATGGTAAGATGATAGCCTGTTCAGCAGCTGGTGTTGGAAAAACTGGACAGCTACATGTAAGAGAATGAGACTAGTCTACTGTCTAGCCCCATACACAAAGGTAAACTCAAGGTGGGTCAAAGACCTGAATGTAAGTCATGAAGCCATAAAACTCTTAGAAAAAATAAGGCAAAAATCTCTTGGACATAATCATGAGTGACTTCTTCATGAACATACCTCCCCGGGCAAGGGAAACAAAAGCAAAAATGAACAACTGGGACTATATCAAGCTGAAATTCTTCTGTACAGCAAAGGACACCATCAGTAGAACAAAAAGACATCCTGCAGTATGGGAGCATATATTCATAAATGATGTATCTGATAAGGGGTTGACATCCAAAATATATAAAGAACTCACGCACCTTAACAAAGAAAAAGCAAATAATTCAATTAAGAAATGGGCAGAGGACATGAATAGACACTTCTCTAAAGAAGAAATTCAGATGGCCAACAGGCACATGAAAAGATGCTCCACATCGCTAATTATCAGAGAAATGCAGATTAAAACCACAATGAGATATCACCTCACACCAGTGAGGATGGCCAACATCCAAAACACAAACAACAACAAATGTTGGCGAGAATGTGGAGAAAAGGGAACCCTCTTACACTGCTGGTGGGAATGCAAATTAGTTCAACCATTGTGGAAAGCAGTATGGAGGTTCCTCAAAAAACTCAAAATAGAAATACATTTCACCCAGGAATTCACTCCTAGGAATTTACCCTAAGAATGCAGCAGCCCAGTTTCAAAAAGACAGATGCACCCCTATGTTTATTGCAGCACTATTTACAATAGCCAAGAAATGGAAGCAACGTATGTGTCCATCAGTAGGTGAATGGATAAAGAAGAGGTGGTACATATAAACAATGTAATATTATTCAGCCATAAGAGGAAAACAAATCCTACCATTTGCAACTACATGGATGGAGCTAGAGGGTATTATGCTCAGTGAAATAAGCCAAGCCGAAAAAGACAAGTATCAAATGATTTCACTCACATGTGGAGTATAAGAACTAAGAAAAAAACGGAAGGAACAAAACAGCAGCAGACTCACAGAACCCAAGAACCGACTAATAGTTAGCAAAAGGAAAGGGACTGGGGAAGATGGGTGGGAAGGGAGGGATAAGAGGGAAAAAGGGGCTTTACGATTAGCAGATGTGATGTTCAGGGGGTATGGGGAGGGCTGTACAACTGACAGAAGACATGTAGTGACTCTATAGCATCTCACTACGCTGTTGGACAGTGACTGTAATGGGGTTGGTGGGGGGACCTGATGAAGGGGGTAGTTTAGTAACCATAATATTGCACAAGTAATTGTAGATTAATGATTCCAAAATAAATTATAAAAAAGAAAAAGAAAAGATGCTCCAAATTCGAAATCATTGGGGAAATCCAAATTAAAACCACAGTGAGATATCACCTCAGACTAGTTAGGATGGATAACATCCAAAAGATGAGCAACAAATGCTGGCTAGGATGCGGAGAAAGGGGAACTCTCCTACACTGATGGTAGGAATGTAAATTAATTCAACCATTGTGGGAAGAAAGATGGAAGTTACTCAAAAATCTAAAGTAGAAATACCATTTGGCCCAAGAATTCTACTCCTAGGAACTTACTCAAAGAAAACAGGATCCCTGATTCAAAAAGACATATGCACCCTTATGCTTATTGCAGCACTATTTACAATAGCCAAGAAATGGAAGCAACCTAAGTGTCCATCAGTAGATGAATGGATAAAGAAGATGTGGTACATATGCACAGTGGAATATTATCTAGCCATAACGAGAAAACAAACCCTACCATTTTCAACATGGATGGAGCTAGAAGACATTATGCTCAGTGAAATAAGCCAGGCAGAGAAAGACAAGTATCAAATGATTTCACTCATTTGTGGAGTATAACAACAAGGCAAAAACTGAAGGAAAAAAACAGCAGACTCATAGACTCCAGGAAGGGACTAGCAGGTTACCAAAGTGGACGTGTTGGGCAGGGCAGGTGGGGTGGAAGGAACAAGAGGATTAAGTGGAAATTACGATTAGCACACATAATGTAGGTGGTCACAGGGAAGACAATATAGCAAAGAAAGGACATGTAGTGACTCTATAGCATTTTACTAGGCTGATGGACTGTGACTGCAATGGGGTGTGGGGGGGAACTTAATATGGGTCAATGTAGTAACTACAGTGTTGCCCATGTAAAACCTTTATGATATTGTATACCCATGATACCTTGGTAAAAAAAATTTCTTTTATTGTCACAACCTTATGAGCTAACAACTCACACTATAATAAGGATCAGGCATGGTGCTATGCACAATTTATGTGCAAATTATCTCACTATCTTGTGGGGTATAAGTTGTTACTTATCTCAGGAAACTCAGGCACAGACATTAGGTCACACAGAACTGATCAATACAGGAATCAATATCTGAACTCTGGTCTGCTAGTCTTACCACTATGTACTTATTAATGTAAATCAACTATCTCTTGCATTGGTTGAAGTTTGGATCTTCAAAATAAATGTTTTTTCTATTCTTTTTTTTCAATATTATATTTATTTTTATTAAGGTATTATTGATATACATTCTTATGAATGTTTCACATGAAAAAACAATGTGGTTACTACATTTACCCATATTATGAAGTCCCGACCCATTCCCCAATGCAGTCACTGTCCATCAGTGCAGTAAGATGCCACAGATTCACTGTTTGCCTTCTCTGTGCTACACTGTTTTCCCCGTGATCCCCCACACCATGTATACTAAACATAATACCCCTCAATCCCCTTCTCCTACCCTCCCATCCACCCCTCCACACCCCTCCTCTTTGGTAACCACTCGTTCCTTCTTGGAGTCTCTGAGTCTGCTGCTATGTTGTTCCTTCTGTTTTGCTTCACTGTTATACTCCACAAATGAGGGAAATATTTTGGCACTTCTCTTTCTCTGCCTGACTTATTTCACTGAGCATAATATCCTCCAGCTCCATCCATGTTGTTGCAAATATAGGATTTGTTTCCTTCTTATGGCTGAATAGTATTCCATTGTGTAAATGTACCACATCTTCTTTATCCATTCATCTACTGATGGACACTTAGGTTGCTTCCATATCTTGGCTATTGTAAAAAGTGCTGCAGTAAACATAGGGGTGCATATGTCTTTTTGAATCTGAGAAGTTGTATTCCTTAGATAAATTCCAAGAAGTGGGATTCCTGGGTCAAATGGTATTTGTATTTTTAGTTTTTTGAGGAACCTCCATATTGCTTTCCACAATGGTTGAACTAGTTTACATTCCCACCAGCAGTGTAGGGGGTTCTCCTTTCTCCACATCCTCACCAGCATTTGTTGTTCTTAGTCTTTTGGATGGTGGCCATCTTTACTGTGAGGTGGTATCTCATTATGGTTTTAATTTGCATTTCCCTGATTAGTGATGTGGAGCATCTTTTCATGTGTCTGTTGGTCATCTGAATATCTTCTTTGGAGAACTGTCTCTTCATATCCTCTGCCCATTTTTTAATCGGATTATTTGCTTTTGGGGGTTGCATCTATGGAGATGATTATGTGGTTTTTGTCCTTTTTGTTGATGTGCTGGATAATGTTGATGGATTTTCGAATGTTGTAGCATCCTTGCATCCCTGGAATAAATCCTACTTGATCATGATGGATGGTCTTTTTGAAGGGCTTTTGAATTTGGTTTGCTAATATTTTGTTGAGTATTTTCGCATCTATGTTTATCTGGGATATTGGTCTGTAATTTACTTTTTTTGTGGTGTCTTTGCCTGGTTTTTGTATTAGAGTGATGCTAGCCTCATAGAATGAGTTTGGGAGTATTCCCTCTTCTTCTACTCTTTGGAAAACTTTAAGGAGGGTGGGTATTAGGTCTTCACTAAATGTTTGATAAAATTCAGCTGTGAAGCCATCCGTCATGGAGTTTTGTTCTTAACTAGGTTTTTGATTACCAGTTCAGTTTCGTTGCTGGTAATTGGTCTGTTGAGATTTTCTGTTTCTTTCTGGGTCTGTCTTGGAAGCTTGTATTTTTCTAGAAAGCTGTCCATTTCTTCTATGTTATCCAGTTCCATATAAGTTTTCATAGTATTCTCTAATAATTCTTTGTATTTCTGTGGTATCTGTAGTGATTTTTCCTTTCTCATTTCTGATTCTTTTTATGTGAGTAGACTCTCTTTTTTTCTTGAAAAGTCTTGCATGTGTTAATCTATTTTGTTTATTTTCTCAAGAACCAGCTCTTGCTTTCACTGATTCTCCTATTGCTTTATCCTTCTCGATTTTATTTATCCCTGCTTCAATCTTAATTATGTCCCTCCTTCTACTGACTCTGGGCCTCATTGTTCTTCTTTTTCTAGTTTTATTAATTGTGCATTTAGACTGCTCATAGGGGATTGTTCTTCTTTCCTGAGGTATGCCAGTATCAATATACTTTCCTCTTAGCACTGCCTTCCCTGCATCCCACAGATTTCACGGTGAATTATTGTTGTCATTTATCTCCATATATTGCTTGATCTCTGTTTTTATTTGGTCATTGATCCATTGGTTATTTAGGAGCATGTTGTGAAGCTCCATATGTTTGTGGGCTTTTTCTTTTTCTATGTGTAATTTATTTCTAGTTTCATACCTTTGTGGTCTGAGAAACTAGTTGGTCCAATTTCAATATTTTTTAATTTACCGAGGCTCTTTTTGTGGCCTAGTATACGATCTACTCTTGAAAATGTTCCATGTGCACTAGAGGAGAATGTGTCTTCTGCTGCTTTTGGGTGCAGAGTTCTGTAGATGTCTGTTAGGTACATCTGTTCTAGTGTGTTGTTCAGTGCCTCTGCCTCCTTATTTATTTTCTGTCTGGTTGATCTGTCCTTCAGAGTGAGTGGAGTGTTGAAGTCTCCTAGAATGAATGCATTGCATTCTATTTCCCCTTTTAATTCTGTTAGTATTTGTTTCACATATGTAGGTGCTCCTGTGTTGGGTGTATAGATATTTATAATGGTTATATCTTCTTGTTGGATTGACACCTATGTCATTATGTAAAGTCATTCTTTGTCTCTTGTGACTTTCTTTGTTTTGAAGTCTATTTTGTCTGATACAAGTACTGTGGCTCCTGCTTTTTTCTCGCTATTAGTTGCATGACATATCTTTTTTCCATCCCTTCACTTTTAGTTTGTGTATGTCTTTGGGTTTAAAGTGAGTCTCTTGTAGGCAGCATATAAATAGGTCTTGTTTTTTTATCCATTCAGGGACTCTATGTCTTTTGATTGGTGCATTCCGTACATTTACAGTTAGGGTGATTATGGATAGATATGTACTAATTTGCATTGCAGGCTTTAGATTCGTGGTTACCAAAGATTCAAGATTAACTTCCTTACTGTCTATGAGTCTAACTTAACTCACTTAATATGCTATTACAAACACAATCTAAAGGTTCTTTTCTATTCTTTTTTCTTCCTCCACCATTCTTTTTATATTAGGTGTCATATTCTGTTCTGTTTATCTATCCCTTGATTGACTTTGTGGATAGTTAATTTAATTTTGCATTTACTTAGTAATTAGCTGTTCTTCTTTACTGTGGTTTTATTACCTCTGGTGACAGCTATTAAGCCATAGGAACACTTCCATCTATAGCAGTCCCTCCAAAATACATTGTAGAAATGGTTTGTGGAAGATAAATTCTCTCAGCTTTTTCTTATCTGGGAATCGTTTAATCCCTCCTTCAAATTTAAATGATAATTCTGCCAGATAAATAATCTTGGTTCAAGGCCCTTCCTCTTCATTGCATTAAATACATCATGCCACTCCCTTCTGGCCTGTAAGGCTTCTGTTGAGAAGTCTGATGAGCTTTCTTTTGTATGTGATCTTATTTCTCTCCATGGCTGCTTTTAATAGTCTGTCCTTATCCTTGATCTTTGCCATTTTAATTACTATATGTCTTGGTGTTGTCTTCCTTGGGTCCTTTGTGTTGGGAGATATGTGCACCTCCGCAGCCCAAGAGACTATCTCCTTCCTCAGATTGGGGAATTTTTCAGCAATTACCTCCTCCAAGACACTTTCTATCCCTTTTTCTCTCTTCTTCTTCTGGTACTCCTATAATGCACATTGTTCCGTTTGGATTAGTCACACAGCTCTCTCAATATTCTTTCATTTTTAGAGATCCTTTTTTCTCTCTGTGCCTCAGCTTCTTTGTATTCCTCTTCTTTAGTTTCTATTTCATTTATCATCTGCTCCACCATATCCAATCTGCTTTTATTACCCTCCATTGAGCTCTTCAATGATTGGATCTCCGACTGGAGGTCATCCTGAGTTGTTGAATATCTTTCTGTACCTCCATGAGCATGTGAATGATTTTTATTTTGAACTCCCTATCAGGGAGTCATGAGGTTGATGTAATTTAAATCTTTCTCAGGAGTTGTATTAATAATTTTACTCTGAACCAGATTCCTTTGGCATTTCATATTTGTATATGGCGCCCTCTAGTGCCCAGATCTACTGTCTGGAGCTGCTCAGCCCATTAAGCAATGTCGGAGGTCACAGGGGAGTGGTATTGGTGCCTGGGGGGAGGAAAGAGCTGTTTCCTGCGTCCCGGCTGCTATGCCTGTCTCCACTGCCTGAACCAGTGGGCCAAGCACACAGGCATAAGTCTCTATGCTTTGTGTTTTTAGTTGCTGTAGACAGGGCTTCCCTCTGGCTGGTCTCATGCTAGAGTAGGGATTGCGGGTTTGCGAGCCAGGTGGGGCTAGCTGGGAGAAAGGCGCAGTAGGCTGTGTATCACATGGGGGTCTTTGGAGCTGTGTAGGCAGCCAGGGAGCTGGAGCACCTGAAGATCATCTAAGGAGGAAGATTTCTTTTTCCTCCTTAAATATGAGAGCCTATATGACAAAGTTCCCAACCTGCTGGGCAGAGTGCACCCGGACAATTTTGTCTACCTGTCCTTTCTCCTGAGCAGTAAGCTCTGTGAAATCCTTGCCCCTTTAGCAGCCCTCTTGCTAAGGGCTTCCTTGTTAGGAAGTTTCTCAGAGTGCTCACCTTTCTTTTGTCCTGGAGCAGTTGGATATGGATCCCTGCTTTCCACAAGCAGCTGGAATCACAGTCTCTCCAGGAATTCTGCCTGTTTTAGCTTTCCAACCTCCTACTCACACGAGTACCATGCATGCACCATGAAATGTAGGTTTGTGCTCCCAGAGCAGATCTCCAGAGTTAGGTATTCAGCAGTCCCAGGCCTTCATTCCCTCCCTGCTCGGTTTCTCTTCCTCCCTCCGGTGAGCTGGGGTGCGGGAAGGGCTTGGGTTCTGCCAGGCCACAGCTTTGGTATGTTAGCCCATTCTGTGAGGTCTGCTCTTTTCTCTAGGTGTATGCAGTCTGGCACAGTCCTCTTTCCTGTTGCTCTTTCAGCAGTAGTTGTATTAATTATATTTTTGTATTATATGTGGTTTTAGGAGGAATCCTGTGTCTCACCTATCACACCACCATCTTTAATCCCAAATGTTTTTTCTTTGACCAACTTAAGGTCAAAGTTACATATAGTCATGGATTATGTGATGGACCTAAAGCTCTTAAAATTTTTCCTGATTTCAGAACACCCAGCATGCTTGATTTCTTAAGCAAACATATCTCTTCACTGAACATAGTTTCAAGCTTGACAAACTGGGTCTTTTCCCGAATGGTACCGAATAACATTGGTCAGCGTGGGGCATATAGCTACCTAGTGCAGCTTTTTGTAAAGGAAATCATGCTTAGGTAAACACAGGACGGTTCTGTTTTTGTAAATACTGGGCTGTCTGCTGTTCTCACCATAAAGAACCAAGCCATGGTGGTGTGTGCCTTCTGCAAATGACCAAAAGCTGTGCTCGGTGAGCAGATTAACACAGCACTGTTATGAGTTTGTTTTCTTGCCCCTCTATTCTTGTCATTTGGGCTGTATACGCAGGGCTTCTGAAGCACTAGACTCAGGCCAGCTCCACTCACTCTCCTTGGCCCCTGGGTTACTAGTCTTTCATTCTTCAATGTAAACCTGCTTAATATACTTTGAAATCCCGAAACCTGTCTTGTTAGAAGTTTTATAGTGAATGACGCTTCTTAACTGAATTGCCTGACAGCTAGGGTGGACTTTAGGGACAAACATCTGTTTATACATTACCCTAGAATTTTTCACAGGGTTACTATGAAACCACTATTTAAGAAGATACAAACAAGTGATCAGTATCGTCATTTCTTAAAAATTCTTATTGTTGGCCATATGTACACAGGCAGAACTACTTTTCATTGAAAACTTTTATAAATACTTTAGATGTCACGGCTATTGCTAACATCTATACAACAAAAAAATCTCCTATTTCATCTACATAAGCTTTGCTCCAGGGTTAGTTCTGAACTTAAGGACTGTGCTGTTACTTTATTTTAGAGGAATGTAGTTAATACTTTTGTTCCATTATAGTCTACCTGGACCACTCAAAACTATTTTCTGAAGTGCTAGCAATAGCAAGAAGACATTTTATAGAGGGAAAGAAAACAACAGAATGGAAAAGCAACTAGTTTAGGATCAGATCACTCCATGTATCTAAGACAGCTGTCTTTGTTCTGTCCTACATGCTTCCAATGAGGCTTCAAAGTTTGACCTGAGCCCAAGTGACAGTGAGATCCTCTGCAGATATGGAGGTTACTAATTACACTTCTCTCAGAAAACTTGGGAGGAGGAAGCCTAGGGTTTATAATTTGTAAGTACTTGTGTATGTATACGTGCCGTATAAAGTTTTAACTATACACCAAGAGATTTTTGTCTTCTTCCTGAACCAAGGGCACATACTGAAGAACACAAGTTCCCTAAGTAATTCCATAGAAAGAAGGCTCCAGAGTCAAATGAGTTGGGAGACTGAATATCCCCAAAGCATCCTTGGGGCACCAGGAGCACATCTGCATATGCAGACTGAACAGCCCTAGAACAAAGAAACAGAGTAAACGAAGAAATACTCCAAGTGTGTTTAACACAATACTCCCTGAATTTATTAAGAACCGTTTTTCCCAACCAGCAGGCCTCAGAACTAATATATAAAACTAATAATCTGTTTTTACTAAATACATTTTTTGGGAAGGCTATTCTAAATGACTATCACGTGTATACTCTTTAAATATGGTATGTTTTAGTGAGATTACATACTAAGATAGCATAAAAACAAGCTACCAATGAAGAAAATGTCCAGGATACAGCTTGTGAAAGTAAAAATTTTTATTTTGATTGATTCCTCAATGTATAGTTCAATATAATACCAGTTTCTTCTAATGGCAAAAATTTGGTTCCACTGAAGTTCTGTGATGCTACAGAGAGCTACTACTTTTTCCAAGAAGGAGGTAAACAGCTGGAAACAAAGCACAACTTTCTAGCAGCATGGCAACTCACTATAAACAGCAGACCTAAAAGGTCTGCAACTTTTATACTAAAAATGGCACAAACATGAACTGGTGACAAAGTGAGAAATGGGGAACAGGATGTGAACACCAAAAGGAGCAATATATATACTGTAGAGACAACAAAAAACCAACTATAGCTATAAGGATTTTAAAGGATAATCATAGAAAAGGGAACTAAGTATTTTACTCAAATGTTTTTTTAGAGCCTTTCTGTAGAGATAGAAATATATATATATATATATTTATCCAAAAATATGTTTTATACAGATAAATGCTTCTCAATGAAAGATGGGACCAAAGCTATAGTTGTAACATAAAGCACTGTCTTTTGTAAGACTATTTGTCCACCTGAATTTTCAATTTCTTTAAGGTTAGTGCATTAAATGTTTTCCAAATATAATTACCTGACATTCTTTTTATAGATATAAATCAAGTAGGCATTATTTTTAAAAAGGGTTTGCAGGTTGAACAGTATTTTTCTAAGATGCTGTGCATCACACTTATGACAAGCCCCATTAAGAATCACTATTAAACATATCAAAAAGGGCTATATAGTTTTCTTCTTTATATATAGTAAATACTTAATTTTCTGATTTCCAGTTCACAAGTGTTGAAAATACACAAGATTTTACTTCATAAGTACTTTTTGTTAATATCACATTTAGATTCAATATATGTGGTGATAAATCTCCACACTGTAACTGATAGTGTGTGTGTTTATTGGGAATATAACACTAACAACTACTACCTACAAATAAAGCACACAATTAGTGAATTTATAAATTTTTTTCCCAGGTGTAAAGGCTACAAAAATTCCTAAAAATTAGAGAACACTGAAAACATATTAAAGTTTGATGTTCTTTATAGTATTTCCATTTTACCCTGAAAGACAACTTAAAAAATATGACCTTGCTGGAACAGGCCATCTTGCTAATATAAAAAATTGGTGAGCAAGAAATTGTATCACTGATATGTAGAATTTCTGTAAATAGTTCTCTCTCCAAATCATTAGAAAAATGTTCAAAGATTAAAAAACAAAATAAAATATGGTGGTGGTTCCTTAACTATTTTGAAGGCAGGTAACTTAGTCTAGGCTAAATTTTTTTTTTCACTCATAGTAATCACCTTTCCCTCAAATGCCCTTTAAAAAAATGCATGAAACAGTAAATAGCGAGAATCAAAGAGCACAAACTGTATTTTCAGAACAGAAAAAATTTCTAGTGCTGAAAGAGTAAAAAGCAGATTTCTTTGGGGACATTAATCAGATTATAATTAATTATGAAGATTTCTCTTTTCTAGTACGGGGAGAGTCTGCTCCACTTGAAGTTACTGTTCCATTTACACCATTTTCTGAAAAGAGAAGAGAATCAGTGTTACACTCTCCTTTATAAATAAGTGCAAATTATACCATGTTTATACATAAAGGTACCTTCAAGAAAGAAAATGTAACTCATATGCCCTTAGGTGAAACGTTTTTACTAGTGCTTAATCTCTACTAGTTTTATTTAACCAATCATAAAATATGGTAACATATTAAACACAATGAACTAGAAGTAGCAAAATTTAAAATGTCTATTATATCTCATTAAAAGTTAAAGAAAGGGGAAAGTAACTATTACGGGAAGCAGAATAGAAAATGGTAAACTCAAAAAAATTACTTCATTACATTTTCTTTGGGAAACGTTTCTTCACAAGATATAAAAAAGGTGGTGTTAAGAATAACTCTTATGATTAATAGTGTGTTATGGCCTTCAAGCTATGATGAAAAAACTGATTTCAGACTAACTCTCTCTCTAAAAATATTCTTAAAAGGTAAAGGTAAAGAATAGGCTTTTAAAAGGGAGACAAAAGTTTGAATCCAGGGCCTGCCAGGGAAGAAAGACCTTATGAATGGTTGATGTCTTAGGACTGAGGGCAAACTAGAAATAGATCGGCTTCAATGGAATAGAATGATGTACACATATTCAGTGAAGAGCCTTTACAAATTTATCCAGAGCCTCTACAGATTTTTTATACAAAATGGCCAGTATTCAATTAAAACTTACCAAGCATGTCAGAAAACAAGATCAAATGACTAAAAACTAAGAAAAAATACAACAGAAGTAGATCCTTAGGTGATCCAGATCCGGAGTCACTAATCATTAAAAGAACAATGAGTCACAAAAATAAATTAAAACATGGAGATTTTTGCTAGAGAACAGAAATCTTCAATCCCAGAACTGGAAAATACAGTAACTAAAAATTTAAGTTGAATAAAATGAGTTTAATAGGTAAGGCACAACAGGAGAGTTAAGTGAACTAGAAATAATTCTCAGATTGAAATTGAGAGGAAAAAATAATGGAAAATGCAGAAGGCATGAAAAGGGACAGAGTAAAAGGATTTAACACATATACTAGAGCCCCAGAAGGGCAGGAGAAAGAGAACGGGATAGAAGTAATATTTAATACCCTGTGGTCAAGAATTTTTCCAAAAACAATACAAAGAAACCAAACCAAGATTCATGAAGCTCTACAGGACACAGAGCAGGATGAATACAAAGAAAATCATATCCTGACATGTTGCAGTTTAACTGCTAAAAAAAAAAAATAATTATCAAACTAGATGAAAAAAATGAAACCCAATTATATGCTGCTTACTAGGGACACAACTTATATTTAAACACAAAGAAAAGTTTAAACTAGAAAAATACAGGAAAAGATAAACCTTAACATTTTACCAAAAAACAGCTGGTGTAACTACAGTAAATTCAGACAAACTAGAATACTGCCAAACTCATTCTATGAGGCCAGCGTTACTCTAATACCAAAACCAACTACAAAAGGAACATTTTAGATCAATAACCCTGATGAACATAGATGCAAAAATTCTCAATAAAATATATAAATCAAACTAAAAAATATTATCAAAAGGATCATCCATCATGACCAAGTGGGATTTAGTCTAGGGATGCAACGATGGTAAAATATCTGAACATCAATCAGTATCATACACACTAACAAAAAGAAGGATAAAAACAACATGATCATCTCAATACATGTTGAAAAAGAATTTGACAAAATTCAACATCCATTCATTATAAAAAACTCAACCAAATAGGAATGTATCTCAACGTAATAAAGGCCATATACAACAAACCCACAGCTAATATACTCAATGGTGAAAAGCTGAAAGTTTTTCCTTTACGATCAGGAACAATACAAGGATGCCCACTCTTACCACTTTTATTCAACACAATACTGGAGGTCCCAGCCACAGCAATCAGACAACACAAAGAGATAAAAGACATCCAAACTGGTAAGGAAGAAGTTGAAGTATCATTATTTGCATATAACATAATATTAAACATACTAAACCCTAAAGAATCCACCAAAAAACCATGAGAAGTAGTAACTGGATTTAGCAAAGTTTCAGGATACAAAATTAATACACAGAAATCTGTTGCATTCCTATACACTAACGATGAACTAGCAGAAAGAGAAATCAGGAAAACAATTCCATTCACAATTGCATCAAAAAGAATAAAATACCTAGGAATAAACCTAACCAAGGAGATGAAAGACCTATACCCTGAAAACTACAAGCCATTCATTAGAGAAATTAAAGAAGATATCAATAAATGGAAACACATCCTGTGCTCATGGATAGGAGGAATTAATATTGTCAACATGGCCATCCTGCCTAAAGCAATCTAGATTCAATGCAATCCCTATCAAAATACCAAAAGCATTTTTCAATTAACCAGAGCAAATAGTTCTACAATTCATATGGAACACAAAAGACCTCAAATAGCTAAAGCAATCCCGAGAAAGAAGAACAAAGCCAGGAGGATTATGCTCCCTGACTTCAAGCTCTACTATAAAGCTACAGTGATCACAACAGTATGGTACTGGCACAAGAACAGACCCATTGGTCAATGGAACAGAATAGGGCGTGCAGATATAAACCCACACATATATGGTCAATTAATATATGATAAAGGAGCCATGAATATACAATGGGGAAATGACAGTCTCTTCAAAAACTAGTGCCAGAAAAACTTAACATCTATATGCAAGAGAATGAAACTGGATTACTGTCTAATGCCATATACAAAAGTAAACTTAAAATGGATCAAAGACCTATGAATGTAAGACATGAAACCTTAAAACTCTTAGAAGAAAACAGGCAAAAATATCTTAAACATAAACAAGTTTTTTCTGGACACCTCTCCTTGGGCAAGGGAAACAAAAAATGAACAAGTGGGACTACATCAAATTAAAAAACTTCTGTATAGCAAAGGACACTATCAGGACAACAAAAGGGGAACCTATATAGTACTGGAGAATGTTTTTGTAAATGACTTATCTGATAAGGGGCTAACATCCAAAATATACAAAGAACTCATATGCCTCACACCAAAAGGACAAGTAACCCCATTAAAAAATGGGTAGAAATCTAAGCAGACATTTCTCTGAAAAAGACATACAGATGGCCAACAGGCACATGAAAAGATGCTCCACATAGCTAATCATGGAAATGCAAATCAAAGCCACAATGAGATATCACCTCACACCAGTTAGAATGGCCAGCATCCAAAAGACAAGAAATAGCAAGTATTGGTGAGGAAGTGGAGAAAAGGAAACCCTCCTACACTGTTGGAGGAAATGTAAATTGGTACAGCCACTGTGGAAAGCAGCATGGAGGTTCCTAAAAAACCTGAAACAGAAATACGATATGAGCCAGTAATTCCACTTCTAGGAATTTATCTGAAGAAAACAAAATCCCTGATTCAAAAAGATATATGCACCGCTATGTTTATTGCTGTATTATCTTCAACAGCCAAGATATGGAAGCAACCTAAATGTCCATTAGTAAATGAATGGATAAAAAGGTGGTAGGATTCTCAAGATTGGCGGTATGAGTAGGGTGGCAGAAACCTCCTCCCAAAACCATATATATTTTCAAAATACAGCGAATACAACTACTCCTAAAAGAGTGACTGGAAGATACAGTACACAAGCCAGGCTACATCTGCGAGAAGCCAACATCTCATGAAAAAGAGTAGGATACAAAGCCGTGACCCGGCAGGACCTGAGCACTCTCCCCACTCGAGCTTACTGGCGGGACGAAGTGAATCAGAGCAGGGAGGGAGTGGAAGCACAAGACAGCTGCTAAATAACCAGCCCTGTTGGTCTGCCCTGGGAGCACAGACACACATTGCATCATGCACTGGATATTGGAGAAGTGGAAAAGGAAGGTCCAAGATTGAGACTGCAAACAGGTTCCCACAGCCCGCTGCCCTGGGACAAAAGAAAAGCAGGCACTTTAAAAGTCTTAAAGGGACAAGGGTTTAACAGGTGGACAAAATGGTCCTGGCACACTCAGCCCAGCAGGCTGAGAACTTTAGGGAACTTCTGGGAGCCTAATCCCCTGGGTGGCAACGCAACTCCGAAGCCCCTTGCAACGATAAGCAGCCTGCCGTTCCTTCCCCCGTGCCAGCACTGCAAGCAAACCAGCTGACCCGTCACTGCTGCGGAACAACAGGGGAGCAGCCCTGCCTATAGCAACCACACAGCTTAGCACAGAGGCTTCTCCCTGCACGTGGTTGACCAGCACAGACAGCGGAGACCAGCGCAGAGTCCAGGAAGCACAAAGGGGCTTTGTTCTCATGGCAGAACACGCGCCGCTCACCTGCGACCCCTGCCAGTGCCACAGGCCTTTGCAAGAGCTGACCAGCCTACAGTAGCTCAGGGGATTAACCCAGAGGCTGCTCCCTGTGTATGGTGGACCAGTGCAGACAGTGGAGAAGGGTGCAGAGTCCGAAAGGCACGAAGGGGCTCTGTTATTACAGCAAAACACACGCTGCTCGCCTGCAACCCCTGCCAGTGCCCTAGGCCATCTCGAAGTCTGCCCTGCCCACAGCAGCTTAGGGGATTAACCCAGAAACTGCTCCCTGTCTGCGGTTAACTGGCACAGAGAGTGGACACAGGCAAGGCAACCAGCAAGAAGGAAGGGACTTTGTTCTCCCAGCTGACACATGCGTCACTTGCCAGCGACCACTCCCATCGCCATGAAAAGACAGAAGAATCTTTTTCAGTCCAAAATCCCTCAAAATCCCTCAATCTTCCTGAAAAAGAATTCAAAATAAAAGTCATAAGCATGCTGATGGAGCTACAGCAAAATATTCAAGAGCTAAGGGATGAATTCAGGAGGGAGATAACAGAAAGGAAACAAATAATGGAAGGATTTTAGAGCAGACTGGATGACGTGGAAGAGACTGTTAATGGAATAGAAATCAGAGAACAGGAATACAGAGAAGTTGAGGCAGACATAGATAAAGGATCTCTAGGAATGAAAGTATACTAAGAGAACTGTGTGACAAAACCAAATGGAACAATATTTATATTATAGGGGCACCAGAATAACAAGAGAGAGAAAAAGGGACAGAAACTGTCCTTGAAGAAAAAAACTGCTGAACACTTCCCCAATCTGGGGAAGGAAATAGTCTCTCAGACCATGGAAGCCCATAGATCTCCCAACACAAGGGACCCAAGGAGGACAACACCAAGACACATAATAATTAAAATGGCAAAGATAAAAAACAAGGACAGAGTATTAAAAGCAGCCAGAGAAAAAAGATCACCTACAAAGGAAAGCCCATCCACTATCATCAAACTTCTCAGCAGAAACCTTACAGGCCAGAAGGGAATGGCATGATATATACAGTGCACTAAAACAGAAGGGCCTTGAACCAAGAATACTGTATCCAGCAAGATTATCATTTAAATTTGAAGGATGGATTAAACAGTTCCCAGATAAGCAGAAGTTGAAGGAATTTACCTCCCACAAACCATCTCTACAACATATTTTAAAGGGACTGCTCTAGGTGGATTATGCCTAAGGCTAAATAGCTGTCACCAGAGAAAATAAAACCACAGCAAAGAAAGTAGACCATAGTGTAATAAGTGAGTTAAATTAGATGATTAGATAGTAAAGAAGCTGCCCTTGTTGTGCAATGGCAATAAGTACATATCTATCGATAATCACCCTAAATGTAAATTGTCTGAATGCACCAATCAAACGACAGAGAGTAATAGAATGGATAAAAAAGCAAGACCTATCCATATGCTGCTTACAAGAGACTCACCTCAAACCCTAAGATATACACAGACTAAAAGTGAAGGGATGGAAAAAGATATTTCATGCAAACAACAAAGAGAAAAAAGCAGGTGTTGCAGTACTTGTATCAGACAAAATAGACTTCAAAACGAAGAAAGTAGCAAGAGATAAAGAAGGACATTACATAATGATAAAGGGGTCAGTCCAACAAGACATAACCATTATAAATATATATGCACCCAACACAGGAGTGCCAGCATATGTAAAACAAATACTAACAGAATTAAAGGGGGAAATAGAAAGCAATGCATTCATTTTAGGAGACTTCAACACACCAGTCACTCCAAAGGACAGATCAACCAGACAGAAAATAAGTAAAGACACAGAGGCACTGAACAACACTTATTACACTATGATAAACACAATCTGATGATTCTTTATTTATCTCCCTCCTTATTCTTCCTCTTCCACTCTTTATATGCTAGGGGTTTTATTCTGTACTCCTTGTGTTTTCCTTGACTGATTTTGTGGATAGCTGATTTTATTTTGCCTTTAGTTAGTATTTGGTTGGTCTACTTTCTTTGCTGTGATTTTATTTTCTCTGGTGACAACTATTTAGCCTTAGGCATACTTCCACCTAGAGCAGTCCCTTTAAAATACATTGTAGAGATGGTTTGTGGGAGGTAAATTCCCTCAACTTCTGCTTATCTGGGAACTGTTTAATCCATCCTTCGAATTTAAATGATAATCTTGCTGGATACAGTATTCTTCGTTCAAGTCCCATCTGTTTTATTGCACTGAATTTATCATGCCATTCCCTTCTGGTCTGTAAGGTTTCTGCTGAGAAGTCTGATATAGTGGATGGGTTTTCCTTTGTAGGTGATCTTTTTTCTCTCTCTGGCTGCTTTTAATACTCTGTCCTTGTTTTTGATCTTTACATTTTAATTATTATATGTCTTGGTGTTGTCCTCCTTGGGTCCCTTGTCTTGGGAGATCTGTGGGCTTCCATGGTCTGAGAGACTATTTCCTTCCCCAAAACATTAGAACAGATGGACCTAACAGACATCTATAGAACTCTACACCCAAAAGCAGCAGGGTACACATTCTTCTCAAGTACACACAGATCATTTTCCAGAATAGACCACATACCAGGCCACAGAAAGAGCCTCAGTAAATTAAAAAAGATTGAAATTCTACCAAACAACTTCTCAGATCACATGTACAAAGAAAACAAAAAGGCTCACAAAAACATGGAGGCTTAACAATATGCTCCTAAGTAATCAATGGATCGATGACCAAATTAAAACAGAGATCAAGCAATATATGGAGACAAATGAAAATAAAAGCACAACACCCAACTTCTGTGGCATGAAGCGAAGGCAGTTTAAGAGGAAGGTATATAGCAATCCTGGCCTATTTAAAGGAGGAAAAGCAATCCCAAGTGAATAGTATAAATTCACAATTATTGAAACTGGAAAAAGAACAAATGAGGCCCAATGTCAGCAGAAGGAGGGACATAATAAATATCAGAGAATAAATAAATAAAATTGAGAAGAATAAAATAGAAAAAAATCAATGAAACCAAGAGCTGGTTCTTTGAGAAAATAAACAAAATAGATAAACCCATAGCCAGACACCGCTGAAATACAAAGAATTATTAGAGAATACTATGAAAATCGATATGCTAACAAGCTGGATAACCTAGTAGAAATGGACAACTTTCTAGAAAAATACAACCTTCCACAACTGACCCAGGAAGAAATAGAAAATCTAAACAGACCATTTACCAGCAATAAAATTGAATCGGTAATCAAAAAACTACCCAAGAACAAAACCCTGAACCAGATGGATTCACGGCTGAATTATATCAGACATTTAGAGAAGACATGATACCCATTCTCCTTTTCCAAAGAATATTTCCAAAGTTTTCCAAAGAATAGAAGAGGAGGGAGTATTTCCAAACTCATTCTATGAAGCCGGCATCACTCTAATACCAAAATCAGGCAAACACCCCACCAAAAAAGAAAATTACAGACCAATATCCCTGATAAACGTAGATGCAAAAATACTTAACAAAATATTAGCAAACCAAGTTGAAAAATACATCAAGAGGATCATACACCATGATCAAGTGGGATTCATCCCAGGGATGCAAGGATAGTACAACATATGAAAATCCATCAACATCATCCACCACAGCAACAAAAAGAACGAAACCACATGATCATCTCCATAGATGCTGAAAAAGCATTTGACAAAACTCAACATTCATTCATGATAAAAACTCTCAACAAAATGGGTATAGAGGGCAAGTACCAAAAACACAATAAAGGCCATATATGATAAACCCAGCTAAAATCATACTTAACAGTGAGAAGCTGAAAGCTTTTCATCTAAGATCGGGAACAAGACAGGGATGCCCACTCTCTCCACTGTTATTCAACATAGTACTGGAGGTCCTAGCCACGGCAATCAGACAAAACAAAAAATACAAGGCATCCAGATTGGCAAAGAAGAAGTCAAATTGTCACTATTTGCAGATGACATGATACTGTACATAAAAAACCCTGAAGAGTCCACTCCAAAACTACTAGAATATCTGAATTCAGCAAAGCTGCAGGATACAAAATTAACACACAAAAATCTGTTGCTTTCCTATACACTAATGATGAAATAACAGAAAGAGAAATCAGGAAAACAATTCCATTCACAATTGCATCAAAAAGAATAAAATACCTGGGAATAAACCTAACCAAGGAAGTGAAAGACCTACACTCTGAAAACTACAAGACACTCCTAAGAGAAATTAAGGAGGACACTAATAAATGGAAATTCATCCCATGCTCTTGGGTAGGAAGAATCAATATTGTCAAAATGGCCATTCTGCCTAAAGCAATCTACAGATTCAATACAATCCCTATCAAAATACAGACAGCATTCTTCAACAAACTGGAACAAATAGTTCTAAAATTCATATGGAACCATAAAATACCCTGAATAGCCAAAGCAATCCTGAGAAGGAAGAATAAAGCAGGGAGGATCTCGCTTCCCAACTTCAAGCTCTACTACAAAGCCACAGTAATCAAAACAATTTGGTACTTGCACAAGAAGAGACCCATAGACCAGTGTGACAGAATCGAGAGTCCAGATGTTAACCCAAGCATATATGGTCAATTAATACATGATAAAGGAGCCGTGGATATACAATGGGGAAATGACACTGTCTTCTTCAATAGTTGGTGTTGGCAAAACTGGACCACTACATGTAAGAGAATGAAACTGGATTACTGCTTAATTCCATATACAAAAGAAAACTCAAAATGGATCAAAGACCTGAATGTAAGTCATGAAACCATAAAACTCTTAGAAGAAACATAGGCAAAACCCTCTTGGGACACATAAATATGAGCAACTTGTACATGTACATATTTCCATGGGCAAGGGAAACAAAAGCAAAAATGAACAAGTGGGACTATATCAAACTAAAAAGCTTCTGTACAGCAAACGACACCATCAGTAGAACAAAAAGACATCCTACAATATGGGAGAATATATTCATAAATGACATATCCGATAAAGGGTTGACACCCAAAACATGAGCTCAGGCACCTCAACAAACAAAAAGTAAATAAGCCAATTAAAAAATGGGCAGAGGAGCTGAACAGACACTTCTCCAAAGAAGAAATTCAGATGGCCAACAGGTACATGAAAAGATGCTTCACATCGCTAATGATCAGAGAAATGCAAATTAAAACCACAATGAGGTATCACCTCACACCAGTAAGGATGGCCAGCATCCAAAAGACAAACAACAAGAAATGTTGGCAAGGATGTTGGGAAAGGGGAACCTTCCTACACTGCTGGTGGGAATGTAAACTAGTTCAACCACTGTGGAAAGCAGTATGGAGGTTCCTCAAAAACTCAAAATAGAAGTACCATTTGACCCAGGAATTCCACTACTAGGAATTTACCCTAAGGATACAGCAACGCAGTTTGAAAAAGACATATGCACCCCTATGTTTATCGCAGTACTATTTACAATAGTCAAGAAATGGAAGCAACCTAAGTGTCCATCAGTAGATGAATGGATAAAGAAGATGTGGTACATATACACAATGGAATATTATTCAGCCATAAGAAGAAAACAAATCCAGACATTTGCAACAACATAGATGGAGCTAGAGGGTATTATGCTCAGTGAAATAAGCCAGGCGGAGAAAGACAAGTACCAAATGATTTCACTCATATGTGGAGTATAAGAACAAAGCAAAATCTGAAGGAACAAAACAGCAGCAGACTCCCAGAACCCAAGAATGGACTAACAGTTACCAAAGGGAAAGGACTGGGGAGGATGGGTGTGAAAGGAGGGATAAGGGGAAAAAGGGGCATTACGATTAGCACACATAACGTAGCATCTTAACTATGCTGATGGACAGTGACTGTAATCTTGTATGTGGTGAGGACTTGATAATGGAGGGAACCTAGTAACCACAATGTTGCTCATGTAAGTGTATATTAATTATAATCCCCCCCCCAAAAAGAGGTGGTACACATATACATGGAATATTATTCAGCCATAAAAAAAAGAAACCCTGCCATTTGCAACATCATGGATTGATCCAGAGGGTATTATGCTCAGTGAAATAAGCCAGGTAGGGAAAGATAAATACCATACCATGTGATTTCACTTATTTTTGGAATATAAAAACAAAACAAAATGAATAAAATAGCAGTAGTATAGACACTGAGAAGTGACTGGTGGTTACAAATGGGGGGAGTTTTGGGGTGATGGGTGGAGCATGAGGGGGATAAAGAGACAAAAAAATGCTCAATCATAATATAAGTTGATCATGGGGATGGTAGTGCAGTATGGAGAATATAGCTAATGATTCTGTAACATCTGCCTATGTTGACAGACAGTAACTGCACTAGTGGAGGTGAGGATTTACTAATGAGTGGGTAACTGTTGAACCACTGTGTTGATATACAATTTTAAAGATATTTTAATTGTATATCAATGATACTTCAATCAAAAAAGAAAAGCCCAGGCTGATACACTATCTAGAAATAACAGTAATAATATTTAATTCTCTCAATTTATTCCAAGTCATTTTTATTTGGAATCTCTTAAACTCTACACAATTTGTAACTATAGCTATATAACTTTTCCTTAAAAGGTCTATAAAAAAAAGGTGAAAACAAACAAGAATTTATAATGACCCTGAATTTTGATGTACGTATAATACATCTTCAAAATATTTAAAGTAAAAATGTATAAGCTACAAGGAGCAATGGCCAACATCTTTTGCAATAACTGACTAAACAAGCATAACCCCTTCCACCCCAGCAGTAGATACAAAATATTGAACACAATTAATAAATCTGACCTGACACAGATCATAATATGCAACAAATGTGGAATACACATCCTTTCAAGTCTAAGTGGAAAATTTACCAAAATTGAACACATGCTGAAAGTCTCAATGAATTCGAAGGAATCTGAGTCATTCAGAGTATATTTTTTAAACCCCAGTGGAATTAAGCTAGACATCATTAACAAAAAGAAAACTAGGAAATGCCCAAATATTCAAAAATTGAGCAATGTGCTTATAAGTAATTTATGGGTTAAAGGAGAAATGACAGTTGGAATTATAATCTGAAATAAGTGATAATGAAAAAGATGTATCAAAACTTGTGAAATTCAGCTAAAACAGTGCTGAAATGGAAAGTTTGCCCTTAATTGCAAGTAATTCACAAGATGGGATGAAAATCAATGATCTCAAGATCCATTTTCAGAAGGTAAACCACAAATAACAAAACAGCAAATTAAACCCAAGAAAAGGGAAATAACAGAAATCAATGATATGACTGAGAAAATCAACGACAAAAAAAAGGACAAATGTTGGCTCCTGGCTCACGGAAAAAAAGAGAAAGGTATAAATTATTAATATAGGAATTGAAAAATGGAAATTACTGCTGTTCTACAGGCATTAGTAAGAGAATATTATGAATAATTTTACATCAATATATTTGCAAATTTAGATGAAATGAACAAATTCCTTGAAAAACACAAGTTACCAAAATAGATACAGTAAGAATTAGAAAATATGTATAATCCCATTATCTATTAAACAGTTTGAATCTGTAGGTAAAACCTTCCCACAAAGAAGGCTCCAGGTTAGATGGCTTCCTTGGTAGATTCCCCCACACATTTAAATAAGAATAATGCTGGTATTACACAAAGGACAAAACTGCCTGAGCACTATTTTTTATAAAACCAGCATAACCATGATATGAAAACCTGACAAGGATACCGCAATAACTAAAACAAATCCAACAACTAATTACATGCCAATCTTTTAGATGAACACAGAATATAAAAACCCTAACAAAATATTGAAAAATCCAATACAGAAAAAGTGATGTATTATTATCAACTTTGTTTTATGCCAGGAATGCAAGATTGGTTTTACATTTGAATATCAATATATTAGAAAAAACTCACATTAACATCCTTTGTGAATACAGACAAAGCAAATCAAGCAACATCTAAAGAGGATTATATACCATTACCAAGTGAGATTTATCCCAAGAATGCTTTATTGGCTTAACATTCAAAAATCAGTATAATACATGACATTAATAGAATAAAGGACAAAAACCATTTGGTAATCTTGGTAGATGCAGAAAAAGTTACAAAATCTAACATCCTTTCATGGTAAAAACACAAACTAGGAATACAAGGGAACTTTCTCAACCTGAAAAAGGCCAGTTAGGAAAACACACAGGTTAATTTCATACTTAATGGTCAAAGACCGGATGCTTTCCTACTATGACTAGGAAGAAAATGAGGATGTCTGCTCTCACCACTTCTAGTCATCATGGTTCTGGAGGTCCTAACTAGGGCAATTTGGCAAGAATATGAAATAAAAGGCAGACAGAATGGACAGGAAGAAGTAAAACTATCTGTCTTTGCAGATGACATGATCCTGTATACTGAAAATGCAAAGGAATATACACAAAAACTCCACTATTAAATTATAAAATTTTAAAAACCAGTATGTTCAACAATGTTGCAAGAAAGAGATCAGTTAAGGAAAAATTCATTGTATTTCTATGCACTAGCAATGGACAATCCAAAATTGAAGTTACGAAGACAATTCTATTTACAAGAGCATCAAAAAGAATAATGAGGAATAATTTAACAGAAGTGGAAGACTTCTACACTGATAACTACAAAATTTAACCGAAAGAAATGAAAAAAGATCCAAGTAAAGGGAAGACATCCATGTTCATACCCTCCAAAGAAACCTACAGATTCAAAATAAATCCATATCAAAAGCCCAGATGTCTTTTTGAAGAAACTGACATGCTGATCCTAAAATATGTATGGAAATACAAGGGACCCATAATAATCAAAACATGAAAAATAGGAACAAAACTGGAGGGCTCACATTTTCTAATTTCAAAACTTACTAGAAAGCAACAATAATCAAAATAGCGTGGTACTGGCTTATGAACAGAAATACAGATTAACAGAATAGAGTTGAGTATAGTAGTAAATTCTTTCTTTCCTGATCAACTGATTTTCAACAAAAGCATCAAGAAAATTCAATAGAGGATTAGTCTTTCCAACAAATGGTAAAGGGACAACTAGATATCAATATGTAAAACAACTGACTGTAAAATGGTGCAGCCACTTTGGAAAATAGTTTAGCAGTTTCCCCAAATGTTAAACATACAGTTTCTATATGACCCAGCAATTCCATTCCTAGGTATATACCCAAGAGAGCAAAAAACAAGTATTCAAGCAAAAACTTGTACATAATATTTACAGCAGCATTATTCATAATAGCCAAAAAGTGAAAACCACCCAAATGTCTGTCAACTAATAAATGGATAAACAAAATATGGTATGTCTACACAATGGAATGTTTAGCTATAAAAAGGAATGAAGGTATTGCTAGATGCTACAACACATATGAACCTTAAATGCATGCTAAGAGAAAGAAACCAGCTGCAAAAGATCACACATTATATGAGATGTCCAGAAAAGACCAATCCAGAGATACAAAAAATAGTTAAGTGGTTGCCAAGGGCAGGGGGCAGAGGGGAATGGCACTGATAATGGGTATGGGGGTTTCTTTGAGGTGAGATAAACATTGTGGAATTACACAGTGGTTCACACAACTCTGTGAATATACTTAGGAACCACTGAAACATATACTTTGAAGGTGCACTTTATGGTATGTGAATTATGTCCCCAAAAAGTGGTTATTTAAAAAATATTACTGAAAAAAATTAAAGGCACAAAGGATCAAGAATTGCTGAGACAGGCTTGAACAGGGACAGGCCTGGAGGACATGAACTGTCAGATACGAAGAGTTAGAGCAAACTAGAGATGATATATTTTTAGAACTGGAACTATTACAATTCCAAGTGTAACACTAAATATACTAGTGTAATGTCAGTGTGCTTTCAGTCAAAAGCTAAAAGGAGAGAAAAGGTTAGATGCAGGCTCTTACATGAAGCAATGACAGATCAAGCTATCCCAAGATAGGGGCAGGGGTTACAAAAAGTTTTTTACTTAAAAATATGAACAAGATCTCTGAAAAACAGACTCTCTAAGTTAGTTAATCACCAAAACTGCCCATATACACTGGGTGACAGTGGCTCACCCATGAGGGATAAATTTAGAAGATGGCTTTTGAGGGCAATAACCGAGCCTAGGGAATCACTAAACTGTAGAAGGGGTAAGTTTACTTTGCCTCTAGTTTTGCTAAAAAGTACAATGTAATTTTACTGATTTTAAATCTTAGTAAGATTAAAAATAAAACCCCAACATTAAAAAAAAAAGGTTTCTACCTCAGATGTTTCACTGCTTACTGAATACAAACCTGTTCCTTTCCTAGAAGACCTGCCTTTAGTCACTGTTGGTTTCTTCTTTACAGCTGGTGCCTGAAATGCAGAATGTTCTCTCCACCTCCGAAGCTGAAAATTAATGAACTTCCACATCATGAAAGCTTGGGTAATGCAAATGGATGCCAAAACAGCAATTCTGAGAATATTAAGAAATAAAAAACCAGAGTGAATTAGTAAAATTCCCACTTTGTTGACATGTTATATCAGTAATTATTCCATTAATATTAATCCTAAAAGTTAAGTAGGTGCTTTAGTAATTTAGGAAACTGCAATGGGTATGAAGTCAAATCAAATGAATATTTTCCCTAATTTTTCCCATAATCCAATTTTTTAAAAGATGATTTAATCATAAACTGATAATATATACCAAAGAGTAGTACAAAGTGAGAAAAATGTTAAATGAACCATACCTAACAGCCAACACATTGAAGTTCCCAGTACTGAAATCCAGCTTCTGATTCTCTGCTCTTGCAAGGCCAAAGCCAACAGTAAGCACTGAGAGAATCAGAGTCAGAAGTCTTCCAAAAACAAACAGTATTGCCCACAGAGAAAACCTGTAGGAAAAATAAGTCAAATTTATAAAATTGTGAAGAAAAGATTCTAACAGGAAATAAAATTCCTGTTAAGTAAATGTTTATTACAGCATTTCTTACTGTTCTGCAAAAGGATTCTGAAGTAAAATGTTTGGAAAATGCTACATATTATATCATGCTCCTGGAGATACATAACAGCACATTCAAGGTTTTGACTTTTTGTTTAGCTGATCTTTTTTAATATAACTACTATTAATGGTCCTCAGACTAGCGGTATATAGAGTAATTTTGAAAAAGTCTGGGGAAAATAAAAGCTGTGCTGTAAATATAGACATCCAATTCCCATTTAAGGGTTATAGTTTTACTTTTTTTTAAGTCTTTACACAGTTTTACAAGTCATACTACTACAATTCTGTTTTCAGTACAATTTTCCCATCAAAAATTTTAATATCCTTAAGGCTATACAATCTATTATTTCATTTTCTTCTTGCCTATTACTATTACCTCTATAATCACTTCCCTATTACTACTTTTCCAAAAGAAAAACATGCATTAAACAAGATGGAAGTTATAACAGAAAAGTAAACCCAAAAGCCTTGAAAATTACAAGTTGCAATGTATTTCTCCAAGAAAGACTCCATTTTATAGAATAAAATACCAATCTGAACTGCTGAAGTTTCACTTTAGTTAAAGCTTATAAGTATAAGCTAACAGCTTATAGAGTAATATAACTGCCACAGCATGTACCTTGGCAACACACGCACTGACTTTGATAAGAAACTGAATGGCTCAACAACTTACCCTTTCTGATACTTTTCATCACTAAAATAGAACAGGCGGGAAATGTGGAAAAGAAATTCAACAAAATAATGCAGCACCAAAAGAACAAGTCCTAGATGATTCAAGCTGTTAAAAAAAAATATTTAAAATACAAAGATTAATTATCAATTAAGACATACTAGCATACTATTTGTCTAACCCATATATACATCCAAGAAAAATCCCAACTCACTTCAAAAGATAAGCTCCAGCAATGTGAAAGAGGTAAAGACCAATGTAGACAAGCTGACGAGGAATATCTTCCTGTGAACAGAAAATTGCATTATAGAATAAAACATGCTGAAACATTTCTGCTCCTTAGGAGCAGTGTGGTAGAGAGAAAAATGTACCATTAGAGAAGCAGAAGAACTAAAGGCTATTCTGCCCCAGCACCCTACGCCATTTGCTCATCCCAATTAACTACAGGGCTTTAGCAAGTCATTTAACCTCTCAGCTTCAGTTATATTCTCTGTAAAATATGAGTGATATGAAAAAAAAAAAAGAGTAATACCTACGTTTGCTTGAAACAGATGAAACTCAAAAATCCTTTCACTGTTAAGATCTATGGTTCTTTTTATAATAAACATTTACTAAATAACACAGTATTAATAACCATAATGTCCTAAATTAAAATGCTGTTTATAGCAGTTGAGATGCTTTTGTTTACCTAAATAGCATAAATAGAATAAAAGTGTTCACACACTTTTGAGTAGTTTATGCTAAATTTTAGTCCCTTTCATTGTCATCTAGACATTAAAATTGAAGGTTAACATTTTATCTTCTGTAGAGTATCACCTAATCGTATATTCTTTCTCCTCTTAAAACCCTGTAAGCCAATATCTAGATTTTTACTTTTGCTTCTTTTTTCTTCCATAGTCCCTGGTGACCTGGTTATTTTAAAAACAGTGGTTTTAAAAAATGTAAGTCAAGACCTACTAGAGGATAATGAAATCCTTTAGGGGATCACACTAACATCTTTTAAAATATGAAATAGAATAGAAAACACTAGTGTACAGCACACTACACTGTTTCATGAAAATTTTATTCCAGGTTTCTCTCTCTCTCTCACACACACACACAGGATTATGACATAAAAATCTATATACAGCACTATGTTTTGGGACATTTGGGGAAAATTCTCAAGACATAATGCCACCAAATTTACAGTAGCTCTTCCAATTACAGAGAGAAGTATCTCTGAGAATAAACTGTCTTAAGATCTTCTCCGCATAATTTCCAAACTTCCAATGAAATATTTCCTCTTCTAAAAAGAGAGGGGGAAAGGTGCTGAGATAACAAGAAGTTCAATCACAAGGGGACCTCTTTCTTCTCTTACAATCATTTCAGAACAGCTCCGCTGTAGTTGTTATTACTATGCTATGGATATAGAGGTGTCACTATATATACATGATATATGTTTCCAAGTGTGCTATGTATATCATGACACTGATACACATGATTTTAGATAGTTACATAACAAATGACTTTCAACTTTAACCATGATTTTTAAATATTTTAAGTTATAGCAAAGTGGCATGTAAAATGATTAGGTATGGGAAATTCTGCCATATTCCTTCAGATGTGTTCATCAATATGCCAAATTTCTGAGAGGAAAACAGACCAGGGAGACACCTGATACTTACAATGATAGCTTTTTAGTTTTTTTATTTAGTAAATAAAATACTACTCACTAAACTCATTTCATTACATAGAAACTTGTATAAGTTAATTTAAAAAGTTGATTTGCTAGAATAACTGCTAAAAAATCTCTATTTTACAGAAGTATAATTTCTTAGGAGGATTAGAAAAAAAGACTAAATTTAAAGAAGAAACACAAGTAAGTTTTAAAAATATGCCCAAAGAACCTAAGCTGCCTATCTTTTTACCCTCTCTGATAAATCTAAAAACATTATCATAAATTACATTACAAAAGCTATTCCATTTCTCGTATCTTTTGTCTTTAAATCTCAACCTAGTTAGGTCAGGCAAGGTTGTACTTGCCATTAGCTAAAGAAAAACCCAGAACTTCTTTCCAAATTCAGGTTCAACCTCACCTCTTAGTCCTGCCTTTCTGACAGTTGACCAACTGAGTCAATAATGGAGAGTAAAATGCCACTACCAGCTTGTCTTCACAACCATCAAATGCTTAGCAAGAGCTTTTAAAGTAAAAACTTAAAAATATTATTTTCAAAAGGAGAGAGTATCAACAAAATCTCTAACTTCCCTTCAGCTACATATATACAAACTGACTAGTGTCTCTAAAGCAATGTTTGCATACTCAAAGCCTAACCAGAGAAAAAGTAAAAATAAGTGACTGAGATGAATTTAACACAGGGATTGGTGGAGATAGTGGTAAACTGGAGAACACTCACCCTAGATTAAAGGCATTTCTATATTACTTAAAAAATACAAAGGTAAAGTTGCAAGATTTTTTAATTGAGAAGTTTCATCTAGGTTTTATTTAAAAAATGGCTGCTTGTACAAACTCTTCCAACATTCTCCAACCCTCATGGGGTTACAGCCCCACTGGCATGGTGTTTACATGTCTCAGGCCAACAATAGAGGCCTTGCCCAGCACCACTGTCTCTAAGCTTACTCATTTCCACAAGGGGAACAGAGGAGGCTAGTTGAAATCTGGCCCTGTTAGAGGGAGTTCATGGTATCAGTTCACCTGCCACATCACAGGTTTCAATTAAGGACTCAGCATGCCACCCAGTAGCAGCTCATCACTGTTCTAGACTCTAGAGTCTAGGTGAATATACAAGTGACACAGAGAAAACTACTTTGGTGTCTTGAAGACATTTTCATACATCATCCTATGGTTTTGTTATGTAAATAAACCTTTTCTACCAAGAGCCAGAAATAAGGTTTTGCTTATTTGTTTGTTTAAAGATTAACAAACTTTTTTGATACTTGAAAGGAAAAATTATATAATGAAAACGAATTATATAATAAATATAGATTTAAATAAAAAATCCTAAATTATAAGTAACTTCAAGTGAGTTTTTGTTGTTATCCAACATCTTTTTATGAAAAAGGTAAGCTATATACTTTAGTAAATTGCTACTTTCATAAGAAATACTTTTAACTACATTGTACTAAAAACAAACTTTAAACAGAATATCATATATATGCCCAAATATAAGGGCTAAGATTTTTCCCCTAAACCACAGATGGAGTCATCTAATACTTAAATCTTTTCAAAGCTCTTTTTACAAGAATTTCTATTGATTATTTCAAACAACAAATACATGCTTGGAAAAGATACTTAGCCCAAAAAAACTCAATCAATGTCATTTCTGAATGTTTAAAGAGGTCTAGTGGAAGAATTAGTAAGACAGAAGTAAAGATGATGTACTCTGGCAAAACTGGTGAGATGATTCAAGAGGCTCCAGGAATGAATGACAGATACAATAAAGTTGCATATGAAAAATGTGAATATAACTTTCATGAAGTAGGAGTGGGGAAAAAGATTTCTAATTTAATGTACTTTATATAATATGCAATTACGTGTGTTATTAAATAAATAAACTGAATATTAGAAACAAAACACCTGGCTATGTCATACACACTTCCTTGAAACCTCAAATATTCAAGCTGGCTACGAAATTACATTTTGAATCCTCTTATGGACAAAATATGTATATTGTATCATATGTAATTAAAATATTCTCCTTAAAAGAAATTGAGTTATTTGTGACTAGCATACCTCTTGAACTGGTACTAAAAGTGTTTTCTTTTTTTGTTTTTCTGTAGGACTGGTTCAAAACAATCACTGTACTAGTTTCTTCCAGTAAAGAGTTCTTCCAAAAATAAATTTCATAGAGTAAATTTTAGGCAACTGTTTAACACATATGCAGCTGTTACTTTCAAATTATGTTAATTACTTGAAACAGTTACTTCGACAGTCATATGTAGTTAAAAATAGTTTCCGTTTAAGTTCTAAGTTATGCAAATTATTCCACAAAAATTAAACTGCATTTCTGGAGAAATGCCATCTGGCAGGAACTGATAAGAGAATGGAAAACTATAGTGAACAATTACAATGTTTCTTTTTATCTACAGGGTCTATGAACAAGATGGAGATTATGGATTAATAATAAAACCCAGAGGTATATCTGTGGGTATACCAGTACATGAAGAAAGCTTTAAATATTTGAGCCACAGTACTAAAACATCAAGAAACTATGATATTCTCAGCAATGCTGACTGACAAAACTCTCTGCAATGACAGAAATGTTCTCTGCTGTCTGAAGTGACAGTGTGGCCACATGTGGCTGATGAGCACTTGCAATAGGGCTAGTGCGGCCAAGAAAGTGAAGCTGCTTTGTACTTAATTTCAATTAATTTAAATGTGGCAAGTGGCTACTGTTCTGGACAGTGCAGCTCAGGACATCCATGATCCCCATTAGGTGCTTACTTAGGTAAATATGTCAGGGATACTATAAAACAGTGAGCCTAAAAATTTTATCTTATTTTGAGACAGTTCCAAGTCAAAGGTCTTATGGATCACCATCATAATCCTTACAATTGATTTAGCTAGAAAAACATCCTACTTTCTAAAGATCAACATAAAAAGAAGTTTTGAGCCATGGTACATGGACTCTAATTTGGTGCTGTTTTCTAATCACAGTGGACAACATCAGTGACAGATGCACAGCACACAAAAAACACAGACATAAAACAATAGTAAGTCAAGTATCTATACTCATGAATTAACTATTTGCATTACATACTTAGAAATAAATGTTTGTGGCTTTTGAGAAGGCAGAGATAAACATGTCCCTGGAAGGGTTGTTACACTTCTTTTTTGGAAAGCTTCTTAAAGTAAGGGGATTAGAAAAATGTAAATATATATACAACAAATAAGAGTATAATGAACCCACATGTACCTGTGACACAGCTTCAACAGTTGTTAACTCAACCAAACTTGATTCACCCATGTCCCCACGACCCAAGTATCATTTCATATATGTTGATTTTTAATTAGTCTCCTCCAAAAAAGGGAAAAGGGCTTGATTAATTTATCAGAGGGAAAGGCATGTCAGGGAAAGAACTGATGTATTGGAATTATAAACTTAGGGACTATCGTGTGACTGAAGACTAAGGTGAGAGTGAAAGAAAAAGGGATCAGGAAAGAGGGGGCACAGATGGAAGCAGCCCTCCGAGCATAGGTGAGCAGCTTTATTTTAGTTAAAAGCACAACAGGGACACCTGGTACAAGTGTTAGAGGAGAAAGAGTTAAATAAAGGAAACAAAGTTTACTTTGTGTTATCATGGAAGTCTGACCTTAGAAGTACTGAGGGTAAAATATTAGAAAGGAACTTGTAATGCTTAGTAGTTTACTTATCTGTTCAAATAAACACCTTTTCCACAAGCTAAAAAGGGAATGCCCCACTCACTTTAGGAAAAGCCTCAGTGGTGACTATTTAACTACGGTTTACTTTTTTAATACTTAACTTTTCTCTGACTTTTACACAGAACTGTTAATGGTAGAATAATCCTTTTGATCTCTCTCACTTGTGAAACTAAGAATATCAATAATATGAAACTAACACTACATTTCAAAGGTTGTTTGAATTATAGTTTTATTTTAAAATTACCACTAATTTTAAGACAAGCAATTATCATGTCAAATATAAAAGATCCTAACTTAAAATAATGACTAAGGTTTTTCAAGAAGTACCTAAGGATATTTAGTCTTTGTGGAAGAGGGGTAGTGGAAGAATAATGGGGGACAAGTGGAGGTGAGAAGGAGTGAGAACGTTATAGAGACATGATTTTGGGAAGATAATTTTGGGAAGATTTCAAAAAAAGGAAGTAAGGACAAGCCAGTCTTTAAAATTACAGAATCACAGCTTACTTTTTTGGTTTTCTGGAAGTAGAGTTCAGGAAAAGCATGAAACCAGTAAGCCAACTGTGATATGTAGAAGAACTTCATTTGAAATCTGCACAACACAAGAAAGCAAAAAAAAACCTTGTAAAGCATAATATTTTTAAAGAATAAAGTAAATACAAACACTGGAAACAAACCAAGATATATTAAGTAGCTCTTGGTGTTGTCATTCCAGGTCACCTTACAGTACTGAGTACCTTTAAACAGCTCTCCCACAGCCACTTCCCCTGTCTCCCTAGGACATTCCAACCATGAGTCAATTCCTCTGGATTAAACAGGAGAACATTATTAAAGCAAATACCTTATATGCAGAACCCTGTTAACATACAAGCTAGCTGGGAAGAAGCAGAGCCCCTTGTCTATTAGTTAATTAATACGGATTAGTATGTCATGTTAGCTAATGAAAATATAAGGAACATGACCCTGAGGGAATCAAATTACAGATCTTAAGGTTCATCAAAAGGGAAGCAGAAAGGGCGAAAGACTCAGAGAAAAGCAAAGGAGTGCAGATCAACAAGCACCTGAAATTAGGATAATCCCAATTGCAACTCTCCCTTGGCTTTTTTTCTTAGGGAAATAATGGTAACCCTACCTGGTTGAACACAGAGAGCCCCAAATAGAATGGAGGCAAACCAGGAATAAAGAGAGGAAAAGAGCATAGAAGAGTTCGCCAGGAGATATATCCTAATCTAGTCTAGAATCGATAGTCTCCTCTTTACATTATAGTCCTCCAGTCCTCTGCTTTCTCTTTATTTTCCCTTCACCCTCCCCTCCAGAAGTCTGAAACAGAACACACAAAGCCAATCTGAAATAATGGGGGAGGTGAGGGGGGTATACCATTCCATATAAATATGATGTTTGTAACCACACTTTATAGTTTATTCAATTAATGCAATTATTTAGAAGTCACACTGACTCAGCAGAGTGGGTATTATTGCTGGACTTAAAACAAAGATATGCACGGTCATGTTATTCTCTTCATATCTTTTTCTCCAATTCTCCCATCACAGTGCATTTAATATTGTCTAGGTGATGGGCACCTACAGTTTGGCACAATGAAGAATATGAAGTATAAAGAGATAGTTCCTACTGCTATCAAGAGATGTAAGAGTCTTGATGGGCATGGGCACAATGTAAGACTTACATAAACTAGACAGGATAGAATAGTCAAGACAATTTATAGATACTACATACAATATTATACACCAAAAGGACAAACTCAGGAAAGCAAAAGACAATACAGGCTCAAGTAGCAAGGAAAATTAATAAGGAATAGTTGTACTAGAGTTGGGCTTGAAGGATGAGTAATTAAGCTAAATGTCTTTACAACCACTGAGCTTTGTACAGCATTGTACAGAAACTTTGGGGGCTGGAAAGATAAAAAAGAAAATTTCTACCATTCAAGCTTATAGTATAAGAAGATAAGAAATGGGAGTGAAAAGCAACTGAAGCAAAGAAAAAGAGCAAAAGTGTGGAGAAGATGGTGCACTGAAGAGAGGAAAGGAGGGAGAAGAAAAGGAAAACAGAGTAGTAAATTAAGATTATTGTTAAACTCAGTTTTCTCAAGCTAATAAACATGAAAAAAGCACAAAGAAATTTTCTTATGGCAGTGGACTGCCAAAGACATATTTATTACATGAATTTGCCTGAGGTCCTAAGGAGAAAAACAAGAATGAATTTGCTTAAAAGTGGTATGACCATGGGTCCTAAAGTAAGAAAAGACTGCAAAAAATGACTTACGTCATCAGGTCATGCGGATAAGCCCTCCATAAGATAGTTGGGTCTGAGATGTAGTTTTCCTAAGAGAAGAGATAAAAAATTAGCCTATGAGTATAACGCAGACTTAGAAAGTTAGACTACATGTATTGTACATTTACAGTTCTCCATATCAGGCTCCAAAAAGCTTTAATGAAGTCAAACTTTTTAGTTGTCTTATTTTTAATTGCTTTGAATTGCTTATTTTAAGCAAAATGGAAATCACTATGTAAGACACAAAGTCAAATATGCATAATTCCTGGCCTTCAAAATTCTCACAAGCCAGTGAAGTAAAATATACATGTATGCAAATAACATAAAATAACCAAAAAACAGTAATGGTACATATCAGACTTATAACAGCTATGGGAGAGATGAATTCTGTCTTGGGTAATCAGAAGGGTTTCAGGAAAGATGTAGCACCTGACAGGAGATGGAGAATCAAAGTGTTGCCAAATTTTATAGGATTATGTCAACATCCTAACCAAATCTTTTTTATATAACCAGATAGATCTATTGAGAATTGATGCAGATGTAAAAAAAAAAAACCTCAAGTGATTTAATATTTTCCCACTGAAACACAACATTCTGTTTTAAAAAAAATTATAGATTTTAAGATGAAATGTATGCATATCTATAAAGTATATTCAAAGCAGATGGATATTTAAAATAGAACAAGCACTGGATTAAAAGGCTAAGTGTAGTCTCTCTTGAGGATTAAGTACTGTACCCTGGAAAATTTACTTTGCCTATTTATTTATCTCTAACATGGTGATTCAAAAAATTATTTGTCCTGACAAACTCAAAAATACATAAACTCTGGAGTCCACATAAATGTAAGGGCTTGTTATTACTAATTATAAAATACATATTACATTCTCCCATCATTAATTAGAATGATAGTTAAACATTTTGACAGCTTTAACTGAAAGTTGTACAACATTTTAAGTTGCTTGGAAAATAACTGGACTGCTTTTAAAGGATAAAATGACTGGAAACATTATAAGTCATGTAACCTACTAAAAATATCACTGACATCTTAGTCATTTTGCTAATACAGAGATATATGCAAATGACTACAAGATATAAAAACAACATTCAGACTGACTAAAAATGAGTAAAGCTTTCTGAAACATTAAACATAGTTTAAAATATTTATGCTTTATAAAAACTAAAAGACTTATTGCTGAAACTTGATTTATACTAGTTCAATAAAGCAGAATTCCTAACCTTAGATAAGAACAACAGAAGAGGGATTTTTCTAAGATTCATTTTTAATGCATGTGAGCATTAAAAATGGGACATCATTTTCTGTTCTGGGTATATAATGTAAATACTCTGCAAATACTATGTATGTAATGTAAATGAAAATTAAAGCATAGTACATACTTACAGATATTAGAATGAATGTGCCCCAAATACAAGAAAAAAGGTAGAATGCACTAAGCTGACCAGATTCATTAAACTTGCTGTGTTTTGTTTTGGAGAAATGCATTCGCCTGTTAATTTTCTAAAAATAAAAACAATCATTAGTAATCAAGAATATATTCTAAAATATATTTAATATATGATTATCATAGTATGGAAAGCCAGTACTTTACAAAGTATAGATGTCTAAGGTTGAATACTTACGTCCAACACATACTCCTGAATTATGGCATGAATAATTATCGCCACTAGCATGTAGAAGAAAACTGTAGCCAAATCTTTGATACCATAGTAATAAAGGGATGATGATTCAGTAGCTTGTTCTTCTGAAGGCCAAAAAGGACAAGACACACACACACACACAAAAATATACATAAGATTATAAAAACAGCACTAAGTACAACATAGTTATGGAAACAAACAAAAGACTAACCCAAATAGTATAAGTTTTACAAGGTAACACAGGTAATTTGCTTTTGGACATCTTGAGTCTTAGGAGCAATAAAAACTGAGGAGACTATCTAGCGATCTAAAGCCTTAGAAATTACTCACAAAGACTTGACACATGTTAGTTACAGCCTTCGAAGACCAAAAAACAGGGAAGGGAAGCCACACTCAGATCCTTGGGAAGATTGTAAACCTGGCATTATCCTGGGAGTAAAGATTAGTTCATACTTAGATTATATCAAAATTATATTTGGCTGTCTTTTCAAAGAAATGTAACTTTCTACTGTCTACCTTCCCTTTCAAACTAGACACTTTATTATGAATCTGATGGAAACTGATTTAACCTACATTTGATTTAGTTTTGATCTATAAGCAGTAGAGACAGAGGCAATTGCTACTTAAAATTGTTTTAAGCCCTGAAACGGCTCTAGTTTTTCAGAACAAATCTTACTCAAATACTTGTAAATTGCTGTCACTTGTTCTTGAACTTTATGGGGACCATTTGGATAAAAGAGCTTCAATCTTCTCTGGCATATTCAAATTTCAAAACACTTTGCCTCAGGGCACGTTAACTGCCCAAATATGTTAATATTTTTTTAACGAAATATCCCATCCTTCGCCCATGCTAGTTAATTATATTACTGAATTCCAGTACAATCAACTCCCAACATTTAGAAAAAAAAGCTTAAGAAATAAAACCTAAAAGTGTAGTTTGGATGCTATGAGGCAACTCCTAGAGCTTACTGACAATTATCTCTAATCAAAACTGTCAGAGGTAAAGCACAACAAAAAAATGAAAATAAAATAGGCTTAAAGGATTATAATTACAGGTCCAAAACCTAACTCACAGGTCAGAAAAACCACCTGAACACTGTGCCTTGAGAAACCTTAAGTGAACAACAGCACTTTAAAGAAATATAATATCTATTCTTAAAATTTTCTTATGAAAAGACCAGAGGCAAGAGAAGGCAAAAAAAAAACTCTTCTATAGAATTTCAAGCCCATTTACAGGAGTATACAATAAACATTAAACACATAAAAACTGCTTTTCATACAATGTATAGGGTGAAGTCAACCAAAAGCATCAGATCTTGTATCATAAAATCATCAAAATAATGTTGCCTAATCATGAATGAGATCTGTGAAAATTAACGAAGAGTCTAGTGTTCACAGAAATTTCCAAGTTTGTTTAACTTAACTCTTCTATTTATTAAATATAAAATTCTAAAAGAAAACTACCTACCTGTTGCAGGGAGGGTAACATTGTACTGAAGAGTAACAAAAATGATAGAGGCTTTTGCTGTTATCTAGATATAGAGAAAAAAAGATCAATTCAATTTGTGACCTTCTTCCAAATAGCAGATCAAGGGAGAAAAACATTATCAATTCTGCCTCCAAATCAAACAACCAAGGGCACCCCAATTCCTGCGGCATCCTGACAGGCCCAGTAGGAATTCCTGATCGCCAAGGAGCTGAGCTTGGGAGTTAATGTAATTCACTAGAGCATTCTGCAGTTTGGATGAGATTGTGTTAATTCACCCCTAACTTTAAGATTTCAAAAGAGACACTGCAGTTTTAGTAAACAGTGATTTGACAAATGATTCTCTAATCTAGACATGTACAATTAACACAAAGCTCCTATCAAGAAAAAAATTAAATGTAAATAGAAGAAAAGGAAGCACAGTTACCAAGACAAAAATGGATCAAAGGTAGGGTCTATGGTATGTGTTTGTCAATCTTCCATACACCTAGCATAGGTTAAGTGGTCTGACTATTGGTAACGTGGTTAGAGCAGAAAAATGGAATGCTTATTCAGTATTTAAAAGCACCAGGCAATGTGTTCAAACTTCAGGATAACAAAAAGCTGAATGATATAATCCCTGATGACTGGGAGCTCAGTGGGGTCAGGTTAACAAATTGTTTTAATATTGCAGAATCAATGCCAATGGTACTCAGGATAAACAAACAAACTTCTTTGGTTTTTATTTTTTTCCTGGGGTGGGGAATGAGGCATGTTCTAGAAACGCTTCTCACAGGATGTGGTGTGGAGTCCTTTTGCTGAAAAACAGAAGTTCCTAAGCTCATGAAGGGGAATGAAGAATGTATAGGTAGAAGAAACAGAAAGTGCAAAGGTCAAGTAGCAGTAAACATGAGGTCTGGCATATGAGTACACATCAGGAAGTGGCAGAAAAGCCTAGGAAAGCTATCAAGTGCTAGAAAGGGCCTTGTTTACTGAGCTCAGTGGCTTAGATTTTATTTTAGCATGTCCACAGAATGTTGAGGAGTGGGGAGTTCATTTGTGCTTTTTAGTTAGATCACTGCCTTGCAGCCTCCTAAGCGGTCTCCCAGGGCCCCTCAGATCCATTCTCCACACTGCAACCAGAAGCATCTTTTGCTCATGTGAACCTCTCCCCATGCCCATCCTTCCTCTTCCCCAAACCCCACTCTGAAAATCCTTCCCATCTTTCTAGGACAGAGAGCAAAATCTTTAATGTGGCCCCCTACAACAATCCATGGTTTGACCCCTCCTCTCTGCCTCTCTAGGCTTATCTCAGTCCCTTTCCTCCTGCTCCCTGCCTCTTGTATTCCTCTCACCACAGGGTCTGTGCACATGCACTTCTAGCTAAACATAATTAGAAAACCTTCCCCCTTCAGATCTTAGTTCAATCACACAGTTTCAGTTGGTCCTCTGTTATCTCAGAGTTGTGTTCCTTTCTTTCAAAACACACATTCTTGGCGTAATTATATTAATGATTTCTGTCCATTCAGTAGTGGGCTATGTAAGGGCTGGGCCCACACCTGTTTCTGCTCATCACTATATTATATGCTTAGAGAACAGCATGGGGCCTGGCACATATAGGTGATTAATAAATATTACTGAAAAAATACTAGGTAAGATATAAATTGAAATAAGTATGCAAGTCAAGTGTAAGACTTCTGTAAGAGACCACATGAAAGAATATAAGGTCTTAACTGAGGCAGTGGTAGTGGGATACAGGCAGTATTTTTGAAGCAGTGTAATGCTTGGTAAGCAAGAGGGAAGATTATGTATTGATGCTTACAGCTTGAACTAGGTGAAAAATAATACTATGCAGAACACAGGAGAAACAGTAGGTTTTGGGGAAAAGATAAAAACTGAGTTTTAGAGAAACTTGCATTTCTTTGAGATACACAGGTGGAAAGACTAACAGGCAGCTAAAGCCTAACCTTGGAACTTTGAGGAGGAGGCCCTACCTTACAGATTTGGGAGTCTCTATTTACAGACAATAGTTGAAGCTGTGGAAGGAAGTACAGAAATCATCTAAAGAGAATGTACAGTATTTGTAGACAAGTAGGACAACATTAGAACTGTGGAGAAAGCAGAGAAAAAGCTGGTGGCAAAATAAAAAATGGTCAGAGAGAAAGGATGAAGAGGTTTTTCTCCCAAAGCCAAGGGGGATACATTTCAAAAGGTGTAGTTAGTAAAATGAAAATTTCAAAAGAGACATGGCATGAAAAGAGAGTAATGGACTGGATGATTTAAAAAATCATCAGTGGTCATAGCTTGAGTGATTCCAGTGATGATGAGAGCAAAAGCGACATCACAGTGGTTGGAAAAACCCAAGAGTAACAAAGTGGTATCTAGTCACAGATGCCACATCAAGATTGATGTTGTTTTTATTTATATTTTATTTTTTTTACAATTTATTTTGATATCATTAACCTACAATTACATGAGCAATATTGTGGTGATTAAACTACCCCCTTCATCAGGTCCCCCCCACCAACCCTATTACAGTCACTGTCTATCAGTGTAGTGAGATGAGAATCCCTACTTGTCTTCTCTGAGTTGTACAGTCCTCCCCGTGAGCCCCCACCTTATGTCTGCTAATCGTAATGCCTCTTTTACCCTCTTATCCCTCCCTTCCCGTCCCTTTCCCTTTGGTAACTATTAGTCTGTTCCTGGGTTCTGTGAGTTTGCTGCTGTTTTGTTCCTTCATTTTTTTTCTTTGTTCTTATACTCCATATATGAGTGAGATCATTTGATACTTGTCTTTTTCGGCTTGGCTTATTTCACTGAGCATAATACCCTCTAGCTCCATCCATGTTGTTGCAAATGGTAGGATTTGTTTTTTTCTTATGGCTGAATAATATTCCATTGTGTATATGTACCACATCTTCTTAATCCATTCATCTACTGATGGGCACTTAGGTTGCTTCCATTTCTTGGCTATTGTAAATAGTCCTGCAATAAACATAGGGGTGCATCTGTCTTTTTGAAACTGGGCTGCTGCGTTCTTAGGGTAAATTCCTAGGAGTGGGATTCCTGGGTCAAATGGTATTTCTATTTTGAGTTTTTTGAGGAATCTCCATACTGCTTTCCACAATGGTTCAACTAATTTGCATTCCCACCAGCAGTGTAGGAGGGTTCCCTTTTCTCCACATCCTCGCCAACATTTGTTGTTTGTGTTTTGGATGTTGGCCATCCTCACTGGTGTGAGGTGATATCTCATTGTGGTTTTAATCTGCACTTCTCTGATGATTAGTGATGTGGAGCATCTTTTCATGTGCCTGTTGGCCATCTGAATTTCTTCTTTAGAGAAGTGTCTATTCATGTTCTCTGCCCATTTCTTAATTGGATTATTTGCTTTTTGTTTGTTAAGGTGCGTGAGTTCTTTGTATATTTTGGATGTCAACCCCTTATCAGATACATCATTTATGAATATATTTTCCCATATTGTAGGATGTCTTTTTGTTCTACTGATGGTGTCATTTGCTGTACAGAAGCTTTTCAACTTGCTATAGTCCCATTTGTTCATTTTTGCTTTTGTTTCCCTTGCCCAGGGGGATATGTTCATGAAGAAGTCGCTCATGTTTATGTCCAAGAGATTTTTGCCCTATGTTTTTTTCTAAGAGTTTTATGGTTTCATGACTTACATTCAGGTCTTTGATCCACCTTGAGTTTACCTTTGTGTATGGGGTTAGACAGTAGTCCAGTTTCATTCTCTTACATGTACCTGTCCAGTTTTTATGTTGTTTTTATAAGAGAGACTGAGCTTATGTGGGGGCAAAGAGGAAGGTGCCAGGGAAAAGGGAGAAGTTAAACATGTAAGGTGATAAAGGATGAAATATAAGGACAAAGCTAGAAATTAATCTTGAACAGTTTTCTTCTTAAGGTAGGAAAGAAAGTAGCAAAGGATGTGACAGATAAGTTCAAAAGGCAGGAAAATGAAAAAATTCACATCTGAAAACTCTCATTTTCTCTGTGGGGGAAAAAAAGCAACGTCATCTGTTCTTCAATGACAAATATTTACATAATCCTATAGGGAAAGAACTGGCCAGGGAAAAGTAAAAAGATCACTGGGTGTTATTGATGTCTGAGGTTAGAAACCTTTGATTTATGCTGTTATGTATCAGCATGAGTGTATGACTTTCTCTGGCAACCTTTAGCAAACCATAAATGGGAGGCACAGAAAAGGCAAATAGGCTGCATCCATAGTCTGATTACTTGCAGGGCAAACAGCAAGAAAGACATAGAGGGGAAGGGAGCTGAGGGCTTGGGGAGTGTAGAATGTAGTTAAAGTCTTCAGGAAGAAAAGCAAAGCAATGATCAGACTAATACACTGGAGAAAAGGAAAGGAGGTCAAGACACCATAAAAGCCTGGAGCAGGTAGGAGCTGATGTGAACAGCACAGTGAGGGAGGTGAACAACCTGTTAAATTGGGGCTGAGCTCTGCTATACTGGAATTCAGGATCTGGAAAAAAGGCAGGCCCGAGTGATACAAGTCCAGGGAATGGCCACTAAAGTAAACTGCTTAACTGGGGTAGATACATAAAGGTCACGTAAATAGAAAATGCCAGTAAGGATTCTGTATCATTGATATGGATGCATTAGAGCAGAATGATAGCATGAGTTTTCAAGGGAACACTGTTTTCATGTGATTATTTTAAATAAAACTGATTATTAAATTTCATTTTTAACATCTTTGATTAGACTTGATACATGTAAACACACAGACACTGTCTCTCTCTATATCCCTGTTTCTAGTTTGGAAACAGGGTCACCTGAGGTCACCACTACAATTGCTAAGAAAAGTTTTAAGAGTCTTTTACAAATGACAAGTGAAATTCTTCAAAGATAAACTTAATAACAAATTCCAAAAGCAACAAAATTAGATTACCTTTATATGCTAGGCTTCTAAATAAAATTAAAACCTGGCCTCCAGCTAAGAGAAAAAATACCAATTATACATCCAAAAAGAGTTTACAGAAAAATTAAACCAGTAGTTGTGCTCCTAGCCATTTCTAGGCATAAGCCCCAATCCCAGCTTTCACTCTTTGGTTAAAAACTAGTATTACAATTAATAAATAGTAAGGTAAATTACTTTGGAATAAAGTATGCACAAATTTATAATGCATTAAAAAACAAAAGTAACTGAGTCTATGACAGTTTTGGACATTTATAGCACTGCTCTCCATTTACCAGAATATAATGAGATTTATTCAGATATACGTTAAATAGGTTACCACAAACTCTAATGAATTATCTAATTTTATGTTGTATGCAATACAGTGAATATCATACTATTTCCTTAATCAAACAGTCAACAATAGGGGTTTGGTCTTTCTTGTTATACAGAGATGTTAACTATTTTGTAATTGTTAGAGCAAAGTGTGACATTACTACACTGACTAGATGCCTGAAAGATAAAACAGTTTCTGGATATCAAATTCTACTTTCCCAGCAGCTTACATAAAATTTTCTTGGAAAAAAAAAAAGGAGTTGGGGGTGGGAGGAGAAAATGTTAGCATTAAGGCAAGTCATGCTTAAAAACAAAACATCTCCAAAACTATTCCAAGGTAGCTGTTAATTGTAAATGTTCCCCAAATCTGAATGGCACAAACCAGACTGCTGAATATCTGGAAAGTAACTCCCTTCCAGAAGAATATATTCCTCTTGGAAACTCCTAACTCCTCACTCCTGTTCTAGATACTCACTTTCAGAAAGCTTCCCAATCATACCCTTACATTTTTCAACCGGCCAAATTTTCCTCACTCAATTATGAAAGCCAATAATTACAGACCATGATGTGACTGTACTAAAATCATGATTTCAAAGATTCATAAGCAATTCTTGGTAGCATGAAGTTTCCTGGAAATTAAACTTACATTTCCCCCAAACAGACTATTTCTTTATCAACCTTTTTGGGATATATATAATCTCTTTGGATGCTCATTATTGGACCTTTTCTCTCAAATAAAAATGCTGTCTTCTATTTTCCAACTTTGATAAATATCTAATGAAAAATAATAGCTACCATTTATGGCATACCTCCTGTAAGCCAAGCATTGAATTAGGCATTATACATGTTAATTTAATTATTGAAGTGACCCAAAGAACCCTATGTTACAGAAGAGGAAGTTCTGCAAAGTTAAATGACAGGCCCTAGATCCCCCATTGAGCAAGCTGCAGAGCCATAACTTGAAAATGGATCCTTTTAGCTCCAGAATCTATGATTCTACAGTATATCTACACTGATTCTTCATTTGGCCTACCAGAACAGTATCTGTTATTGCTTCATCAATTTCACCATAAATCCTTTGATACTTCCTCAATATATTTACACGAAAGGCTCACAGGTTCTACTGCAAAAACATCAACTTTGTATTATTCTAGCACAAATACTGTAATTCTATTACTACATTAACTTTCAGATTCAGTAGCAGTTATATTAAAAGTCAAATAGTAAAACTAGCCTAGTCAAATTTTTCCTGTATGTACACATCATACTTTCAAATACCAAAACTTTAACATATGGTTAAGTAAAGTGTGCAACTTGCACAAACTTCCCTCTTCTGTATACTACTTCAATGCTCTCTTTTGAACTAAAACTTCTACTTAGATCTTTCTTACGCTTATTTAGATTTGCCAATTTTATAGATTTCTATAACGATGAAAATCCACTATCAAAACAATTAACATGTGAGGCAAGGTATAGGTGGCAAACATCCCTAGAAATATAAGAGAATGCTAACATTTAAAAGCACAATTAAACCATTTCTAAGTATCAGGATTTTTTATTTTTATATATCATTTCATTCAAAGCACTGCAAATATGCCTTGTAGATAGTGTTACTCTTAAATTACATTTTTAAAATCAGGAACTCTTACCATGCAGGGACAACTTAGGCAAGTTTTCTAACACTGTTTAAAATACTGTATATACATAATTATTACTTCTAATATCAGAGCAGGAAGTATATATAAATGTAAAATTAAACGAATACAAACTTTTAGCACTGCATTAATACCATATATTCATTTAATATTTTGAAAAACCATCAGATGACTTTAACCATGTTATGTGATCCTTGCAACAGTGGCTGTGAGAATAGCACAGGTGATGTTATTTCCTTACATAGAAGAGAGTAATTGAGGCTTGGCCTTGGGTCACCCAGTAGATAAGTATCACAGGCCCAGCCTAAAACAAAACCAGGGACTTACGTTAATTTCCTTCTACCTTTCCCCTTCCCTTCCACCATTACCTTCTTAGTGGTAGTGGACTAAGTGGACATAAATGACACTATCAGGAATTTAGTAAATCTGTATCTGGGCCCAAAAAAGAAAGCCCATTTAAAGAGAAGCAAAAAGAAATTAAAATATTTACCTATAATATAACAGTTAAAAAACCCACCTGGGCTCCACTTGACAAATATATTCATGTTTTTGGTCACTGACAATCTCATCCCACCAGTTTTTTTCAAGAATTCTTAATGTCACTCTTTCAACAAATTCTTTTAAGCAAGTCCTATATCCCAGGCACTATTCTAGGCACTGGAAACGGACTAGTAAAACCCCCCAAATTTCTGCCCTTACTGTGGTTACATTCCAGGAGGAAAGAGGCAAAAAATAAATAAAACATTTAGTATGCTTGATGAAACCTAAGAGCGACAGAGAAAAAAAGGAAAATAAAATAAGGAATGGGCGTGTGCATTAGGGAGCGAGGGATGGAAACCGTAGGATGTTACATGTTCACCCTGCAACGCTTATTACCCACATTCAACAGCTGTTAAATAAGTCATCAAAACACTAGATATGTGGGAAGAGAATTTACACACTCCTGACATTTCTATCCCCTCATACGTCAAGAAACAAAAAGAAAATTACTCGACTCCTTGGCACTGCTGTTCAGAACCTCGATTTCTGTATCAGACCTCGTTTCTTCAAGGAAAAGAGCAAGCGCCACGGCAAAAAGTTCGATAACTGGCATTAACACCACTTTGGGAGACAAGAATCCAAACAATCGGGTGGGCCTCGGAGTGCTGAACCCGCGGCGACCCTCGCAGCCCCGCGGCCACCGCCCTTCCAGGAGACTGCAGACGCCCGGCTCCATGTTTCTCGTTCGCCCCAAACTCGGTCCTACTAGAGGCCCCCACGGCATGGGGCGCTCCCCGGCCGCCAGAAGCCGGGCCTCCACTCCTCTCCAGCCTCACCGCCCGACGCGTGCGGCGCCGCCGGCCATCCCCCCCCAACCCGCCCACCCGCCTAGAGCCAGCTCAGCAGCAGGGGCCGCCCCCGCTGCCCGTCGGCCCCTCGCCGGCTGCCACGTAACCCTTCGCGGGAACCAGGAACTGCGCGGCGCGGTCGGCGGGAGGGGCGGCGGCCGGGGGCGACGCGGCGACCCCCAGTCCTGGCGGTCGGCGGCAGGCCCGCCGGGGCTCCACACCCCTGGGCAGGCGAGGGGCAGGGCAGGCCCGCTCCTCGCGGCCGGGGGGCCGCCATCTCCGACGGCCCGGCTCCGCCGCGGTCCCGGGCCAAGGGGCCGAGGCTGGAAGCCTGGTGAGGGGCGGCAGGGCAGGCGGGCTGTTGGGGCGCGGGGCGGGCTCACCTCGAACATGAGCCCCAGCAGGAAGACCATCGCCACACAGGAGACGATATCCGCGTGATTCTGCAGGATGAATTCGTGGCTCAGGACCGGGGGACTCTTGGAGCTCTTCTTGCGAACCGCCATGGTGAAGCCGCCGCCCGTGCCTGCAGGTGCTGGCGCCCGGCTTCTCTCTTTCTAGCTGCTCACCGACAAGCTGCCGCCGCTGCCTCCCCCTGGCTGCTCCTTACAGCCCCGTCGCCGCCGCTAGCTGGGGCTTCACGTCCCATCCCACAGCCAGTACGCAGCCGCCAGGGCAGCCCGGGGGGTGGGGGTGGGAGGGGGGAAGAAGCGCACAGCAGAGGCGAGCATGCGCACTGGGGAGACGAAGCTAGCTCGTGCAGCGGCCGCCCTTCGGAGCCCACAGCGCCGCCTGGGGACCGGAGGTCGTAAGCCCGCAGCCCGGCCAATGTTAGGAACATGAGCTGAGCGCCCCCTGCTCCGCGCTCGGGCGGGGTTGGGAGTCGTTTGAGCCACGAGCTTCCTGTGACTAGTTAGGCTTAGAACGCGGCCGAGTCCACTGGCCTTCCCGCCTTCCTGGCCTCCCGGAGCTTAGGTGGCAGTGCCTGCTTCCATATTGTTACTTGTTGAAACCCCTGCCACCAAGGTAATCTAAACATACGACTGACTGACTACAGCCTAACTACACAAGGTACGGAATGTTCTTCGTTTATCATCTGCCTCAACTACTGACTTAAAAGAGTTATTTTAAACACTCCTGGGCACTTTTTTCTATTCTTTGAACTAGTTTTTAAAAGAACAGGATCCCACCTACGCATCTCTCCTCCTATACCAATTCCCCCAACCCCCACCCCCTGGGCCTCCAGTTGAAGACACTGGGATCAGTTTGGGTTACTTGCTTCATATTTACTAATGTTTCATCGTAATATCTAAGGAGATAGTATAAAGGGTTTGTGGATTGGACATGTCCTCTAATTTCATCTTTCTGCCCAAACCAAGACGCCTTTGTATTCTGATGACTTATACTACTGTTTACACATTTGCCAGATCTAGAAACCAAAATCTTCCTGGACTGATCCTTTCAGCATCCATCCACATCCAAACTATTATTAAACCCAGGCAATTCTGTCCCCGTCCCTCTTCTCTCTTCCCATTACCACAGCCCCAGGAGGGGACTCACCTTTGGCCTACAATGTTAAACTCTGGGGAATCACGTAGTGGTCTAAAGGAACATGGGGTTTTGAATCAGAATTCTGCCATTTATTACCTGTATGTTCATGGATAAGTTACTTAATCTCTATGAGACTCAGTTTCTTCATTTATTAAAAAAACGTATTGGGCATCTACAATTTGCTAGGCACTGATGATACAGAATTGAATGAAAAGTACAACTGAATCTATTCTGATGGGTTTTCATTCTAGTTGGAGGGGAGAATCTTTAAACAAGATTTAAAAAGTGAAACTTGTTAAATTGAGATGAGGGTCCCAAAGGAAACTAAAGCAAGGGGAAGGGAAAACCTGGTGAAGTTGTATTTGCCTGAAGACCTGCAGGAAGTGAGGGAGCAAGCCATGTGGATGTCATCTAGGCAGAGGCGATCATGGTGTACCTACTTTAGCAATTAAATAGGATGACTCAAAGAAAGGCTTACAGAGGGCTCTAATGTTGCTTCTAACAGGCTCAAAATTTTGTAGTGGTTTCTCTTTTCCTTTATGGGAAGCTAGCATGACGAAATAGCCCATTATGACTTGGTCCCTGCATACCCAAACAGGCCCAAACCCTGCCTCTGTAGGCCCCGGTCTAATTTACCAGCATTAGTGACTTCACTCACTACACACCCAGTGACATGCTCTCTTCCCATTCTCTCCTAGGACTAGCTTTGTGCCTGCTGCTGCTTCTGTCTGGAATGTTTTCTCCTCTCATACACCCAACACTCTCCTACTGTTCTTTTGTCTCATTCACATGTGATCTCTTTGGATCCTTTACTGATGTCCATTTACAGACATAGGCAATCTGAGTCTTAGATTCAAATGTATCTTTTTAAACAGCTTTATTGAGATATAATTTGTATCACATAGTTCACCTATTTCAAGGGTACACCTTGATGATTTTTCATATATTTACAAAGTTGTGCAACCATCACCATATTCTGACTTTAGAACATTTTTATCATCCCTAAAATAAACGTTATACACGTTACCAGTCACTCTCCATTTTCCCTCAGAGTCTCAGCAGTCCTTGGCAACCACTAATCTACTTTCAGCTCACTAGATTTGCCTACTCTGAGATTTCATGTGAATAGAACTGTGGTCTTTTGTGACTGGCTTCTTTTACTTAGGATAATGTTTCCGAGGTTCATCCTTCTCGTAGCATGTACCAGTACTTCATTCCTTTTTACGGCAAAATAATATCCACAGGTTCACTTCTGCCAGGCCTAGTCACCAAACTGGGGCTCAATACCTAACCTCATTTCAGTTTCAACCTCCCTCACAAATATAGTCAGTCAGGAATTTTCTAATCAGCATCCATAAGATAATGTCATGTGTGCCCTCTCCACCCCCAAAGGAAGATGAGGTAATCCAACTTCTAAGACCCTTTTGTCCCCAAACGAAGGTGGCCTCACACAAAATAATCCTTTTTTCTGTTTATGACTTCCTTGTCTTGGCTTTAAAAGCCTCTCCCTTTCTGTAGCCTTTCGGAGCATCTCTCTTATTACTAAAGGGGATGCTTCCTGATTCATGAAACGCTTAATAAAGCCAATTAGATCTTCAAATTTACTTGCCTATGTTTTGTTTTAACATTAGCAATTATCATACTCTATTCTAATTGTCAGCCTGCCCACTAGACTAGTGCTCCTCAGGAACGGGGAGTCTTCATCTTTGTGTCTCTTACTATTTGGTACTATGCTGTCAAATTTTAGTGCTCAATATTTTTATTGAGTGAATGAAAAGGACAATGGTTTCTCATGGACTAGAGTACAATCGCCAGTAAGCAAATATAAAAATGGATTGACTCTGCAAAGTTACCCATTTTAAAGCTATTTAAAGAGCACCTGCAATGCACTAAGTATGGCCTGAGTATGAGGGATATAACTGTGAACAAGACAGACGTAGTCTTCGTTCTTGAAATTCATGTACAGGTATCCCCCACCATTTGAAAGTTCACATTATGCCACTTGGCTTACACAAAAGGCCTACATCAGTACCCATTTTCTCGAACTGAAGGAAATCTGAAGAGGGTTCTAGCTTTTATGGATAAAAGGCAAAAGGCAAAAATAGTGTTGAGCATTTATTCTGCAGTGAGCCATTCCAGAGGGGGTGCGCCTGAGCAGAGAGAGGGGGCCACCAAGCTCCTGGGAACTATGCTCCCCATCCCAGCATCAACTGCCCGAGCTGTGATTTATTTTGGGCGCCCATTAGCAAGATGTATTTTAAGGTAAAAGACAAGCCTAAGAGAGGTTATTTTTTGGGTCTGGGAATGCTTAAAACATGTTTCATATAAAAGAATGGGTGGTTTCAGCACTTGCTGGGTGGAGGGTGCAATGGAAGTGTTCCAGGTCTTTTGGAACTCATTTTAAAACTAGATTGATTTTCAAACCTTACAATTTAATTATTTTCCACCCTTTTATGAGAAAACACTCCCACTGGTCTTTTTTCAGTTGCATAAACCTGCCATTCTCTGGTCAGCCATGGGATTTGAGGTGACCATCAGATTTGGCAAGACAGAGGTTGTGTGGTTGTGTCAGTTTGGGTAATCCAGGAAACAGATGCTAAGACAGAGTTAGGACAGGGAAGGAGCGCTGGGCAGGAAGAGCCTCAGACTGAGGTGCAGCCTGAGAAAGTTTTGGTCACGCAGGTGGGGAGCTGCACTGGGCAGACACAACAGGTCCTTCTACCCCTGCTGTGGTCAGTCAGGGCCTGGGGCTCCCATGGTGCCCCCCACAGGTGATGGCATCTAGTGCACTAGAGGAGCACCCACAGTAACAAGGCGGGAGAGCAGAGTTTGTGGACAGGTTGGCATGGCAAGATGAAGTTGTCTTCTGATTGCTTCTGTTTTCTTAATAACATATGAAATGAAATCATCAGGGGTGGGGATGGTATAATGGAGTATGAAGAGAGATGGTGTAAAACTGGGAGAGAGTGAATAGATTAGGGTAACATAATCAGACAGCAGAGCCTACCTGAGACTTGTGCACATACATTTTATGTGAGACTAGTAAGCAAAGTCACTCAACTGTCTCCAGTCACATTCCCCTGCTCCGATACAGTGTGGGGGAGGGGAGAGAGTTGGTTTTGCCAGGACGGTATGAAAGAGGGCAAGGATGTTGAGAATGTGTGAAGGAGTGGGCAGGGGTGACGAAGTGCAGGCTGTGAGGGGTGATTGTGCTCCTATGCTCTGTCCCCCAACTCCAAATCCACCTTTTTCAGCTGTGAAAGGCAAGCCTTTACGGACTGTATCACTTGGGGCTCCCTTGCCCTCTGACTTCTAGTTGAGTTTGGCTAAGGGAAGGAACTGGCCAGTAATCAGAGGTGGATTTCAGGGATTTGTTCTGCCTTGATCACTCCTGCCTTACTGAGGTTTAGCAGAGGCTGTATTCTTCTGTGGCTGCAGCCCTTGAGGTCAGGCAGCCTTTCTGTCACTGTTACAGCTCTCACTGGGCCCGAGACCTCATCATCTTCCCTGCCTCTTTGGGCTGTCAGTGGTAAGAGCCTCCCACATTCCTAGGCCCCAGGAGCTCCCAACCCCTGTTGGTGCCCTTAGCCTGGCTCCTCCTCTAGGAAGGGGCCCTTCCTTAAACTCCCTCCAGTTAGATGCATCCCAGCGTGCCATCCGTTCCTTGCACCTCTCGGACAGATGCAGAGGACAGAGAAGTGGTGCTTGAGCTTCTGAACTGGCAGCACCCATGGTGCTGAAGGTTGTTGGAAGGGGGCTAGTTGGCTGAGGAGGAAGTGGTCAGGAAGTGGGATGCTGGCAGAGAATTCAAAGGTCGTGCAGTCACTGGCAAGAGGTGGTGAGGGAATGATGAAGGGAGTGGGTGGCTGAGGAGGACAGAGGAGGAGCACACTGGAAGTGAGGAGTCAAAAGCCCTAGGACGCCAGGGTGCTCAGCACACACTTTACCTGGATGTGTAGTCACCAGGAATGACCTGGAGAACAGGAAGGGGGCCAGTGACTGAGCCAGGCGCTGACATCTGGCATGAATGAAGAGAAGTCAGAGAGGGTAGGAGATAATCATGTGGTGGGTGGCATAGTTGGACAGCATGGGCTTCTAAAAGAGCTGGGATTCTCAGTGAGGGAGAACTGTTTGTCAGCAGCCATGAGGATCATGAAAAACACCCACTCCACCCCTAGGGTCTGTGGTTTGTGGGGTATGGGAGGGAAAAAACAGCCACCTCCTGAGATGGTACTTTGGAAAGCAGGTTTCACTTTTTAGTTAGAGCTGCAGCCAGGTTTGTGCACAAGAGGGTACAGAAAATACTCAGAAAGTAGTGAAAGGTGTGGAGGATTGGACAGAGGACACAGCTGGGGTTTGAGGGGATACAGTGAAAGGCTCAGTGGGCAGAGGTGGTGCTTTTAGCTTAATTCAAGTAAGAGTATGAATAGAGCCATGTGGGGAAGAGAATGTGGTGAGGATGGATGACACAGGGGGGTTTGTTTGCCCCTAAGGTTACCAAGGCAGGAAGGGCTCTGTTGCATGGGGGAATTATCCTAGTGGTCTTTAGGGGAAAGTGGGGAATCCAGTTTTAGTTCCATTTTAACTTGGCCTATTAAATTTATAGGGAGGGGTGACTTCCATTAAAATTCTCTGACGGTGGGTCATCATGGTGGGGAAGGTGTTCTTACAAGGCCCTTGGGGCTCTGGAACCCTCTCTGAGCAGACTGATTACTCAGTTGCGTCTAGCACAGTGCTGGTTCCTACATACAATAACCATATCCTGAGTAAGGGACATTTTGGCAAATGAATCTTGGGCCCGGAAATACTTGGGTTCTCAGGATATTTTCAATAATTTAGAAACGGAAAAAAAAGGCAGATTGTGTGGATTTGGGTCTATTCTGGAAAGTCAATGGCATAGAGTTGCTGTAGTTATGAGAAATATGAAAGAAACAGAAAGACGATCTTTGCCCTCAAAGAAGTTCTCTCTAGTTGACCATAAAAGAAATACATAAGATATATGAAAAACGCACAGCCAACATCATACATAACAGCGAGAAGCTGAAAGCTTTTCATCTAAGATCGGGAACAAGACAGGGATGCCCACTCTCCCCACTGTTATTCAACATAGTACTGGAGGTCCTAGCGACAGCAATCAGACAAAACAAAGAAATACAAGGCATCCAGTTTGGTAAGAAGAAGTCAAACTGTCACTATTTGCAGATGACATGATATTGTATATACAAAACCCTAAAGAATCCACTCCAAAACTACTAGAACTAAAATATGAATTCAGCAAAGTTGTAGGATACAAAATTAATACACAGAAATCTGTTGCCTTCCTATACACTAACAATGACCTAGCAGAAAGAGAAGTCAGGAAAACAATTCCATTCACAATTGCATCAAAAAGAATAAAATACCTAGGAATAAACCTAACCAAGGAAGTGAAAGACCTATACCCTGGAAACTACAAGACACCCTTAAGAGAAATTAAAGAGGGCACTAACAAATGGAAATTCATCCCATGCTCTTGCCTAGGAAGAATAAATACTGTCAAAATGGCTATACTACCTAAAGCAATCTACAGATTCAATGCAATCCCTATCAAAATATCAACAGCATTCTTCAATGAACTGTACCAAATAGTTCTAAAATTCATATGGAACCAAAAAAGACCCTGAATAACCAAAGCAATCCTGAGAAGGAAGAATAAAACGGGGAATTACGCTCTCTGACTTCAAGCTCTACTATAAAGCCACAGTAATCAAGAGAATTTGGCACAAAACAGACCCACAGACCACTGGAACAGAATAGAGAGTCCAGATATTAACCCAAACACATACGGTCAATTAATATACGATAAAGGAGCCATGGATATACAATGGGAAAATGACAGCCTCTTCAACAAGCTGATGTTGGCAAAACTGGACAGCTACATGTAAAAGAATGAAACTGGATCATTATCTAACCCCATACATGAAAGTAAATTCGAAATGGATCAAAGACCTGAATGTAAGTCATGAAACCATAAAACTCTTAGGAAAAAACATAGGCAAAAATCTCTTGGACAAAAACATGAGCAACTTCTTCATGAACATATCTCCCTGGGCAAGGGAAACAAAAGCAAAAATGAACAAGTGGGACTATATCAAGCTGAAAAGCTTCTGTACAGCAAAGGACACCATCAGTAGAACAAAAAGGCATCCTATAGTATGGGAGAATATATTCATAAATGACATATCCGATAAGGGGTTGACATCCAAAATATATAAAGAGCTCACACACCTCAACATAAAAAAAAGCAAATAATCCAATTAAAAAATGGGTAGAGGATCTGAACACTTCTCCAAAGAAGAAATTCAGGTCGCCAATAGGCACATGAAAAGATGCTCCAAATCGCTAATCATCAGAGAAATGCAAATTAAAACTACCATGAGATATCACCTCACACCAGTAAGGATGGCCAGCATCCAAAACACTTCCCCTCCTACACTGCTGGTGGGAATGCAAATTAGTTCAACCACTGTGGAAAGCAGTATGGAGGTTCCTCAAAAAACTCAAAATAGAAATTATGTTTGACCCAGGAATTCCACTCCTAGGAATTTACCCTAAGAATGCAGCAGCCCAGTTTGAAAAAGACATATGCACCCCTATTTTTATCGCAGCTCTATTTACAATAGCCAAGAAATGGAAGCAACCTAAGTGTCCATCAGTAGATGAATGGATAAAGAAGATGTGGTACAAATACACAATGGAATATTATTCAGTTATAAGAAGAAAAAAAATCCAGACATTTGCAGCAACATGGATGTAGCTAGAGGGTATTTTGCTCAGTGAAATAAGCCAGGTGGAAAAAGACAAGTATCAAATGATTTCACTCATATGTGGAGTATAAGAACAAAGCAAAATCTGAAGGAACAAAACAGCAGCAGACTCACAGAACCCAAGAATGGACTAATAGTTACCAAAGGGAAAGGGACTGGGGAGGATGGGTGGGAAGGGAGAGACAAGGGGAAAAAGGGACATTACGATTAGCAGACATAATGTAGGGAGGGCACGGGAGGGCTGTACAACTCAGAGAAGACAAGTAGTGATTCTATAGCATCTCACTACGCTGATGGACAGTGACTGTAATGGGGTATGTGGAGGGGAGTTGATGATTTGGGGAGTCTAGTAACCATAATGTTGCACATGTAATTGTAGATTAATGATATCAAAATAAAAAATAAAAAATAAATTAAGGAAAAAATAAAGAAAGACATAAGAATGAAAAACATTTCTGAGATGATGTTAGAGTCAGTATAAGAAGTGCCTAACAGAAGTAAGAACTGACGGGACTGTTGGATTTCAACCTCTGGACAAAGGGTTGAAGAATAAGAAACTCTGTTGCATACCAGCTGTGTTCCACATATTTTGTTTTCACATAGGTTATATCATTTAGTCTTCACAGAAACCCTGTGAAATAGGGTTATTATTTTAATTTCGAAATGGGGAAACTGAGGCTCAGAGAGATTAAGTAATTTTCCCAAAGTCACAGGGCTAGTAGTAATCTGTCTGCTGAACCCATTCTTATTTCATATAAATTGTCCCCCAGGAGATTTGCTTGCCAGAAGGATCCTTAACTTCCAGAGAGCAATGATTCTGAACCTAATCCAGTCAAGAGACTGAGGTTCCTGCCTTAATAGAAACACAAAATCAATTTTTTAAAAAAGCAGGTCACTTATCTGTTTATATGCCATTGCTTTATCAATTACAGTACGTTTTAAACATATAAAGTTGCCCTCAGTTGCAAGAAAGAAGCTATATTTCTATGAGGAAGCAAAACTCCATCAATTGTTAGAGATTATATAATTTTCTTGAGTATAAGTTTTACTGCTATAGAATCTATAAACTGAATTTGTAATGCAGCGTTGTCTCTACTGGGAAAGACTGGCAGGAGATCATACATCGCACTTGAAGGGGCATCTGGCAATTGAGACAGAGCTGGCTGGAAATGATTATTAAACGTCTGTCACCCTCCCACTTCTGTATCCCTCTAGGGGTAGGACCGTGATCCTCTGACCTCTAAAAACGTAAGCAGCCCAAGATGGGTTTTCTCCTCGTTTAATCTATAACATATTTTACTTTATTTAACCTCACTTTATTTAAGACATCAAGGGCCCAAGTTAATGCTGCTCTGACATGAGAGATCAGATTCTGAAAGTGGTACATGCAAAGTGAAGAAGTGGAAACAGGAAGTGTAAATGCTTTAAAGAAGTTTAGCAATGGAGGTGAGCAGGGCTGTAACTTGAGACGAAGAAGGGAGTTAATGTAGGTTCTGGGTTTGCTTTTGGATGATGGGGCAGTTGAGCCTGTTTGTATAACAAGAAGTGGGGAAGAGAGGGAAAGACTGAAGAGATGGAAAAACTGATGGGCTGTAGCCTCTATGGTTTTGGGATCCTCCAGGACATAGGTAGAGAATTAATTTTACATGGGAGGGTACACCAGCTTTGCCTGGGGAGGAGGAAAGGTCAGTAGAAACAAGGCAGTCAGAGATCAGAGTGGAAGTTCTTCCACATGGGTGATAAGAGCAATGCAAGGAGGCTGGTAAGCCAGAGTCCTGTTTTGAATGAATCATTGGGTAGTAATAGCAGTGTCTTGCCAATGGGTTTCAGCCCCAGGCAAGTTCGCTGTGGATTCAGTGCGACCAAAGAAATTGACAGCAGGACGTTCTTTGGGGTGAAAGGGTTTATTACCAGGCTTGTTCTGGTGGTGGGTTGAGCACTAGCATCTCTATCTCCGTGCAGAGCCCTGGGCTGAGCTCTCTATATAGCACAATAATAGCTTATTGCCTAAAGGTGTGGAAGCAGTAGCCCAGCAACAGGCCAGTTACATCATCAGGTGGTTTAAGTTCAATGAGGATCCTGGCCACAGGAACCCCAACTTCCCCACACTCCACCCCTCCAGGATTGTCGCCTTACAATCTACATGCTTTCCATCTTCCGCAATGGTCCCTGTGTGAGAAAGCTGAAGCACTGTAACCAGATTCCACAATAGCAACAGAGGATAACAACTTAGAGATAATAAAAAATTAAGATACAGGTAACAAAAATTATAATAATCCTCAAGCCAGAGGAGGTTCCTAATAAAAAAAATTATAATAATCCTCAAGCCAGAGGAAGTTCCCAATCCACAAAGACTTTAGGGGTGGTAAGACACATGTTTTAATGCCACCAACATAGGCAAATCTTGTCCATCAGGTAGGATGCATGCAAGAGAGTGGTCCTGTGATAGGACTGTAGCAGGAAGGGGTCCCTTCCAGGTCTAGTATACCATACTTTTACTCCTCTCCCCGTGGGGGTTACTGAAGGGTCTATATATCGTGCTACTGGAGGTGCATGCACTGGCCATAATAATAAAACAAAACTCCCAGGTCAGATGCTCCTACCTTCTGGCCATTCAGGATATACTACTGTGACCTTTGGCGGCCACTCTGCTGTTATTCCAGGAATACACAGGAGGCCAGCTTCCAGGCCTTGTCCCCAAGGTGCCAGGAGAGCCAGCCATTGTTGGTCCATGTGTTGAAAGGTCCAAGGCCACGTCCACTCAATGGAGTCTCCAGGATTCAGTGCAGTTGGTGCTGGCAGCAAGATGTTATTCTGGTAGCTGAACCTCGGCTTCAGTGATTCTTCCTTGGTTTGCACTTGCAGTTGTATAGGGGAGGCAGCCATATGTGTTAACATGTCTACAGGGCTCAGGGCTCCCTTTCGGGGTCTTTCATTCAAATGCCATAGCACAGTCCATAAGTGGACTGACCATCCCCACAGACTATTGGTATCTGACTTTAGTCCGGATTTTAACAAGCCATTGTGCCTGTCTGTCATGCCTGCTGCGGTAGGATTGTATGGCACATGCAACTTCCATTTGATTCCCAGCTGTTGCACCATTCTTGCAGTGTATGTCTGGTAAAATGGGTGCCTTGATCACTCTCAGTTACCTGTGGTCAGCCATAGGCAGCAAGGAGATGCTCCAGGCCTCTTTTGGTCATCTGCTGGTCTGCACACGTGTAGGAAAAGCAACCAGAAGTACAGTAGCTGTGTTCACACAAGTCATCGCATACCGATATCCTTCTGACACAGGCAGAGGCCCAATATAGTCTATCTGCCACCTGACATGGGGTATAGGCCCCTTAGCTATTGTCCCATGTTGCTGTGGAACTCAGTGTAAGTCCCTTTTGGAGCACACAACACACCTGCTGGGCTATACTAACTTCTTCAAAGGTCAAAGGCAAGCCCCACCAACAGGCAACAGCCCACAATGTCTTTTCCCCCACATGCAACAAACGCTGATGTAACCATTGGGCAATATCAGATGCAGGCTTTCCTTCTAACCAACATATCTGGGTCAATTTATCTGCTTCATCATTTCCTGGGGATGCCAGTGGAAATTACCTGTGACATGGTATACTGTAATTATTTTAGTCTGACCACATGCCCATAAGTCTTGCCACAGTTCTTGCCCCAAAAGGGGTTGTTGACCAACCAGCCAGTTGGCATGGTACCAGGGTGGTAGCCACGGGGTCAAGCCCCGATAGACAGCCCAGCTGTCAGTGCAGACAACTATAGGGGAGGGCTCCTGGCTGATCACAAGCCACACAGCCTGCAACTCTGCCCATTGGCTGCTCTTCCCCTCACCATCTTCCATCCATATTGTCTCGGTCTTAGGATAGAAAGCTATGGCCCTCCATTTTGGGGGGAGGAGCCATCTGTGTACCATGCATCTTCGGGTATACGGGCTCTTCCCTTCTGATCAGGACTCTGCTACTAATGGTTCAAAAGCAAGTTATTCTTGCTTTTCACTAGTATATGTCACCGGCCCCAACACGCATTGGATTTCTTCACTTAAGGGGCTACTAGAAAGGGCACTACGGTGCTGTAGGTAAGCACCCCACTTGGCTAGTGTGGGTGTTTGTGCCATGCCACTCCTTGGCTTTTGGGTCCAGTCTTGTACCCACCCCAAAATGGGATAGGTGGTTATTACCTTTATCGGGGCTATTCCAGTGATGGGTTCTGTAGCCAACAAGGCCTGATACACGGCAGCCAGTTGCTTTTCTATCAAAGTGTATCGTACCTCTGCCACTTTCCAGAGTTGTGACCAGAATCCAACGGGTTGGCGAGTTCGTTCAAGCTGCTGCCAGAGACCCCAGCCATAACCGTCATCAGTACCATGAACGTCCCGCTCACAGGGCCTTAATGGGTCTATCACACTCAAGGCCTGCATGGCCTTGACTCCCCGTTTTGCTGTAGTAAAGGCAGATGCACACATCTCATCCCAGTCCCACCTGACACCCTTTTGAACCAACCGGTATAAGGGCTTCAGAATTTGTGCCAAGTGCGGGATAAACACTCTCCAGTACCCTAGAAGGCCCAGAAACTCCTGTAGCAGTGCTACAGTTATGGGGGTAGGAAAGACCTGGACTTTATCTATAACTTCTTCTGGTATCACTTTGGTCTTACCTGACCAGGTGACCCCCAAGAATTTGACAGACAAACCAGGTCCCTGAACCTTGGTGCTGTTTACAGCCCATCCTTTCTCCTGTAAATGTTGCAGCAGCCTAGGTGCTGCACCTTCCAGACCTGAAAGAGAATCAGACATGAGCATGACATCATCAATATAATGGTACAGCCGCACCATTGGCGGTTTCTCCCATGTAGCCAAGTCCTGGGCTACAAGTCCATGACAGATGGTGGGGCTGTGGAGGTATCCCTGTGGAAGGATGGTGAAAGTCCATTGCCATCCTTCCCACGTGAAGGAAAACTGTTCCTGACTTTCCTGCTCAATGTTAATGGAAAAGAAGGCATTAGCAAGATCTACCACATAATGATATATTCCTAGTTCATGGCTGAGAGTATCCATCAAGCCTGCAATAGAGGGGACAGCAGCATGCCTAGGGGGTATGACCTTTTTCAGTTCTCTGTAAGCCACAGTCATATGCCAGAAGCCATCTGGCTTTTTTACCAGCCACACTGGGGAATTGAACGGACTATGGGTGGACTTTATAATACCCACCTTTTCCAGCTCCTGGAGAGTTTCTCCAATCTCTTTATGTCCCCCAGGCAGTTTGTACTGTTTGGTATTAGTCACCTGCCAAGGTACAGGCAAAGCTATGGGTGGGTGCCTAGCATGTCCCCTCAGAACTGCCTTCACCACACGCACTCTCAGTCTGAACTCACCTGCAGTGGTCCGCAACCATAGACCCTGCAGGATATCAATCCCCAGAATATACTCAGGGATAGGAGATATATACACAGTATACTCTTTTGGGGGTAGACGTCCTATTCCCAAAGGGATTTGGGCTTGTTTCACTCTGATAGCCTTCCCCCCCGTATCCATCTATGATAGTGGGGGTCCTGGGGAACCGCTCAGGGTTACCATGAATCAGTGAACATTCAGTCCCAGTGTCCACCAGAGCCAGGACACGTTGTATGTTTACTGGGGACCAATCAATAGCTATTTCAACATGTGGTCTCTGGTTCCCCCCCCCCCCGGTCCCTCAGGGCAGATACCTTGACCTTCCCGTCAGTCAAACTGTGTTCCCCAATCATCTTCCTTTGTGGGCTCAAGTAAGGTTGGCTCGCTTTCCAGCAGGAAGTCTTGCAAACGCACAGGTCAGACTCGTGGCTCTGTCTCTGATCTCTGCCTCTTTGGTCTTAATGGCTGGAACTGCTGCTCTGGTTTCAGCTGTTGCCATAGGTCTAGTAAGATCCTATTTGATTTCCCATCTAATTTCCTTCCATCTGCTCCTGCCCGTATTAAATCAACCCACATCTGGGTTGTCATAACCCTCATGGAGCCCTGTAAATTCTTCTTGTGAGCAACAGGTCTTATCTCTTTCTGAATTCTCGTTGCTTCAGCCTCTCCTAAGTCTGCTACTGTACATGTCACCTCACTTATGGGATGCCCTGAGGGGAAAGAATGGCCACTAGAGACCCAAAGAGGGATGTAGGAGCCGTTTGAAGTACAATATTCCTCATCCCGGTAGGGAAAGTCTCTTCATCTGGGCCATAATTCTCTGGACTATAGATGGTATTTCTCATGCCTAGCTCTCGTAGCACCTGTTGGAGTTCAGCATATGTCTGCCATCTAACAGGAGAGGATGGTATATCATCCAGATTGGGCCACACAGCACGAAGTGCAGCCATGAGCCAATCGAGGAGGGAGTGACTCCCTGGGGTCTGATGTGCATTTTGTAATCGCTGCCTCAAGGCAGGTGTACTGTCAGGGAAGACAGCTTTCCCATCTCTGACCCCGACAGAACAATTCCATCCACCCCTAAGTCCCACAGACGCAGGAGCCAAGCTGATACTGACTCTGAGGGCTTCTGCCTAAACTGGGAGCCCAAATCCACCAGCTCAGCCTGAGTATAGGGGCGGACCATGGAGTGCTCCATGACCTGGGGAGGGGCTTCTCCTCTCCTTGGGGGAACCTTCAGCTGCTGGGTCTTTATTTTCTTTACAACCATTGGGCGTGCTTTCAATACAGGAGTCGCCAGTGCCTCCGGCATCACCCCTTTGTCTTTCTCCAGCTCCTCCATTTCTGGGGCTGATGGCACCTTTCTCTCCTCTCCCCCGAGTGCCTCCTTTGCTACAACCTTTACCTTTTCTAGTGTACCTCACAGCAATGCTACCTCAGTCTTCAGAAGGTCTCTTACCTTCAGCTCAATGCTTCGCAGCTGACGTTCTCATACCACCTCCACCTGTGCTTCCTTAAGGAGTTCATCTTTTTCCTTGATGGCCTCTTCCTCCTTCAGAACACCTGGCAGCGCTGCCGTCTCATTTCCAATGGCTCCTTGCTGCCGGCGCTCCCATGCTTCCTCCTCTCACATCAAAGCCATCTCCCTCCTCAGGAAATCCACAGAAGTTTGTAGCTCACGTTGTTGTGCCACCTCCTCTTGCATCAAAGCCATCTCCTTCCTCAGGGAATCCACAGACATTTGCAGCTCACGTTCTCGTGCTGCCTCCTCTCGCATCAAAGCCATCTCCCTCCTCAGGGAGTTCACAGAAGTTTGCAGCTCGCATTCTCATGCTGCCATTTCTTGGGTCTCCTCCGTAGACTTTTTTAATATTGTGAGAAGCAGCCAACCCACAGTCCCTGCTGCCTCACGGGCACTCTGCTTCTCAAAGGATCTGCTTACTATAACAAGGGCCTCCCCTACTGCCTCAGGTGTCACCTCCACTTGTCTCCAGTCCTGGGGTGGGGCCCAGTCCTCTAGGAGGCAAACCACCTCGGACCACATACCCATTAGGGGACAATCCACTGTTTCCCCATTCACAGGGGCAGCCCGCTGAAGCACCCCTCTCATAAGGGCAGCTTGTCTTTCCTAGGTCAACAATGAACCCTGCCGACTTTCAGTTGTCTTGCCAATGGGTTTTAGCCCCAGGCAAGTTCGCTATGGATTCAATGCGACCAAAGAAATTGACAGCAGAAGGTTCCTTGGGATGAAAGGGTTTATTACCTGTTGTTCTTCCAGTGGTAGGTGGAGCACTAGTGTCTCTGCCTCCGCGCAGAGCACTGGGCTGAGCTCTCTATATAGCACAGTAATAGCTTATTGCCTAAAGGTGTGGAAGCCTAGCAACAGGCCAGTTACATCATCAGGTTGTTTAAGTTCAGTGAGGATCCTGGCCATAGGAACCCCAGCTTCCCCACAAGCAATAAGGGTGGTGGGAAAGATGGCCCAAGGAGCTGGGGCTTTTCAGGAACAGGACGGCTTGGTGGAGAGGAAATTATCAGCCCCTCTTGAGGCCAAAGGAAATTATTTGCAGGGATGGCTAGGACACAATTAAAGCAACTGGTCAAGGGAATGTTTGGGGTAATGGTGGAAGATATAGGGTAGTTTATTTAGAATAGAATGGATTTTATTAGTTATACATTTTCTAGTTGTGACTGAAGAGAGGATATACTGGACTGAAAGTAACCAGTTCAAGAGGAAAACTTTGGGAAGCAAGTATGGTGGATCTCAGGCACTAGAGCCAGACCCTTGACCTCATCAGGACTCTCTCAACATATCTCTGTTTTTCTGCCTTCTGTTTTGTTTTGGCTTTATTTTTTCCTATTGTAAATGGTCTTTATTTATATGGCAGAGAAAGAACATGGCCACTTGCAGATTCTATGAGAAAAATCCCAGGGAAGCCTGGAGTAGGCTGGCATGGTTGGGTGATCATTTCTGGGTCAATATTTGTGGCCGTCTGGGTCACATGCTTTTCTCTGCAGATAAGGTGAGTCTGTTACCAGAGGTGTGGAGGAGGGGGTGTTGGGCAATAAGAACATGAACCATTGTAGGTGCTCCAGAGAACCTACATGTATAAAATTTCTGGAGGTAAATATGAAATAATAGGTGGTGATTGATTCAGGGGAAAAAATCCAACAGTTAGTATGAACATGAGTGAATGAGAATCATAGATGGAAGGAGTGTCTTATACTTGAGACAAGGACCAAGGACTGTAGAGTTGTATAGTGGGATGGTGTCAGGAAAATGGGAACTTTCTGACCAGGATTCCCACCTGGCCTTAACAGCACCCATTATATATACATATAAGTGCCTATTCATACATCAGTGCGATGTTTACCAGGAACAGAGCAGCTGGTCAGTCACAGGACTGCCGACCCAGGGGACGGGTGGAGAGGAAACACCCGTTCACCCCTCCCTTCAGTTCCTGGTATGTAATTGGTCAGGCCACCACCAGTCACCAGGGACCCATCCATAGAGTTGCTTCTGGAGCATGGGAGCAGGAGCTGGGCCGCTGGGAGAGTGTTGAGAAAGCTGTGGAGTCCTGGTGCTCCTGGAGAATTAAGATCCAAGTGTAGGAGCAGGGAGGTTGGAGTACTGTGGGGAGAGCGGGAAGTGAGGAGAGAATGAGACCGATTGCCTAAAGGATTATGCTTGTGCTGGGAGCAGATCCTGTAGCTGGCCTGTGAGTGCATTTGAGCCAGCAGCGTGTACCGGGCTGCCTAGGACCACTGTGAGAATAAATGTGGTAACCCCCTTTATCTCCAACTTTTTGCCCTTGACTTTCTTCAGTCTCACTGAATTCATACAGAACTTGCCCTTGGCAGGGAACCCCCTCCTCTGGAACTACAGATGGATTTCTGAAATAATCTTAGCAGACACAGATAGAGAAGGAGTCTTAGTTTGAATTTGTTGTACTTTCAAGAAGGTCCTATTTCTCAGGAACAGACAAGAATATTATGGTAGGTAAGCAGTTCCTGGGGAGGTTTGCAAATGCAGGGCACAGCAGCAGAATCAGGATATTCATAAAGTAATTGGGCACTTACATCTGCTAGGGAAGCCACCCAGTAGATCACAGTCACCTGAGGAGAATGAAATGAGAGCATTATTCAGTGCAAAATGCTTTCCTAAACTACTTCAAAAATCAGGTCTTATACCTCAGGGAATTTGTGACTGGTTAACTAAACTGGTATCTTGTAGCCATCCAAAATTGCATATGGCTCAGTGCCTGTTAGAAGGAGGGTCTTGCATGGTGGCCAAGGATTCTTTGGAGCTGTTTTGTTTCCATCAGCCCCTGTGCTCTAAGACAGTTTACGGCACAAGCAAAAACAACTAAAATGTATACAATTCTTTGCAATCCCCCCAGTACTGTTGATAGACATTATTAATTTAAACCTCATAATGACCTAGCATATAATATTATACCTATTTAAAATCAGGAAACAGAGCCTCAATAAAATACCTTGTTTAAGGATTTACAATTATTAAGTTTTAATTTCCAAAATGGAGAATGTGAATTTTAAATCAAAAAGTTATGGTAAGATTTTACTAAAGAGTAAATACGGCATTTTGTAGAGCTTAATTGGTATAAGTCAAGGTGAAATAATCTTAATGGAATATGTGAATATATTCTGTTAACAACAAAGTAACAGCAACTAATATTTATTTGGTGTCAAGCACTGTGCTAAACACTATGAACATTTAGTACTCTTTACAACTAATTGAGTTGGGTACTATTATCACTCTTTTTCTACAGATGAGGAATTCACTGTACAAATACTTTAAAAAAATTTTTATTAAGGTATTATTGGTATACACTCTTATGAAGGTTTCACATGAAAAAACAATGTACTACATTTACCCATATTATTAAATCCCCAGCCTTACCTCAATTGAGTCACTGTCCTTCAATGTAGTAAGATGCCACAGATTGACTATTTGCCTTCTCTGTGCTACACTGTTTTCCTGGTGAACCCCACACCATGTGTACTAAACAAAATACCACTCAATCCCCCTCTCTCACCCCCCCCCCTTTAGTAACCACTAGTTCCTTCTTGGAGTCTCTGAGTCTGCTGCTATTTTGTTCCTTCAATTTTGCTTCATCGTTTTACTCCACAAATTAGGGAAATCATTTGGCACTTCTCTTTCTCCACCTGGCTTACTTCAATGAGCATAATATCCTCCAGCTCCATCCATGTTGTTGCAAATGGTAGGATTCTTTCTTTCTTATGGCTGAATAGTTTTCCATTGTGTAAATGTACAACATCTTCTTTATCCATTCATCTACTGATGGACACTTACGTTGCTTCCATATCTTGGTTATTGTAAAAAGTGCTGCAATAAACATAGGGGTGCATGTGTCTTTTGAATCTGAGAAGTTGTATTCTTTGGGTAAATTCCAAGGAGTGAGATTCCAGGGTCAAATGGTATTTTTACTTTTAGTTTTTTGAGGAACCTCCAGATTGCTTTCCACAGTGGTTGAACTAGCTTACATTCCCACCAGCAGTGTAGGAGGGTTCCCCTTTCTTGGCATCCTCACCAGCATTTGTTGTTCTTAGTCTTCTCAATGCTCGCCATCCTTACTAGTGTGAGGTGATATCTCATTGTGGTTTTAATTTGCGTTTCCCTGATGATTAGTGATGTGGAGAATCTTTTCATGTGTCTGTTGGCCATCTGAATTTCTTCTTTGGAGAACTACCCCTTCATATCCTCTGCCCATTTTTTAATCTGGTTATTTGTTTTTTAGGTATTGAGGCAAGTAAGTTCTTTATATATTTTGGATGTTAACCTCTTGACGGATATGTCATTTACAAATATATTCTCCCATACTGTAGGATGCCTTTTTGTTCTGTTGATGGTGTCCTTTGCCATACAGAAACTTTTTAGTTTGATGTAGTCCCATGAGTTCATTTTTGCTTTTGTTTCCCTTGCTTGAGGAGATGCGTTCAGGAAGAAGTTGCTAATGCTTATATTCAGGAGATTTTTGCCCATGTGTCGTCTAAGAGTTTTATGTTTTCATGGCTTACATGCAGGTCTTTGATCCATTTCGAGTTTAGTTTTGTAAATGGGGTTAAACAATAATCCAGTTTTATTCTCTTGCATGTAGCTGCCCTGTTTTGCAAACACCAGCAGTTGAAGAGGCTGTCATTTCCCCATTGTATGTCCCTGGCTCCTTTATCATATGTTAATTGACCATCTATGATTGGGTTTATATCAGGGCTCTCTAGTCTGTTCCATTGGTCTATGTGTGTGTTCTTGTACCAGTACCAAATTGTCTTGATTACTGAGGCTTTGTAGTAGAGCCTGCAGTTGGGGAGCACAATCCCCCCATCTTTATTTTTCCTTCTCAGGATTGCTTGGGCTCTTCGGGGTCTTTTGTGGTTCCATATGAAATTTAGAATGATTTTCTCTAGTTCATTGAAGAATGCTGTTGGTATTTTCATAGGAATTGCATTGAATCTGTAGATTGCTGGTGGCAGGATGGCCATTTTGACAATATTAATTCTTCCTATCCATGAACATGGGATATGTTTCCTTTTATTGGTATCTTCTTTAATTTCTCTCATGAGTGTCTTGTAGTTTTCAGAGTATAGGTCTTTCACGTCTTTGATTAGGATTATTCCTAAGTATTCTTTTTGATGCAACTGTGAATGGAATTGTTTTCCTGAGTTCTCTTTCTGATAATGCACCATTAGTGTATAGGAATGCAACAGATTTCTGTGTATTAATTTTCTATCCTGCAACTTTGCTGAATTCTGATATTAGATCTAGTCGCTTTGGAGTGGATTCTTTAGGGTTTTTTATGTACAATATCATGTCATCTGCAAATAGGGACAGTTTAACTTCTTCCTTGCCAATCTGGATGCCTTTTATTTCTTTGTGTTGTCTGTTTGCCATGGCTAGAACTTCCAGTACTATGTTGAATAGAAGTGGGGAGAGTGGGCATCCTTGTCTTGTTCTCGATCTTAAAGAAAAAGCTTTCATCTTCTCACTGTTACATATGATGTTGGCTGTGGGTTTGTCATATATGTCTTTATTATGTTGAGGTACTTGCCCTCTATACCCATTTTGTTGAGAGTTTTTATCATGAATAAATGTTGAATTTTGTCAAATGCTTTTTCAGAATCTATGAAGATAATAATGTGGTTTTTGTCCTTCTTTTTATTGACATGGTGGATGATGTTGATGGATTCTCAAATATTGTACCATCCTTGGATCCCTGGAATAAATCCTACTTGATTATGATGGATGATCCTTTTGATGTATTTTTGAATTCGGTTTGCTAATATTTTGTGGAGTATTTTTGCATCTATGTTCATCAGGGATATTGGTCTGTAATTTTCTTTTTTTGTAGTGTCTTTCCCGTTTTGGTATTAGAGTGATGTTGGCCTAATAGAATGAGTTTGGAAGTATTCCCTCTTCTTCTTCTCCTGGGAAAACTTTAAGGAGGATGGGTATTAGTTCTTCACTAAATGTTTGATAAAATTCAGCAGTGAAGTCATCTGGTACAGGGGTTTTGTTCTTAGGTAGGTTTTTGATTACCAGTTCAATTTTGTTGCTGGGAATTGTTCTGTTCAGATTTTCTAGTTCTTTCTGGGTCAGCGTTGGAAGATTGTATTTTTCTAGAAAGTTGTCCATTTCTTCTAGGTTATCCAGTTTGTTACCATATAATTTTTCATAGTATTCTCTAATAATTCTTTGTATTTCTCTGGTGTCCATAGTGAGTTTTCCTTTCTCATTTATGATTCTGTTTTTGTGAGTAGACTCTCTTTTTTTTCTTGATAGGTCTGGCTAGGGCTGTATCTATTTTGTTTATTTTCTCAAAGAACCAGCTCTTGCTTTCATTGATTATTTCTATTGTTTTATTCTTCTTAATTTTATTTATTTCTTCTATGATCTTTATTATGTCCCTCCTTCTGGTGACTTTGGGCCTCATTTGTTCTTCTTTTTCCAATTTCAATAATTGTGTCTTTAGACTATTCATTTGGGATTGTTCTTCTTTCTTTAAATAGGCCTGGATTGCAATATACTGTTCTCTTAGAACTGCCTTTGCTGCGTCCCACAGAAGTTGCGGCTTTGTGTTATTGTTGTCTTAGTCTCCATATATTGTTTGATCTCTGTTTTTATTTGGTCGTTTATCCATTGATTATTTAGGAGTATGTTATTAAGCCTCCATGTATTTGTGAGCCTTTTTGTTTTCTTTGTACAATTTATTTCTAGTTTTACACCTTTGTTATCTGAGAAGTTGGTTGGTAGAATTTCAATATTTTTGAATTTACTGAAGTTCTTTTTGTGGCCTAGTATGTGGTCTATTCTGGAAAATGTTCCATGTGCGCTTGAGAAGAATGTGTATCCTGTTGCTTTTGGGTGTAGAGTTCTGTAGATGTCTGTTAGGTCCATCTGTTCTAGTGTGTTGTTCAGTGCCTCTGTGTCTTTACTTATTTTCTGTCTGGTTGAACTGTCTTTTGATGTGAGTGGTGTGTTGAAGTCTACTAAAATGTATGCATTGCTTCTATTTCCTCCTTTAATTCTCTTAGTGTTTGTTTCACATATGTTGGCGCTCCTGTGTTGGGTGCATATATATTTAAAATGGTTATATCCTCTAGTTGGACTTACCCCTTTATCATTATGTATTGTCCTTCTTTATCTCTTGTTCATTTCTTCATTTTGAAGTCTATTTTGTGTGATACCAGTACTGCAACACCTGCTTTTTTCTCTTTGTTGTTTGCATGAAATATCTTTTTCCATCCCTGCAGCTTTAGTCTATGTATATCTTTGGGTTTGAGGTGAGTCTCTTGTAAGTAGCATATAGATGGGTCTTGCTTTTTTATCCATTCTATTACTCTCTGTGTTTTGATTGGTGCATTCAGTCCATTTACATTTAGGGCGGTTATTGATAGATATGTACTTATTGCCATTGCTGGCTTTAGATTTCTGGTTACCAAAGTGTCAAGGGTAGCTTCTTTGCTATCTAGCAGTCTAACAACTTTCTTTTTAAGTTATTGTAAACACAGTCTGATGATTCTTTATTTCTCTCCCTTCTTATTCTTCCTTCTGCATTCTTTATATACTAGGTGTTTTATTCTTTGCCTTTAGTTAGTATTTTGATGGTCTGCTTTCTTTGCTATTTTATTTTCTCTGGTGACATCTTTTTAGCCTTAGGAGTGCTTCCATCCAGCAGTCTATTTAAGATGTCCTGTAGAGGTGGTTTATGGGAGTGAAACTCCCTCAGATTTTGCTTGTCTCGGAATTGTTTAATCCCTTCCTCAAATTTGAATGATAATCGTGCTGGATACAATATTCTTGGTTCAAGGCCCTTCTGTTTCATTATGTTAAATATATCATGCCATTCTCTTCTGGCCTGTAAGGTTTCTGTTGAGAAGTCTGTTGATAGTCTGATGGGTTTTCCTTTGTAGGTGATCTTTTTTCTCTCTCTAGCTGCCTTTAATACGCTATCCTTATCTTTGATCTTTGCCATTTTAATTATTATGTGTCTTGTTGTTGTCTTCCTTTGGTCCCTTCTGTTGGGAGATCTGTGGGTTTCTATGGTCTGAGAGACTATTTCCTTCCCCTGCTTGGGGAAGTTTTCATCAATCATTACTTCAAAGACACTTTCTATCCCTTTTTCTCTCTCTTTTTCTTCTGGTACTCCTATAATATGAATATTGTTCCTTTTGGATTGGTCACACTGTTCTCTTAATATTCTTTCATTCCTAGAGATCCTTTTATCTCTCTCTACCTCAGCTTCTCTGTATTCCTGTTCTCTGATTTCTATTCTATTAACAGTTTCTTACATCTCATCCAGTCTGCTGCTAAGCCCATCAATGGCTTGTCTCATTTCTGCATTGTCTTTCCTCACTTCCCTCGCCTCCTCCCTTAGCTCTTGCATATTTCTCTGTAGATCCATTAGTATGATTATGACTTTTATTCTGAATTCTTTTTCAGGAAGATTGTGCATGTCCATCCTTTCAGTCTCCCTCTTTGGGTTTGTCTGGCTGATCTTAGTCTGGACCATATTCCTCTGTCTTTTCATGGCGATAGACGTGGTCACTGGTAGGTGCCACATGTGTAAGTTGGGAGAAGAAAGTCCCTTCCTGATTGTTGTTCTCCTTGTCCTTCTCCTGGGCCTGAGCTGTTTTCCTGCACACAGGGAGACAGTCTCTGGGATAATCCCCTGAACTGCCTGTATGCGGGGTCACCTTCAGCCTAGCCTATATAACTGTGGGGTTTTGCAGTTACACTAGGTGCATTCTGGTCCCCTTGGTGCCTTCTGGACCTGGTTCTGGAGCTCTTCCCGCTTAGCTGCTCACCTGCCGGGAATAGATTCTGTGAAATTGCTGTGGACAGGGCCGCTCCTCTGCTGTTCCGCAGCAGTTGCAGCTCCGCCAGACGCTTTGTGGTGCCAGCCTGGGAGGGAATGAATGGTGGGCTGCTGATGTCTGTGGGAAGACTTGGCGTGGCTGCTTGCCTGGCTTCCGGGCAAGGGGTCTGAAATTCCCCAAGACTCCCAGCCTTCTGGGCTGAGTGCACTGGGACGATTTTGTTCTGCTGCTGGGCAATTGTCTCTTTAAGAATTTTTAAAAAGCGCCCGCCGGGAGTAGATTCTGTGAGGTTGCTGTGGGCAGGGCCGCTCCTCCTCTGTTCCGCAGCAGTGACGGCTCCACTGGACCCTTTCTGGTGCCTGCTGGGGAGGGAATGAATGGCAGGCTGCTGATGTCTGTGGGAAGCCTTGGTGACACTGCTTTGCCTGGCCGCTGGCCAAGGGGTCTGAAATTCCCCAAGACTCCCAGCCTGCTGGGCTGATTGTGCTGAGACAATTTTGTTCCGCTGTTGGGCCCTTGTGTCTTTAAGACTTTTAAAAAAGCACCCGCTTTTCTTTTGTCCCGGGGGAGCCGGTTGAGGGGACCCACTTGCAGTCTCCATCTAGGATCCTGCCCTTCCGTTTCTCTAATCTGCGATACACCACGCAGTGTGTGTCTGTTCTCCCAATGCAGATCACCAGGGCTGGTTATTTAGTGAGCCTGGGCCTCCACTCCCTCCCTGCTCTGAATCTTTTCCTCCTGCCAGTGTGCTGGGGTGGGGGTGCTCAGGTCCTGCCGGGTCATGGCTTTGTATCTTACCCGCTTTGTGAGGCACTGAGTTATCGCACATGTAGCTGTAGCCTGGTTGTTGTCCTATATCTTCTGGTCTCTCTTTTAGGAATAGTTGTATTTATTGTATTTTCATAAATATATATGGTTTTGGGAGGAGATTTCTGCTGCCCTGCTCATGCCACCATCTTCCCAGAAGTCTCCCTTTTAGTATTATTTTTTAACCTATATGTCTGTATACATTATATTATTTTTTGCTGGGTTTTGGAAAGGAGTACCTAAAAACAATTGGTCAATCTGCTATTAATAATCAAACTAAAAAATACATTTTCCAAGAATAATACTTAAAATGTTTTAAGTAACTGCCATGTTAATGGCTTTTAATGGTGATTTGTAGGGAATTTAGACTTCTAGCATTTGTGAGCAATCTTTCAGAATAAAATAAGCAGTCACTTCATTGACAATTTAATGTTATATAATCCAATAATGGATAAAATAAGCATAAATAGTACATAAAATAAGAGTCTTCATTTAATACTGTTGACCCATCAATACCTTTCTTGGCTGCTCTAATACGATTCTCCCAGTGATCATCCTGTCCTTGATCAAGCTTTCTTAACCTTCCTTGGTAACTTCTTTTTCTGTATAACCACCCCAGGGTTGTCTACATACCCTTACCCATTGCTTTAATTACAACTTCAACACTGATGACTTCCTAACCTATATGTCTAATCCAGATTTCATACTTTCTGTGGACCAGGGTGCCAGATCAGCTCTCCATTTCCCCAGTGGTTATGTTTCTCCCATCTATTTTGGGGGACTAGCTTAGCAGATTGTGAGACAGGGTCAGGCTTTTTAATTAAAATGTTTTCCTATTTGTATTTTGAATAAGCAATACATTCAAATAATTCAAAATTTGAAGGACATAGAAGTGTATATTGTGACATTTCTAGTCCTATCCTCTGTCCTTAACTACCCATAAGTTCTCTTCCTGGGAGGTAATCAATGTTACTGTTTTTCTTATATTTTTGATGTCTTTCCAAAGCTATTTTCTGGATACATAAGTAAACATGTCGGGGTTTCTAGCCTCTCACCCGCCGGTCCTGCTCACCGTCAGGATTAGGAGCTCTTTCTGTTACAAGCTATTTCTGTTACAAGCTCTTTCTGTGACCCTCTGAGCCAGCGGAGGGAAAGGAAGGGAGGGAGAGGCACGCCCCAACAAGGCGAAGCAAGGGAGGTAAGAGCCGACTGTCCGCCCATTCTGCAGCCTCCACCGTCCGCTGTCCTCCGAGACAATCAGATGCAACAGGGAGCTCAGTCGAAGCAGGAACTCGTTTATTGCAGCTCAGAACACAGAATATATAGGGTGTTGTCTCTTCTGATTGGTTACACCTTATGCTAACAAGGCGACTTTCAAATTTCCAATCACGCACAGAGTTGTGCGCATGCGCAGTTGTCTCTGACGTAAGAGGTGGACTGGAGTGAGAACATTTGGCGGGAGACTGTGGCACAGCTGAAATTCAAAGGGGTCTCACCAGCCATCTTTGTGGTGCGGCTGAGATTCAAAGGGTTCTCAGCAGCCATTTTTGTGGTGTGGCTGAGATTCAAAGGTGTTCCCCACATTTTCCCCTTTTTTGTTTTTGTATGAGCAAGAGAGATGCCATCCTGTACTCGAGGATGTGCCTGTCTTAGGTTGTCTCCATCTTTCAGGAGATCTTACCCGTCATTGACTACCATCCTAGCACTTCCAGTAATGACGTTCTCAAGAGGTCGCTTGCACCTCTCTGTAGGGCTATAAATGCCCATGAACGCTCTGGGTATGGGGAACTCTTTCTTCAATAATATCTGTTGCTGTTGATATGATCTTCACCACTGCATGAGCCTGAAATTAACTAATGACATTACAATTATTATACCTCCTAATAACAGCTTGGGTAGACTAAACAAACTAGTTATTTCTTCCCATACTCTGGTAAAAAAGGAAGCAGAGGGTAAGATTACAACCTCAGTCGCATTAAGGTTCACAATATCGTGAATGAGCATTGCAAACATTTTTAATATCTTATCATTCCATGGTCCCTTAATATTCAGAGTAATTCCTGAACATTGTAGTAGCATTAATGGTATGCAGCAATGGTGAGCACGAGCAGGAGTAATAGTCCAGCCTTCATGACTCCTTTTTCTTCTTATGCAATCCTCAAAAGGTCAGTCCTGGAAGAGAGAAGAAAGAAACGCCCTCAAGAGGTCATCCTCTTGGGAAAAGTCCATGTCATGGCTTCCTTCCACTTGCTGAGTTGTCTGAGGGCAGAATTTCAAGTTCCTAGCAGGAACCCAAATTGGATTCAGTCCGCCTATAGGAAATACACATCCGAATCCTCTGCCCATACTTATCAGTGGATCTGGTCCTCGCCATTGCCCAGTCAGCTGGTCTTTCCAGCATACTTCTATTTTGGCATATGGCGTTTGATTTGTCCAGTGCCTTTGAAAGGCCGTTAGAGGTTGATCTTTTGAAAAATTTAAAATATTTAATGTAAGTAGGGCCATCCGTAATTGGTCATGGGAGCTTATTCCCCCTTTTTGTTTTTGTAATAGGTCTTTTAATGTGTTATTGTGACGCTCTACTATGGCCTGGTCCTGTGGGTTGTATAGGATTCCTGTGGAGTGGCTGATATGCCATGTATTAAAAAAGTCTTCTAACGCCCTGCTAGTAAAGCAGGGGCCATTATCTGTTTTTATTCGATGTGGTATGCCTAATATAGCAAAACATTGTAAAAAATGGCTCTGTGCATGCTTAGCTTTCTCTCCAGCATGGGCACTAGCCCAGCAAGCGTGGGAGCATATATCTATTGAGACAAAGACAAATTTTAATTTTCCAAAAGCTGCATAATGAGTAACATCAGTTTTCCAGAGACAGTTTGGTTTAATGCCCCTTGGGTTAACTCCAGGGGACTGGAGGGGTAGAATTTGTAGAAAAGGCAAACAGGATTTACAAGTCCTGATAATTTTTTTCAAGTCTTTAATAGGAATATGAGGAAATCTATTATGAAGTCCTCTCCAGTTTAGGTGGGTAAGTTCATGAAGCTCTTGGGTCCATTGGAAATCTTGGGCCTGTTGCATGGAAAGGGCTTGAGCAGCAGAGGACGCTAATTGGTCAGCTAATAGGTTTCCTCTGGAGAGGAATCCGGGCAAACCTTGGTGTCCTCGGAGGTGCTGCAAGAATATGGGCTTGGATCGTGCCATCAGCAAGGATCTCACCTGAATCATCAAGGGGGTTATGGGGTTTTTATCTAACTTGATATAAGAAGAGGCTAAGGTGGGAAGCAAGTTCACCACATACAGACTATCAGAAAAAAGATTCATAGGTTCAGAAATTTTACTTAGGGCCAATGCTATGGCATACAACTCCTTAAATTGTGCTGAGCCAGTAACCTTTTCAAAATATTGGGTTTCTTTTAACTTGGTCGAGAGGTGAGGAGGGGGAAAGACAACAACAGCAGACCCCTCCTTCCCTCCATCGGTAAACACACTCAAGGCATCAGAAAGGGGCTTACTCAAAAAGAGTCTAGGGGTGGTCCAACTTAACTTGGAGAAGGAGGCAACCCATCTGCTAGGTCCATAATGGCAATCAATCTTACCCAAAAACCTGTCAGAGCTTCGGACACTCTATTGTGATTTCGCTTGATCCATTCAAAGTCTGACAAACGACAAGGAATGGTTAAAATTTCCAGGTCTTTCCCATAATGTCTTAAGGTGGTATCTCTGCCTTTGACTATAAGATCTGCCAGTTGATCTAACTGGGCATACACTCGCGGAGTGCCTCCTATTGATGCATGGACCCATTGGAGAGGGTTACCTTGCTGCGTGATAACAGCGGTAAGCAACTCCAAGCCAGGAAGAATCCACAGACAAAGGTCACAGTCAGGTTGATACCAGGCTAGTTGGGCATTATCAAGTGCCAATTGAATCTGTCTAAATACTTGTTTATGTTCCTCCATTAATACAACGAGCTCAGATGGAGTTTTGTCTCTCAACAACTCAAAAAGAGGGAGGAGGTCCTCTGTTGTAATGTGGAGCCACATTCATAGCCAATTAAGCTCCCCTAATACCTTTTGTAGTTCTACCAGGGAGTAGGAGTCCTTGATAGATAGCTGGGGTTTAAGGGGACACACAGAGTCCAGGTGAAGCCTCGCTCCCAGTATTTCAAAGGGAGGCACGGTCTGGACCTTGTTGCTGGACACATGTAACCCCCCTTGTCTCAAGAGGGTTTGGAGCTTCTGATAGACAGAGCTCAGCAGTTGGGTAGTGGATGCTCCTAAAATAATATCATCCATGTATGCATATAGGACCACCCCTGGCCACTGTTGAAGGGGCTGCAAAACCTGAGAGCATATTGTTGGCAAAAGGCTGGGCTGTTAGCCATGCCCTGTGGCAACATTGTCCATTCATATCGCTCATCAGGCCCTTGAAAATTGGTGGAAGGTATGGAGAAAGCAAACTTCTCACAATCAGCAGGGTTGAGGGGAATGGAGAAAAAACAATCCTTAATATCAATCACAATGAGGGACAAATCTTTTGGAATGGACGGAATCCAGGGCAACCCCCTCAGGGGCGTGCCCACAGGAACCATCTGCTCCTTGATCTTTCTTAAGCCCTGTAACATCCTCCATTTGCCAGAGGCCTTCTGAATAAGAAAAACAGGACTATTCCATGGGCTCAGGGAAGGTCTAATGTGTCCCAGTTTTAATTGTTCTTGGGTAATTTCTTTAAGTCTTTGAAGCTTAGCTTGTGGTAATGGCCACTGCTCCACCCAGACTGGAGGTCCTGGGAGCCATGTAATAGCAGGCATTACTGGAGCAGTGGCCTTCAGGATTGGGGGTGTGGCTTCACTCGTGAAAGGGGCATATTAGGTCTTGAAGCCTCAAAGGAAAGGCCTCCCCTATAATCACTGAATCTAGATTTCGGATTCTTAGAACAACCAAATTGTCTTTGGTATTCTTCTTTCCCCGATATGTTTTCATAAAGAATTTTAGGATTATTGCTAATGTAGACATCGGCTGCTCCTAGAATGTCTTGGCCCAGCAGCTTAGCTGTCAGGCCAGAGGCAATGATGTGTCTAACTTCCCCATGGTTGCTATCTATGTCTTCCTATTTAAGCCAGTCCTTAGTCTCCTCAGAGGTCGCATTGCCTCTGACCCCTAATAAGGGGGGGTCCCGGGACTAGCCTCCAGTGGAGGGGAACTTCCTCCTTTCTAAGCACAGTTTGGTCTGCCCCAGTGTCAATTAGGCAGCAGAACCTTTTTCCCGATATGAATATGTCCATCTTTGGTCTTACTCCCGGTATTATGGGCACTGTCCAATGGGCCCTGGGGGAATCAGAAGAACTCCTTCCTCCTTGGGCTAACGAGGCTGGAGGTTGCCCCTCCCCTAGTTTGAAGGGTTGCCTTGGATGTCAAACTTAGACCTGCAGTCTTTCTGCCAATGGAATCCCTTCCTGCACCTAGGACAGGGCGTCCTAGGTGGGCGCCGTCCCCTCCTGTTCATCAGGGGATCCCCTTGATTGCCACTGCTATTTTTTGTAGCATGGTCATTAGGGCATTCCCTCTTGAAGTGTCCCATCTGACCGCATCCAAAACAAGTTTGATTTATCCCCCCTTTGTCTGGGGCTCTGCTCCCAGGGGACTGTAAAGTGAGGGCTGCAGTCAAGGCCTCTGTTAAGGAGGCTGTTTGTGCCTGCAAGGCAGCAACCAGAGTCTGGGACTGGTGGGCTTGAGTGCCCACATCCTTGGAGGTGACTATCCACCTTTCCATGGACCTATCTTTCAGCCCTGCACAGGCCAACTTGTGGTCAGTAGTCATCCCCTCCCAAACCAACATTTTAACAAATTGATCCCACAATGGCCCTGGGGGAAATTTACGCTGCAAGTTCTTTTCCACCCTATCTACAAAGGATGGGAGGTCCTCAGTTGGCTTTTGGGTGATTCCGGAAACCGGCGGTTCCAAGGGGCCTTCCTCCAGTTTTTTCCAGGCGGCCAGCCCAAGGGCTCTTACTTGCTCCTGATAAGGGGTGGGAATGGCGGCCTGCTGGAGACCTGTAGCAAACTGGTCACCGGTCCCTGAGAGCATCCCAAAGGTAACGGGAATCGGAGGGTTTGCAGATTGGTTTCTCTCTGCCTGGATGCATTCCTCCCTAAAGAAGGCACACCACTTAAGGAACAGGGGACCAGGAAGGACTGCCTTTGTCAAGCTCTTCCAATCCTGAGTAGTACAGTGCTGATGAGCTAAACCTTGGAGGATGGTCTCAGCCCACGGGGAATTAGGCCTATCCTCCGAGACTGCCTTCTTTAGTTCTTTGAGCTCTTGGGTCTCCCAGGGGTACCACGCAGCTGGCCTGTTCCCGCTAGGGTTAACATTTACCAGAAATGCCTGATAAGATGGCGGCACTGGCCCGTTCCCGCCAGAGTTAATGGTCACCGGAAATGCTGGATAAGATGGCGGCGGGGCAGTGTCAGAAGGCCTCTCAGCGATATACGCTGATGGGTCGGGGCTGGCCCAGGGAGGTGGCCAAAGACATTCCTCATCAAAACATTCCCATTCCCTTTCCTCCAGGGGCACAGACACCTCCCTAGAAGTTAGTTTATCTGGTTCTTTTGGGTATTGCCTATTAGCTCCCTGTTTGCTGGGACTTCTTGTGGGACCCGCTGAGCAGGGCGATAAAGATCGAGTGTTCCTGAAACATGCCTTAAGGGCTGACAGCGTAGGGTACACTCCCAGAGGGGGATTTTCACCCCGGTCTATCTCTCCCTTTCTGATCAGTCATTCAACATGGTCCCAGGTGGAATAATCAAAAGGTTACTGACAGGGAGCCAGGGGGCTACCCTCACAAAGGTCTCCCAGACTCTTTCTGCCTGGGGATCTGAGAGTTCCAACCCTTGGCTTTTAAGCATATATCTCAGTGCTTTAAGTGCAGGTTCATCCTTAGAGGTTGCTTGTCCCATTTTCCCGGGAAGGCTCTTACCACGTAATCACCCACTGCTCACTCCACCGCACTTTCGGTTCGTCAACCGAGGGATCATTGATCCAGTCCACGTGGCCTCTTCGGGCGTTCCTCACATGGGGCAGCAGCTGTCGGGGTTTCTAGCCTCTCTCCCGCCGGTCCTGCTCGCCATCAGGATTACGAGCTCTTTCTGTTACAAGCTATTTCTGTTACAAGCTCTTTCTGTGACCCTCTGAGCCAGCGGAGGGAAAGGAAGGGAGGGAGAGGCACGCCCCGACAAGGCGAAGCAAGGGAGGTAAGAGCCGACTGTCCGCCCATTCCGCAGCCTCCACCGTCCGCCGTCCCCGGAGACAATCAGACATAATAGGGAGCTCAGTCGAAGCAGGAACTCATTTATTGCAGCTCAGAACAGGGAATATATAGGGTGTGGTCTCTTCTGATTGGTTACACCTTATGCTAACAAGGCGACTTTCAAATTTACAATCACGCAGAGTCTCTGATGTAAGAGGTGGACCGGAGTGAGAACATTTGGCGGGAGACTGTGGCACAGCTGAAATTCAAAGGGTTCTCAGCGGCTATCTTTGTGGTGCAACTGAGATTCAAAGGGTTCTCAGCGGCCATTTTTGTGGTGCGGCTGAAATTCAAAGGTAGTTCCCCACATAAACATACTTTTATATGCCCCTCCTCTATTCTCCACTTTAATTCCAAATGTTTCAAAAGGCCCAGCACCAATGTGCCTGGAACTAAGACTTTCATAATCACCTTTTCAAATATTGAAGATTTTTTTCCTATTGAAACACAGTATCCTTTCACACACCCCCTTAAATAGGAGGGAAAAACTGATAATGATGAATTTTCCTACTCCAGCAATCCCTGGAAGTTAGTAGCGAGTTTTGGGCTCATCCATTGCCCGAGACTTGCCAAGGGAGGGGCACCGATGTATAATACTGGAAGAATTAAGGAAAACCTCAACTTTTATTTTCTCATAGGATTCTAGATTCCCTGCTACTAGCCAACTTTACTTTTTCTTGAAGTGACAATCTAGAGATATGAAAATACTCCCAAGTAACTTAAAAATACTCAGAAGGTCTCACAGAAATACACAGAAAAGATTCATTTTGCATAAAGTTGGCCTAGTTGTTCTGTTTGCTACTGCAGAGAACTCTTATTTTACATACAGTGGAAAAAAAGGGAAAGCTCTTCAGTAAGGAAGCAGTATTGGCCCAGAATCTTTCTGTGACACTCTTCTTTATCTGATGACACACCCACTCTGCAAGGGTAGGCACATGACCAAAGCTGGACCAAATACAGTGCCTCATAGTGTTTTGGACCTTAGGGACTTGTCTAAGGGGTGATGAGATAATAAAAATCACTGAGTCCTTTCCCTAGGATTTTTCAAACTGAAGCTGAAAGAACTAACTCTCCCTGCTGGTTATGTAGTGGCATGGAATTTAATGGTTTTAGTTCTTTTATTTATGTTGTTGATTTTTGCATATGGTGTAAGTTATTTATTTTCAGAGATTATATCTTGACATAGGCAGGGTGACACATGATTATAGGAATACCCAATTACAAACAAATTTATTTCCACTTAATGGGGCATCAATGGCTGCTCTACACTGGGGAGAGTAACTGAGGAAACAGAGAAGAAAGTTAACAATTCTGGCTTTTTAGTGCATAAGGCTAGATTCAGATGTAAATGAAAAAGAACGTTGAAAGTTTCAATTACGTAAACTTACATTCCCTGCCATCCATATCCCACCATTTTCCCATACTTGATAAAAATGCTTCAAGCTGAATAAAGAAAGGAAATTAGAGGTAAGATTTTAGATCAGAGAGGGTCCCAGAGAAAGGAATCTATGCTCACCTCCCAGGCTGATTCCTAGCAAGGGAGTGAGATAAAATTTTACATTTTGGGGATCTGAAAGCAGAGGGAGGAATTTTATGTTTTCTATCTGGCTACTCCTGGAGGTTACAAGACCCATTGAAAGTTTCATGCATCCTCATGATGAAATATAGCAGAATAGATGGCTATGTACAGTTCCATATACACAGACATATGGGGCCAGAGAGGAACCTCAGAAATATTTGCTGAGCGTCCCTCCCACAGGGGATGGAGAGCTACCAAACTTCTTACATGAAACATTGCAAGTCACCCTAATGATATACAGTTTCTATTACAATGTCTTTAAAATCAAGTTGAAAACGTATTCAATTATGTCTAATAAAATTTTGTACATCCAACAAAGAGCTATTACATTTTCTAGGAACACTCACCTTGCAGCCAGAAGTTGCTCACCAAACTTCACTACTCACTAATTTGGAGGATTAGCCAATTTAAATAATTCACAAAAGTTGGCAACTAAATACAGTTGAATGCATTCATAGGGAGTTGTCATATTTTTAAAGAACAGTATTTTCATATGATGAAATATAGCAGAGCCATTAAATGATCATTCAAGACAATGTTACATGTAAATAAATTATTTAATCTGCTTCTGTATATCCAGTGCAATGCAACACATGGATTCAGGCAAGGATGAAAGCCTGGCAATTAACAAAAAGTTGGCGTTTCCCTCGCCGCTGGATGGAGACTCACAGGCTTCTACCATTGGTGTAAACCGTCCTCTCCGTAGCAACAAGGTTCCCGCCGTAGAGCGAGCGAGCGGCTCTAGGTCTGAGGAACGTGATGTCGTAAACCCGCGAGTGTCGTAAAGCAGGTGCGGTGGGAGACGCGCAGGACGTGGTTCTAACAGACGGCCGCAGAAGCGGACGGACAGACCCAGGTGTCAGCGCAGAAAGCCGACGAGCCTGCGGTGCGATAACGGTGAGTAGTGGAGGGGATCGGGGAACGGCGGGATCAGCGGGAGCCGGGCAACCGGGGCTGCGGGAGCAGGGACGGCCACGTGGGACGTAGCGCTCTCTGCCCCCCTCCGCTGCGGCCGCTGCCCGACGGGCGCTGCGGCCGCTCCGCTCGCCCTAATCAGTTCTCTTACCTGGTCTCTCTCCGGCCAGCCTCGCCCGCCTCCGCTGCCGCCCCCCGGCACGGTTAGCCGCCGCCGCATCCCCGACGCTGGGCGGGCGGCCGGGACGCGGCCGGCCAGTTTTCTGGTCCCGGGTGGAGCAGCTGTTGCTTCTTTCTGCTCGTTTCCCCACTCTTCTGCCCCTCGGCGCCTCCCCCTCTCATCCCCCTCCGTGTTATCCTCCCTCAGCGCGGAGGCGCCCGGCAGCCGGGGAAGTAACCTGTGCTCGGCGCGGACCCTGCAAAGTGCCTGCCGCGCGCCGCGGCCCCGGACGGCGCGGTCGCTGTCGCTCGACCCCGCGGCTTGGGTCGGCCCGGGCTGCGGGCGCGCGGCGGGTGGCGGCGGGCCGCGGGCTGCATGTCGTCCGTGCGCGCGTGTGCGCGGGTCCCAGCGGAGCGCGCCGCGGGAGGACCGGGTGGGCCGGCGGCGATGAAGTTGAGACCGGCCGGCGAGGCGCGCCCGCGGAATTGGGGGCGGCCCCGCTCCTCGGGTCCCGGCTGGCCTCGGCGAGGCGAGCCCCGGGAGTGCCGCCCACGTTCCGTGGGGAGCCGGCGGGGCGGTCGGGGACTCCGGGCACGAGCGGACACCTCCTTGCCGCCGTGGGAGACCTGGAGCTGGCGGCGAGCTGGGCGGCAGGTGCTTTTGTGGAGTTGTTACCTGGTCTCAGAGACGGGAAAGCACCGCAGACAAATCCCTTCGCCGGGGAGAGCTGCTTTTCCGAAGAATTTTCTTTTTCGGCATTTCTAGCTGAAGCTTATCTTTACCGTCGGCTCTCTATCTTCATCAAGGTCCTAACTAGGTATCTCTCTTAGGCTGTGGAAATTTGGGACACAATTTTTGGTCATCATTTCCATCTTCTTTGTGATAGTATTTTTCTGATGAGTATTATTAGCCATTTTTGTTTTAACTTTTTTTCTTTTAAACTGAATTTTCTTGTTTCTTTGTATAAATCTTGTTTTGGTGCAAAAATATTTTCATTATGGAAAATTTCAAGCACGAACAGAAGCAGAGAAGAGTACAATGAATCCCTGTGTACCTATCATCTGACTTCAACCATCAACTCTCAGCTACATAATTTCATATCTACCCCATGCACTTGTCCCCTGTATTATTATTACTGCTTTTTTGTAGCAAAATGTATATAACACAGAATTTGCCATTTTGACTATTTTTGAGTGTCCAGTTGTGTGTCATTAAGTACATTCACATTGTTGTGCCACCATCACCAGGGGCTGCATCTCTAGAATTTCTAAATCCTCTCAAACTGAAACTCTCTACTCTATATTAAACAATAGCTCTCCATTCCCGCCTCTCCGAGGCCCCGGCAACCAGCAGCAGAATGTACTTTCTCTCTGTGTGTGTGACTACTTGAGGCACCTCATATAAACGGAATCATACAGTATTTGTCCTTTTTAGCCGAATGCCTTCCAGGTTCAAGCATCTTGCAGTGGGTGTCAGAGCTTCCTTCCTTTGCAAGGATGAATGATATTCCATTATGTATAGACCACCTTTTGTTTAATCCATCATTTGTCAGTGGTCACTGGGGTTGCTTCCTCCTCTTGGCTATTGTGAATGTTTTTATGAAGAGGGGTGTACAAACATCTGTTTGAATCTCTGCTTTAATTCTTTTTTTTTTTACATTAAAAAAATAACTTTGAGGTATAATTGACGTTCAGTAAACTGTCATTGAAAGTGCACAGTTTGATTAGTTTTGATATATGTATACACCTGTGAAGTTATCACCACAATCAAAATACTGAATATATCCATCATGCCCCAAAGTTTCCTCATTCCCCTTTGTAACTCTTTCTCCCATCCCCTCTACCCTAAACAACCACTGGTCCACTCTTCTGTTCCTATAGGTTAGTTCACATTTTCTAGAGTTTTATATGAACGAAATCTTGAATTTTGTACTATTTTGCCTATCTTCTTCAGCATAATTTTTTTGGAGACATCTACATTTTGCATGTATCGATTAATGATTTTTATTGCTGAGTAGTAGTATATTGTGCAGATATACCAGGTTTGCTTTAATCCATTCACCTCCTGAGGGACATTTGTTTGGCTATGACAAATAAAGCTGCTATGAATATTCATGTCTTTTTGTGATCATATATTTTCTTTTTTCTTGGGTAAATACTCAGGAATGGAATCATATGGTAGTTGTATACTTAATTTTTTAAGATACTGCAAACTTTTCCAAAGTGACGAGCAGTATATAAAAATTCCAGTTGCTCCACAATCTTGCTAGCACTTATGATCAGTTTTTAAAATTTTAGGAATTCTATTGTGTGTGTGTGTGTGTGTGTAGTGGTATCTCATTGTGGTTTTAATTTACATTTGCCTACTGACAAATTATATTGAACATTTTCTTTATGTGCTTATTTGCCGTCCCCATATCTTCTTTGGTGAAGTAATTGTTCATTCTTCTGACTCCACGGCCTGGAAACTCTTTCAGAACATTAAGGTGAGACAGTTACAGGGTTGATCTTTATTGTTGTTCTTTGTCACCCATGTCCATTGTCTGGAAGACCATTGTTTTAGGTATTTTTTTTTTATGTTTCAAGGGGGAGGGTAAAAATCTGGTCGATTACACCATCTTGGCCAAAAGCACACACAGAATTTTAATATATAGATTTTCCCATCTTTTTACTTTCTTTTCTCTCCACTTGTAATTTAGCTGTGGAAAACCACTGGATTGTCTGGTTGAGTCTGTCTTTCTGGATTTGCTGATCGCATCCCTGTCCTGTTTTTTTATTTTTTATTTTTTATTAGGGTGTTATTGATATACACTCTTAGGAGGATTCACATGAAAAACAGTGTGTTTACTACACTGAACCATAATATCGAATCCCCCCATATACCACTGAAGACACTGCCCATCAGTGTAGTAAGATGTCACAGAGTCACTATTTGCCTTCTCTGTGCTACACTGGCTTCCTCATGATTCCCCCCCACACCATGTGGGCCAATCATAATACCCCTCAATCCACTCCTCCCTCCCTCCCTGCCCGCCCTCCCCCACCCCCACCTTTGGTAACCGCTAGCCCCTTCTTGGAGTCTATGAGTCGGCTGCTGATTGGTTCCTTCAGTTTTGCTTTGTTGTTATACTCCACAAATAAGGGAAATCATTAGGTACTTGTCCTTCTCCACCTGACTTATTTCACTGAGCATAATATCCTCCAGCTCCATCCATGTTGTTGCAAATGTTAGGATTTGTTTCTTATAGCTGAATAGTATTCTATTGTGTAAATGTACCACATCTTCTTTATCCAGTCATCCACTGATGGACACTTAGGTTGCTTCTATATCTTGACTATTGTAAATAGTGCTACAGTAAACATAGGAGTGCATATGTCTTTTTGAATCTGAGAACTTGTATTCTGTGAGTAAATTTCTAGGAGTGGAATTCCTGGGTCAAATAGTATTTCTATTTTTAGTTTTTTGAGGAACTTCCATATTGCTTTCCACAATGGTTGAACTAGATTACATTCCCACCAGCAGTGTAGGAGGGTTCCCCTTTCTCCGCATCCTTGCCAGCAATTGTTAGTCTTAGTCTTTTTGATGCTGGCCATCCGAACTGTTGTGAGGTGATATCTCATTATAGTTTTAATTTGCATTTCCCTGATATTTAGCCATGTGGAGCATCTTTTCATGTGTCTGTTGGCCATCTGAATTTCTTCTTTGGAGAATTGTCTGTTTATATCCTCCGCCCATTTTTTAATAGGGTTATTTGCTTTTTGGGTGTTGAGGTATGTGAGTTCTTTGTACATTTTGGATGTTAACCCCTTGTTAGATATGTCATTTATGAATATATTCTCCCATACCGTAGGATGCCTTTTTGTTCTGCTGATGGTTTCCTTTGCTGTACAGAAGCTTTTCAGCTTGATGTAGTTCCATGTGTTCATTTTTGCTTTTATTTCCCAGGCCCAAGGAGATGTGTTCAGTAAAAACTTGCTCATGTTTATATTCAGGAGAGTTTTGCCTATGTTGTCTTCTAAGAGTTTTATGGTTTTATGACTTACATTAAGGTCTTTGGTCCATTCAAGTTTACTTTTGTGTATGGGGTTAAACAATAATCCAGTTTCATTCTTTTACTTGTAGCTGTCCAGTTTCGCCAACACCAGCTGTTGAAGAGGCTGTCATTTCCCATTGTATATCCATGGCTCCTTTATCATATATTAATTGACCATGCATGCTTGGGTTAATATCTGGACTCTCTAGTCTGTTCCACTTATCTATGGGTGTGTTCTTGTGCCAGTACCAAATTGTCTTGATTACTGTGGCTTCGTAGTAGAGCTTGAAGTTGGGAAGTGAGATCTCCCCTGCTTTATTCTTCCTTCTCAGCATTACTTTGGCTATTTGGGGTCTTTTGTGGTTCCATATGAATTTTAGAACTATTTATTCCAGTTCATTGAAGAATGCTGTTGGTATTTTGATAGGGATTGCATTGAATCTGTAGATTGCTTTAGACAGGATGGCCATTTTGACAATATTAATTCTTCCTACCCAAGAGCATGGAATAAATTTCCATTTATTAGTGTCCTCTTTAATTTCTCTTAGGAATGTCTTGTAGTTTTCAGGGTCTTTCACTTCCTTGGTTAGGTTTATTCCTAGGTATTTTATTCTTTTTGATGCTATTGTGATTGGAATTGTTTTCTTGATTTCTCTTTCTGCTAGTTCATCGTTAGTGTATAGGAATGTAACAGATTTCTGTGTATTAATTTTGTATCCTGCAACGTTGCTCTATTCAGATATTAGATCTAGTAGTTTTGGAGTGGATTCTTTAGGGTTTTTTATGTATAATGTCACATCATTTGCAAACAGTGACAGTTTGACTTCTTCCTTACCAATCTGGATGCCTTTTATTTCTTTGTGTTGTCTGATTGCTGTGGCTAGGACCTCCAGAACTGTGTATGATGTTGGCTGTAGGTTTGTCAAATATGGCCTTTATTATTATGTTGAGGTACTTGCCCTCTATACCCATTATGTTGAGAGTTTTTATCATGAATGGATGTTGAATTTTGTCGAATGCTTTTTTGGCATCTATTGAGATGATCATGTGGTTTTTGTCCTTTTTGTTGATGTGGTGGATGATGTTGATGGATTTTCGTATATTGTACCATCCTTGCATCCCTGGACTAAATCCTACTTGATCATGATGGATGATCTTCTTGGTATATTTTTGAAATCGTTTTGCTAATATTTTGTTGAGTATTTTTGCATCTATGTTCATCAGGGATATTGGTCTGTAATTTTCTTTTATTGTGGTGTCTTTGTCTGGTTTTGGTATTAGGGGGATGCTGTCCTCCTAGAATCAGTTTGGAAGTACTCCTTCCTCTTATGCTTTTTGGAAAACTTTAAGGAGGATGGGTATTAGATCTTCACTAAATGTTTGATAAAATTCAGCGGTGAAGCCATCTCGTCCAGGAGTTTTGTTCTTAGGTAGTTTTTTGATTAGCAATTCAATTTCGTTGCTAGTAATTGTTGTGTTTAGATTTTCTGTTTCTTTCTGGGTCGGCCTTGGAAGGTTCTATTTTTCTAGAAAGTTGTCCATTTCTTCTAGGTTATCCAGTTTGTTAGCATATAATTTTTCATAGTATTCTCTAATAATTCTTTGTATTTCTGTGGTGTCTGTAGTGATTTTTCCTTTCTCATTTCTGATTCTGTTTATGTGTGTAGATACTCTTTTTTTCTTGATAAGTCTGGCTAGGGGTTTATCTATTTTGTTTATTTTCTCAAGAACCAGCTCCTGCTTTCATTGATTCTTTCTATTGTTTTATTCTTCTCGATTTTATTTATTTATGCTCTAATCTTTATTATGTCCCTCCTTCTACTGACTTTGGGCCTCATTTGTTCTTCTTTTTCTAGTTTCATTAATTGTTAGTTTAGACTGTTCATATGGAGTAGTTCTTTCCTGAGGTAGGCATGTATTGCAATATACTTCCCTCTTAGCACTGTCTTCACTGCGTCCCACAGATTTTGCAGTGTTGAATTATTGTTGTCATTTGTCTCCATATATTGCTTGATCTCTGTTTTTATTTGGTCATCGATCCATTGATTATTTAGGAGCATCTTGTGAAACTTCCATGTGTTTGTAGGCTTTTTCGTTTTCTTTGCATAATTTATTTCCAGTTTCATACTCTTGTGGTCTGAGAAGCTGGTTGGTACAATTTCAGTCTTTTTGAATTTACTGAGGCTGTTTTTGTGGCCTAGTGTATGATCTATTCTTGAAAATGTTCCATGTGCACTTGAGAAGAATGTGTATTCTGCTGCCTTTGGGTATAGAGTTCTGTAGATGTTTGTTTGTTCCCTCTGTTCTAATGTGTTGTTCAGTGCCTCTGTTTCCTTATTTTCTGTCTGGTTGATATGTCCTTTGGAGTGAGTGGAGCCTTGAAGTCTCCTAAAATGAATTCATTGCATTTTATTTGCCCTTTTAATTGTTAGTACTTGTTTCACATATGTAGGTGTGCCTGTGGTGGGTGCATAGATATTTATAATGGTTATATCTTCTTGTTGGATTGACCCCTTTATCATTGTGTAATGTCCTTCTTTGTCTCTTGTGACTTTCTTTGTTTTGAAGTCTATTTTGTCTGATACAAGTACTGCAACACCTGCTGTTTTCTCCCTATTGCATGAAATATCTTTTTCCATCCCTTCACTTTTAGTTTGTGTATATCTTTGTGTTTGAAATGAGTCTCTTGTAGGCAGCATATAGTTTGGTCTGTTTTTTTTTTTTTCCATTCAGTGACTGTATGTATTTTGATTGGTGCATTCAGACCATTTACATTTAGGGTGATTATCGATAGGTATGTACTTATTGCCATTTCAGGCTTTAGATTCATGCTTATCAAAGGTTCAAGGGTGACTTCCTTACTATCTAACAGGCTAACTTAACTCACTTAGTATGCTATTACAAACACAGTCTAAAGGTTTTTTTTTTTACCCCCTCATTTTTTTCCTCCTTCTTTCTTTATATATTAGGTATCATATTCTGTACTCATTGTCTTTCCCTTTTTATTACTTCTGGTGACCATTTTTTAAGCTTAGGAACACTTCCATCTATAGCAGCCCCTCTAATTCCTCTTCCCTAATTTCTGTTTCATTTATTGTGTCCTCCACCTCATCTAATCTACTTTTAATATCCTCCATTGTTTTCTTCAATGATTGGATCTCTGTCCTAAGTTTGTTCCTGAGTTCTTGAATATTTTTCTGTACCTCCATGAGCATGTTAATGATTTTTATTTTGAAATCTCTTTCAGGAAGATTCATGAGGTCGATTTCATTTGAATCTTTCTCTTGCGTATTCATAATTTTGCTTTGAAAGAGGTTCCTTTGACGTTTCATATTTGTCTGTGGTGCTCTCTAGTGCCCAGAAGCTCTACTCTCTGGAGCTGCTCAGCCCCTGGAGTGATGTCAGGGTTTTCAGGGAGTGGTGCTGGTGCTTGGTGGGGAGGAAAGAGCTGTTTCCTGTTTCCCCACTGCTATGCCTGTCTCCACTGCCAGAACCAGTGGGCTGAACACACAGGTGTAAGCCTCTATGCTTTGTGTTTGTAGGCAGGGCTTCCCTCTGGCTGGGCTGATGCCAGGGCAGAGGCTGTTGGTTTGGGAGCCAGATGCAGGCTAGCCAGGAGGAAGACACATCATGCTGCATATCACGGTGGGGGGCCTTGGATCTGCATAGCCAGCCCAGGGGATGGAGCGCCTGAAGATCGTTTTAAGTTCCCAACCTGCTCGGCAGAGTGCACCCGAACAATTTTGTTTACCTTTCCTTTCTCCTGAGCAGTAAGCTCTGTGCAATCCTTGCCCCTTTAGCAACCCTCTCGCTGTTAGCAATTCTCTCAGAATGCCTGCCCAGATCAGCCGTATATGAATTCCTGTTTTCCACAAGCAGCTGGAATCTCAGTCTCTCCAGGTATTCCACCTGTGTTAGCTATCCAACCCCACTAATCACCAGAGCACCATGCAGTGTAGGTTCGTGCTCCCAGAGCAGATCTCCAATGCTAGGTGTTCTGCAGTCCCAGGCCTCCACTCCCTCCCTGCTCTGTTTCTCTTCCTCCTGCCAGTGAGCTGGGGTGGGGGAAGGGCTTGGGTTCTGCCTTGTCACAGCTTTGGCATGTTACCCTGTTCCGTGAGGTCTGCTCTTTTTTCCAGGTGTATGCAGACTGGTGCAACCTTCTTTCCTGTTGCTCTTTCAGGATTAGTTTTATTAATTATATTTTCATATTATATGTGGTTTTAGGAGGAGGTCTCAGTCTCACCTCTCATGTCGCCATCTTTAATCCAATCCATCACATCTTGTCTTTCTAAGTATAAGTTTGTCTAAGAGGAAATAACAGTTGATATGCATGGTACCTACCCTTATAACAATTAAAGTATTTTAGGTGTTCATACCATACCAATTAATTTCTCCTTGGAAACACCGATATAGTAAAGCTTTTATTCTAAGTGTATTTTAAGTTATTAAATATAAAATTGAAAGCATTTAACCTAATAGAGGGGAATTGTTTAATCGAATGCTGTTTTTTACCCCCCTCACTATCTAAATTTGCTTTTCTTCATTATGAAGCCAAAACTGGAATTTACGTATGTAAAGCTCTGGGTCAGCTTTTCTGAGATGCCATAGTATCTAACCCTGTGACAGTATTTGGTAAAGCAGCAGAATAGGAACAATTGCTGGGAATGTAGTGGTTTGGGAACTTTGATTTAGCAGTAAAGCCTATTATTTATGCTTTCATTTCTCTTGGGTATATACTTCTGAATGGTATATATTTACATAAGGTAACTCTGTTTAACCTTTTGAAGAACTGCCAGTCTGTTTTCCAAAGTAGCTGCACCATTTTACATTTTCCTAAGTGGTGCTTGAGGGTTCCGATGTTTTTCTACATTCTTGCCAACATCTGTCATCATCTGTCTTTTTTATTATAGCCATCCTAGTGGATGTGAAATGGTGTCTCATTGTGGTTTTGATTTGCATTTTTATGATGAATAATGAGGTTGAGCATCTTTTCCGGTGCTTATTATCCATTCATATATCTTCTTTGAAGAACTGCTTGTTCAATTCCTTTGCCAATTTTGATATTGGATTGTCTTTTTATAAGTGAATTGTAAGAATTATTTCTATATCCTAGATGCAAATCCCTTATCAGATAAAGGGTTTTGAAGTATTATTCCTATTCCATAGCTTCCCTTTTCACTGTCTGGGAGAAGTCCAGTTAATCTGCTTTTCTCCTTTGGTGTCATATCTGAGAAACCATTGCCAAATCTAGTCACTAAGACATACATCTTTGTTTTTCCTGAGTTTTATAATTTGAGCTCTTACATGTTGAGTTAACTTTGTATATATGCTATGAAGCAGAGGTCTGATTTTATTCTTCTGTATGTGGATATTCAGTGGTCCCAATACCATGTGTTAAAAAGACTGTTCTTGTTCCATTTAACTGTTTGGCACCCTTCTTGACAATCAGTTCTCTACAAATGGGAGAGTTTATTTTGGATTCTCAATTCTAACACAGTTTTCTGTATGTCTATCCTTATGCCAGTACCAAATCAAATTTTGTGAGAACACTTTCCGTGTCATCTTGCATATTACCACTTGCTTCTCTCCACTCATGGGGAGACATTCTGCTTCTCAGAGAGCCTTTGTCCAGCTTGTGCCCTGCTGAGTGTGCCATGATGGGAATTCAGGCAGACCAAGGTAGAGCCCATTCCCTCTTTTCTCCATTCACACCTTTAGTCTCTCACCCAGTTCCTCCACTTCACTCCCATTTGCATCAGTCTTGGTCACAGAACCTGCTGACTCAGTCTGTGTACTTCATTATGTTTCATCTACTCATAGTGCATAGACTGATGGAAATACCAGAAAAATTAAAACAAGTCAATTGGTTTTTACAGGTTAATTTAGTAATCTGTAATGTGCCTTAATTCATTTCATTGCAGATTACATCTTGGATATTTACATTGTCTCTTTTTCCTCTACTTAAAGCAGTTGGTTTTATAGATTTCTGGAAGGATGGTAGCATGTGTTTCTCCATTTAAATATTTCAGTTTCCATCATTATCACAAAATTTATCTTTCAGAATGATTCTCACTAGATAATCATTTTATTTTAAGACTCGTTGGTATAAAACTATTAAGAGGAAAATAAAACTTGTGATTTAAAAATTTACCATACTCTTGGATAATATTGTTTAGTTTAAAATATTTAAACAGAATCTGTTATTTGAATTGTCATATTATATGAGTACTAAAATAAAAAAATTCAAGTTTATTTTTATAATGCAGATTTAATTCAATTGAGGTTCTAATAAATATGTTAAATTTCAGGTCTTTTTTCACATTTAAAATTGCTCTCTGAATCATTGACTCAAAACTAAAGAAAAAATATGCTATAATTATTCACATTATAGTTATTTAAAAATGTATTCTTTTAATTTGCTTTAGGTAGAACAAGAGAAGTTAGAGCAGTTGACAGCGAATGATAATGCTTCATTTAGAGGGCAAATGGAACTCAGAATTAAAGACCTAGAATCTGAACTCTTCAAAAATACTTCTCAAGAAGATTCTATTAAAATTAACTTGGAGAAATAGAAACAACTCTACCTAGAGTAATTAAAATTTACCAGGACATCTGCAACTTGACAAAATGAGTAAGTCAAAACACAGAATCATACAAAATAAGTTAATATCATTAGTTTGCCTCTAAAGCATTATTTTTATTGAGCCAGGTTTGTAAGATTAGTAGGAAGTGAAAGCTAACTAGATCGTATATTCTGGAAAATGATGTTAGTAAGTGGACTTAACTTTGAAATGATCATCCAGCACAGTTTGTATCTTTCTCCCTTTTCTTAGTTTTACATGACTTTTATTTTTTCTTAATATTTTCAAGGTTAACCTGATCGACTAGTCTTTAAGCTCAGTGCTTTGAAGGTTTGTAATTTAGATGGTGATAATATTATAAAATTGCTTCTTAAAGAATTCCCCTAAATACAAATATTAATGAGTTTAACTGTTTTTTGAAAGAGTTCATCTTAAACCCAAAGGGCCAAGTACTACTACTCAGCTGTCTTGCCTGGGTTTCAGCCTCAGACAAGTTCACTGTGGATTCAGTGAGACCCGAGAAATGATAATGGAACATTCTTGGGGTAAAAGGGTTCATACCTGGCTCTATTCTCCCAGCTACAGGTTGAGCATTAGAATCATGTCTGCATCCAACAGTCTGCAGATCCATAATCCTCTTCTGTCTCTGACTGTGCCCAGAGCACTGGGCCAAGGTCTTTATATAGTAATTCAGTCAGTAATAGCTTATTGCCACATGTTTGGAAGCATTAGCCTAGCTGTAAGATAATTACATCATCAAGTAGTTTATGTTCAGGTAAGGTTCCTGGCCACAGGAACTTAAATTTTTCCCACACCCCTCCTCCTCCCTTAGAGATTGTTGCTCTAAATTATGCCTCAGTGCCAAATTCTTAATTTCTCTGGGATAATGAGTGAAACATAAAAGGGGGATGAAAGCAAATATTTAAAATGTCTTTGATGGATACTTTATATTTTATCTCTAACTGGCATTACTAAGTAGGTCTATGTGGCCTCCTTGAGAATCTTGTAAGTGCAGCCATTCCAGAAGGCAGCAAGTTTTACCTGTAAGCCATCTATCTATATATTACTGATAGACATTTCTCTCCCATCCCTCCTTTGAATTACTTGTTAGTTAGGAATTGCCCTAGAAAAATATGTACTTCTGTAGAACAAGTTTAAACCTGTAATTGAATACAGTAGGTCTTCTTCACATTTTCAGTGCTGAAACACTGTTTCATAAGAAATTCTATTTACTGTTACAGTAACTTTTTTAATGCAAGTCATTTAGTTATCATTTAGGGAAAAATGAAATACTAAGCATTTTTTTATTGGGATCTCCACAGGCCTAATGAGATACTAGCAGAGATCAGTCCCACACTTTCTGTAGAGAAACAGAACATATCTTCACCCAGCTCTCTTACTGTGAGGCCAGGGCTGGAGCCAACTTATGTTGGAATTCGTTGGCATTTATTGCTCAGTAGACTTTACTCCAGAAGAATATTTAATGATTCCTACCCTCAGCAACAAACTTCAAGTAACAGAATGGAGACATACTTGTTCAAGGTTAGTTATATTATCTTTTTTCCCCTTGGGTTTTAAATTTCTGATGTAATTCTTGTTTTTAATTTTGTGAAATTCTGAGTTGTTTAATTGATTAATACACACTAAGTAAAAGTCATAATTATTTGTGCTTCTAAGAAAGGAGACAGAAATTTTCTTTTTTAAAGCCCTTGGATCTCTCATTTTCAAGAGATACCTAATGTTAACTCTATTCAATAAATGAAACAAAACTGACACATTTTAAATTTTGTGAAAGCTGCATCTTGAAAAAATAAATCAAAACTGCATTAAATTTTATTTTAGAAATTAACTATTATTGCCAGTCACCAGAGGTATACTTGGAGATGCTTTGACTGACTTAGTAATTGATTTCAGTTGTGGTGAATGATCCTTTTCATGTATTGTTGAATTCTGTTCGCTAACATTTGTTGAGGAATTTTGTGTCAATGTTCATTAAGAATATTGATGTGTAATTTTCTTTTATTTTGGTAGTGTCTTTTTCCAGTTTTGGTATCAGGGTAATGCTGCTTCATAGAATTGATTTGGAAGCAGTACTTTCTCTTCAATTTTTTGGAAATTTTGATGATAGGTATTAACTCATTTAAATATTTAGTAGAATTCACCTATGAAGACCTCTATTCTTGGGAGGTTTTTTTTTTTTTAATGATTATTCAATTTCATTACTGGTAAGCAGTCTGATCAGGTATTCTATTTGCTCCTGATTGAATCTTGGAAGATGTGTTTCTAAGGATTTATCCATGTTTTCTAGGTTGTTCAATTAATTGGCATGTACTTTTTTGTAGTAGTCTCTTATAATCCTTTGTATTTTTATGGTGTCAGTTGTAACTTCTCTTTCATTCTGGATTTTATTTATTGGGGTATTCTCTTTTTTTCTTAGTAAGTCTGGCAAAAGGTTTACCAATTTTGTTTATCTTTTCAAAGAATCAACTCTTAGTTTCATTGATATTTTCTATTATTTTTTAAGTCGTTATTTCATTTATTTCCACTGTAACTACTATTATTTCCTTCCTTATACTAATTCTACTAATTTTGTGCTTAGTTTGCTTTGTTGTTTTCTAGCTCTTTTAGGAGTAAGGTAAGATTGTTTACTTGCGGCTTTTCTTCTTTCTTGAGGTAGGCCTGTATTGCTACGAACTTTTTTCTTAGAATTGTTTTTGCTGTGTCCCAAAGATTTTGGAATGTTGAGTTTCCATTTTCATTTGTCTCGAGGTATTTTTTGATTTCCTCTTTGATTTCTTTGTTGACCTATTGGTTGTTTAGTAACATGTTTAACTTACATGTTTTTTTTTACAGGTTTTATACTATAATTAATTTTTAATTTAATGCCATTGTAGTTACAAAAGATGCCTGATAAGACTTCAGTATTCTTAAATTTATTGAGACTTGTTTGTTTGGCTGACTGTGATCTGTCCTGCAGAATGTTCCATGTGCATTTCGAAAGAATGTATTCTGCATTTTTTAGAAGGAGTGTTTTGTATATACCCATTAAAGTCCATCTGTGTAGTGTATCATTCCAAGCCACTTTTTCCTTATTGATCTGTCTGGATTATCAATCTATTGATGTAATTGTGGTGTTACAGTTCACTGCAATTATTAAATTACTGTCGATTTCTCCCTTTTTGTGTTGATACTTAGATGCCCCTGTGTTGGGTACATAAATATTTATTGTGGCAGGGTGGAAGCCATTTGGAGGGGCACCTGCCAGGTTGGGAATGTTGGGTGGGCAGTCTGCAGGTGAACGCTGGTGCAGGGTAAGTGGTGTTAGCAAAGTAGATGGATAGAGTTAGAATTTCTTTCATACGTTAATCTATTTACAATTGGATGATGAATTGCAGTAGTTTAAATGGGCAAACTTACTTGATTTCATAACATTTTTATATTTATTTTTGTAACATTTAAAATTAAAATACCAAATTTTACCTTAAAACATCAATAGATACTGCAAATGTTAACCCTGTGTGTGTGTGTGTGTATATATGTTTGGTATTTATCAAGTTGGTCTCAAAAGTAGAATGCAACATTATTTTCCAGCCTGTAATCTCAATTATACTGGTACCCTGTCAATAAATTATTGTTGAATGAATGAACATATATTGTATTTATTGCTAGAATTTTACTATAAGCAACTCACAACATGGATGATTTACTTCTTGACTGATTTTGGTAAACTAAGTTTAATTTGGAGGAAATGAATAGTTCTTTTAAGGAAGTTTGCTTGATCCAACTAAATATTTACATCTTCAAGATCTCTGTCCTGTGTTTAAAAAAATATGTGCTTTATCAGTTGAGTATGTTGACTGCTAATAGGAGTTAGGGTATTAATTTCTGTTGCTTTATTTTTATTCATAACTTTAAAACTTATAAGTTAGAAAATTATTTTGTGTCTCAGGCCTAAACATTACTGGGGTATGTGACAAGGTTTTATGTATTAATTTTCTCTGAGTTATGGTTAAAAATCTCTATTTTTCCTGATTTTGAGGAAGTAGTGGCTGGTGTAGAATCTGAGGCCCGTCCCTGGACTGCAGCTCATTGGTTTTGTGGCCTTAGGCCAGCTGTCCTCTCACTGAGCCTTTGTTGTCTCTTATGTAAAATTAGGGACTTTGAATAGATCAGTGACTTTCATACCTTAAATATTTTTTCTTTCAAACAACAGAGCTTTTCTTTGAAAAAAAGAAAAAATTACTTCAAACTATTATATAAAACAGAGACAAGGGGAGCTCTCCAGCTAGAGAGATAAAGTGTGTCCCAGTGGAAGCTTACATTTCTAAGGACAGAGTTTGAGGACCAACAGTTATGAGAAAATCGTTCTAATGAAAAAAACCTTTTGAATTAAAACTTGCTGATATCTTGCTTTCTTGTGTATAATTTGCTCCCCTTTCTCTACTTTTAATAAATGGAAAACTATAAATAAAATTGCAGTTGTATTCTCCTGATTAACAGACTTTCAGCTACTTCCACCACCAGAACACAGTCCTTACCCAGAAATCAACATAAAGGTCATGGAAGTAAATATTTAGGAAAAAAAGCTTTTGGGGAAAACGTAATTAACATTACACTGGTCGTTCCTTAATTCAAGTTATGTGAAAATGTGATTTTCATTTTACATAGTGTTTAGAAATGGTAATATAAAATTGTTTCAATTAATAAGTACTTCTTCCTGAACTGGGATTGAGTTGTTAATTTTACAGGCCCTCTTTACTGATGTCACCTTATTCCTATTATAAGGCCTGTCTGTAATGCTGTTCTCACAAAAGTGTTATGGAAAATGGTGTCTGAAAATATTGGGAAACATCCTAGCCAAAAACCTTGTCTCTACACCTAAAATTTATAAAGGCATTACATACACATTATCATTCTGATCACAGTGTTTATTATGTTCAGTATGCTAATTTAGATCCTACTTTGAAGGGCAGTTAGAGAGTACATTTTATAAGAAAGATTTAACTAAGGACATTTTTATTGTAATAACACACAACACTTTTATTGTAATAAAAGTTTTATTGTAATACGACACTTGTAATAGTTTGAAATATTTCGACGTTTTTAAAAATAATTTATTTTGCTATCATTAATCTACACTTACATGTGCAATATTATGGTGATTAAACTACCCCCTTCAGATCTCCCCCACCAACCCCATTACAGTCACTGTCCATCAGCATAGTGAGATAATATAGAATCACTACTTGTCTTCTCTGAGTTTTATACCCTCCCCATGCCCCCCCAAAATTACATCTGCTAATCGTAATGCCCCTTTTATCCTCTTATCCCTCCCTTCCCACCCAACTTCCCCAGTCCCTTTCCCTTTGGTAACTATCAGTCCATTCTTGGGTTCTGTGAGTCTGCTGATGTTTTGTTCCTTCAGTTTTTTTTCTTTGTTCTTATACCCCACATCTGAGTGAAATCATTTGATACTTGTCTTTTTTGGCTTGGCTTATTTAACTGAGCATAATACCCTCCAGCCCCATCCATGTTGTTGCAAATGGTAGGATTTGTTTTCTTCTTATGGCGGAATAATATTTCATTGTGTATATGTACCACATCTTCTTAATCCATTCATCTACTGATGGACACTTAGGTTGCTTCCATTTCTTGGCTATTGTAAATAGTGCTGCAATAAACATAGGGGTGCATCTGTCTTTTTGAAACTGGGCTGTTGCATTCTTAGGGTAAATTCCTAGGAGTGGGATTCCTGGGTCAAATGATATTTCTATTTTGAATTTTTTGAGGAACCTCCATACTGCTTTCCCCAATGGTTGAACTAATTTGTATTCCCACCAGCAGTGTAGGAGGGTTCCCTTTTCTCCACATCCTCGCCAACATTTGTTGTTGTTTGTGTTTTGGATGGTGCCCATCCTCACTGGTGTGAGGTGATATCTCATTGTGGTTTTAATCTGAATTTCTCTGATGATTAGCGATGTGGAGCTTCTTTTCATGTGCCTGTTGGCTATCTGAATTTCTTCTTTAGAGAAGTATCTATTCATGTCCTCTGCCCATTTCTTTATTGGATTATTTGCTTTTTGTTTGTAAAGGTGCGTGAGTTCTTTATATATTTTGGATGTCAACCCCTTATCAGATACATCATTTATGAATATATTTTCCCATACTGTAGGATGTCTTTTTCTTCTACTGATGGTGTCCTTTGCTGTACAGAAGCTTTTCAGCTTGATATAGTCCCATTTGTTCATTTTTGCTTTTGTTTCCCCTGCCCGGGGAGATATGTTCATGAAGAAGTTGCTCATGTTTATGTCCAAGAAATTTTTGCCTATTTTTTTTTTCTATGAGTTTTATGGTTTCATGACTTACATTCAGGTCTTTGATCCACCTTGAGTTTACCTTTGTGTATGGGGTTAGACAGTAGTCCCGTTTCATTCTCTTACATGTAGCTGTCCAGTTTTTCCAAAACCAGCTGCTGAAGAGGCTGTCATCTCCCCATTGTATATCCAAGGCTCCTTTATCAAATATTAATTTACTGTATATGTTTGGGTTAATGTTTGGATTTTTCTATTCTGTTCCACTGGTCTGTGGGTCTGATTTTGTGGCAATACCAAATTGTCGTGATTACTGTGGCTTTGTAATAGAGCTTGAAGTCAGGGAGTGTAATTCCCCCTGTTTGATTCCTCCTTCTCAGGATTGCTCTGGCTATTCGGGATCTTTTCTGGTTCCATATGAATTTTAGAATTATTTGTTCCAGTTCATTGAAGAAAGCTGTTGGTAGTTTGATAGGGATTGCGTTGAATCTGTAGATTGCTTTAGGTACTATAGCCATTTTGACAATATTTATTCTTCCTAGCCAAGAGCATGGGGTGCATTCCCATTTATTAGTGTCCTCTTTAATTTCTCCTAGGAGTGTCTTGTAGTTTTCAGAGTGCAGGTCTTTCACTTCCTTGGTTAGGTTTATTCCTAGGTATTTTATTCTTTTTGATGCAATTGTGAATGTAATTGTTTTTCTGATTTCTCTTTCTGTTAGCTCATCGTTAGTGTATAGGAAAGCAACAGATTTCTGTGTGTTAATTTTGTATCCTGCAACTTTGCTGAATTCAGATATTAGTTCTAGTAGTTTTGGAGTGGAGTCTTTATAGTTTTTTATGTACAATATCATGTCATCTGCAAACAGGGACAGTTTAACTTCTTCCTGGCCAATCTGGATGCCTTGTATGTCTTTGATTTTTTTTTTAAGGTTTTATTTGTGTATTTATTATTATTATTATTATTTTTTACAATTTATTTTATTTTAGTATCATTAACCTACAATTACATGAGCAATATTGTGATGATTAAACTACCCCCTTCATCAGGTCCCCCCCACCAACCCTATTACAGTCACTGTCCATCAGTGTAGTGAGATGAGAATCACTACTTGTCTTCTCTGAGCTGTACAGTCCCCCCCGTGCCCCCCCACCCTATGCCTGCCAATCGTAATGCCCCTTTTACCCTCTTATCCCTCCCTTCCCACCCATCTCCCCAGTCCCTTTCCCTTTGGTAACTATTAGTCCATTCTTCGGTTCTGTGAGTCTGCTGCTGTTTTGTGCCTTCATTTTTTTTTTCTTCTTTGTTGTTATACTCCACATATGAGTGAGATCATTTGGTACTTGTCTTTTTCGGCCTGGCTTATTTCACTGAGCACAATACCCTCCAGCTCCATCCATGTTGTTGCAAATGGTAGGATTTGTTTTTTTCTTATGGCTGCGTAATATTCCATTGTGTATATGTACCACATCTTCTTAATCCATTCATCTACTGATGGGCACTTAGGTTGCTTCCATTTCTTGGCTATTATAAGTAGTGCTGCAATAAACATAGGGGTGCATCTGTCTTTCTCAAACTGGGCTGCTGCATTCTTGGGGTAAATTCCTAGGAGTGGGATTCCTGGGTCATATGGTATTTCTTTTTTGAGTTTTTTGAGGAACCTCCATACTGCTTTCCACAATGGTTGAACTAATTTGCATTCCCACCAGCAATGTAGGAGGGTTCCCCTCTCTCCACATCCTCGCCAACATTTGGTGTTGTTTGTGTTTTGGATGTTGGCCATCCTCACTGGTGTGAGGTGATATCTCATTGTGGTTTTAATCTGCATTTCTCTGATGATTAGCGATGTGGAGCATTTTTTCATGTGCCTGTTGGCCATCTGAATTTCTTCTTTAGAGAAGTGTCTATTCATGTCCTGTGCCCATTTCTTAATTGGGTTATTTGCTTTTTGTTTGTTAAGGTGCGTGAGTTCTTTGTATATTTTGGATGTCAACCCCTTATCAGATACATCATTTATGAATATATTTTCCCATATTGTAGGATGTCTTTTTGTTCTACTAATGGTGTCCTTTGCTGTACAGGAGCTTTTCAACTTGATATAGTCCCATTTGTTCATTTTTGCTTTTGTTTCCCTTGCCCCGGGGGATATGTTCATGAAGAAGTCACTCATGTTTATGACCAAGAGATTTTTGCCAATGTTTTTTTCTAAGAGTTTTATGGTTTCATGATTTACATTCAGGTCTTTGATCCACCTTGAGTTTACCTTTGTGTATGGAGTTAGACAGTAGTCCAGTTTCATTCTCTTACATGTAGCTGTCCAGTTTTTCCAACACCAGCTGCTGAAGAAGCTGTCATCTCCCCATTGATATCCAGGGCTCCTTTATCAAATATTAATTGACTGTAGGTGTTAGGGTTAATTTTTGGATTTTCTATTCTGTTCCACTGGTCTGTGGGTCTGTTTTTGTGCCAGTACCAAACTGTCTTGATTACTGTGGCTTTGTAGTAGAGCTTGAAGTCAGGGAGCGTAATTCCCCCTGTTTGATTCCTCCTTCTCAGGATTGTTTTGGCTATTCGGGGTCTTTTCTGGTTCGATATGAATTTTAGAATTATTTGTTCCAGTTCATTGAAGAAAGCTGTTGGTAGTTTGATAGGGATTGCGTTGAATCTGTAGATTGCTTTAGGTAGTATAGCCATTTTGACAATATTTATTCTTCCTAGCCAAGAGCATGGGGTGCATTCCCATTTCCTAGTGTCCTCTTTAATTTCTCCTAGGAGTGTCTTGTAGTTTTCAGAGTACAGGTCTTTAACTTCCTTGGTTAGGTTTATTCCTAGGTATTTTATTCTTTTTGATGCAATTGTGAATGGAATTGTTTTTCTGATTTCTCTTTCTGTTAGCTCATCGTTAGTGTATAGGAAAGCAACAGATTTCTGTGTGTTAATTTTGTATCCTGCAACTTTGCTGAATTCAGATATTAGTTCTAGTAGTTTTGGAGTGGAGTCTTTATGGTTTTTTATGTACAGTATCATGTCATCTGCAAACAGGGACAGTTTAACTTCTTCCTGGCCAATCTGGATGCCTTGTATGTCTTTGCTTTGTCTGATTGCCGTGGCTAGGATGTCCAGTCCTATGTTGAATAACAGTGGAGAGAGTGGGCACCCCTGTCTTGTTCCCGATCTTAGATGAAAAGCTTTCAGCTTCTCGCTGTTAAGTATGATGTTATCTGTGGGTTTGTCATATATGGCCTTTATGATGTTGAGGTACTTGCCATTGATACCCATTTTGTTGAGAGTTTTAATCATGAATGGATGCTGAATTTTGTCAAATGCTTTTTCAGCATCTATGGAGATGATCGTGTGGTTTTTGTTCTTCTTTTTGTTGATGTGGTGGATGATGTTGATTGATTTTTGAATGTTGTACCATCCTTGCACCCTTGGGATGAATCCCACTTGATCATGGTGTATGATCCTCTTGATGTATTTTTGAATTCGATTTGCTAATATCGTGTTGAGCATTTTTGCATCTACGTTCATCAGAGATATTGGTCTGTAATTTTCTTTTTTGGTGAGGTCTTTGCCCGGTTTTCATATTAGAATGATGCTGGCTTCATAGAAAAAGTTTGGAAATATTCCCTCCTCTTCTATTTTTTGGAAAACTTTAAGAAGAATGGGTGTTATTTCTTCTCTATAGATCTGGTAGAATTCAGAGGTGAATCCATCAGGTCTGGGAGTTTTGTTCTTGGGTAATTTTTTGATTATTGATTCAATTACGTTGCTGGGATTGGTCTGTTTAGTTTTTCTGTTTCTTGCTTGGTCAGTCTTGGAAGGTTGTATTTTTCTAAGAAGGCGTCCATTTCTTCTATGTTTTGCAGCTTGTTAGCATATATATGCTCACAATATTCTCTTATAATTCTTTGTATTTCTGTGGGGTCCGTTGTTATTTTTCCTTTCTCATTTCTGATTCTGTTTATGTGTATAGACTCTCTTTTTCTCTTAATGAGTCTGGCTAGGGGTTTATCTATTTTGTTTATTTTTTTCAAAGAACCAGCTGTTAGCTCTTGGTTTCCTTGATTTTTTTCTATTGTTTTATTCTTCTCAGTTTTATTTATTTCTTCTCTGATCTTTATCATGTCCCTCCTTCAGGTGACTTTGGGCTTTGGGCCTCATTTTTCTTTTTTTTCCAATTTCAGTAATTGTGTCTTTAGACTATTCATTTGGGAATCTTTTTCCTTCTTTAAATAGGCCTGGATTGCAATATACTTTCCTCTAAAACTGCCTTTGCTGCATCCCACAGAAGTTGTGGCTTTGTGTCATTGTCATTAGTCTCCATATATTTTTTGATTTCTGTTTTGATTTGCTCATTAACCCATTGATTAATTAGGAGAATGTTATTAAGTCTCCATGTATTTGTGAGCCTTTTTGATTTCTTTCTAAAATTTATTTCTAGTTTTATACCTTTGTGATCTGAGAAGTTGGTTGGTAGGATTTCAATATTTTTGAATTTACTGAGGTTCTTTTTGTGGCCTAGTATGTCGTCTATTCTGGAAAATGTTACATGTGTACTTGAGAAGAACGTGTATCCTGCTGATTTTGGTTGCAAAGTTCTGTAGAGCTGTGTTAGGTCCATCTATTCTAGTGTGTTGTTTAGTTCCTCTGTGTCTTTACTTATTCTCGGTCTGGTTGATCTGTCCTTTGGAGTGAGTGGTGTGTTGAAGTCCCCTAAAATGAATGCATTGCTGTCTATTTCCTCCTTCAATTCTGTTAGTATTTGTTTCACATATGCTGGCTCTCCTGTGTTGGGTGCATATATATTTATAATGGTTATATCTTCTTGTTGAACTGACCCCTTTATCATTATGTAATGTCCTTCTATATCTCTTGCTACTTTCCTCGTTTTGAAGTCTATTTTGTCTGACACAAGTACTGCAACACCTGCTTTTATCTCTTTGTTGTTTGCATGAAATATCTTTTTCCATCCCTTTACTTTTAGTCTGTGTATATCTTTGGGTTTGAGGTGAGTCTCTTGTAAGCAGCATATAGATGGGTCTTGCTTTTTTATCCATTCTGTTACTCTGTGTCTTTTGATTAGTGCATTCAGTCCATTTACATTTAGGGTGATTATTGATAGATATGTACTTATTGCCATTGCTGGCTTTAGATTCATGGTTACCAAAGGTTCAAGGGTTGCTTCTTTACTATCTAAGAATCTAACTTAACTTTCTTGTTAAGTTATTGTGAACGCCGTCTGATGTTTCTTTATCTCTCCCTTCCTATTCTTCCTCCTCCATTCTTTATATATTAGGTGTTTTATTCTTTGCCTTTAGTTAGTATTTGGATGGTCTGCTTTGTTTACTATGATTTTATTTTCTCTGGTGACATCTTTTTAGCCTTAGGAGTGCTTCCCTCTAGAGCAGTCCCTTTAAGATATCCTGTAGTGGTTGTTTATGAGAGGCAAAGTCTCTCAAATTTCGTTTGTCTGGAAATTATTTAATGTCTCCATCATATTTAAATGACAATCGTGCTGGATACAATATTCTTGTTTCGAGGCCCGTCTGTTTCATTATGTTAAATATATCATGCCATTCTCTTCTGGCCTGTAAGGTTTCTGTTGAGAAGTCTGGTGATAGTCTGATGGGTTTTCATTTGTAGGTGATCTTTTTTCTCTCTCTAGCTGCCTTTAATACTCTGTCTTTATCTTTGACCTTTGCCATCTTAATTATTATGTGTCTTGGTGTTGTCTTCTTTGTGTACCTTGTGTTGGGAGATCTGTGGCCTTCCGTGGACTGCGATACTATTTCCTTCCACAGCGTGGAGAAGTTTTCAGCGATTATTTCTTCAAAGGCACTTTCTATCCCTTTTTCTCTCTCTTCTTCCTCTGGTACTCCTATAATGCAAATATTGTTCCGTTTGGATTGGTCACACAGTTCTCTTAATATTCTTTCATTCCTAGAGATCCTTTTATCTCTCTCTGCCTCAGCTTCTCTGTATTCCTGTTCTCTGATTTCTATTCCATTAACAGTCTCTTGCATGCCATCCAGTCTGCTTTTAAGCCCATCGATGGCTTGTCTGATTTGTGCATAGTCTTTCCTCACTTCCCTCACTTCCTACCTCATCTCTTGCACATTTCTCTGTAGATCCATCAGCATGGTTATGACTTTTATTCTGAATTCTTTTTCAGGAAGACTGTGCATGTCCATCCCTTCAGGTTCCCTGTCTGGGGTTGTCTGAGTCTGTACCTTTGTCTGTACCATAGTCCTGTGTCTTTTCATGGCTATAGAAGTGGTTGCTGGTAGTTGCAACGTATGTCAGCTGGGCTCTTCATGACTTTAAAAAGGAAAAATAAATAAATAAATAAATAAATAAATAATATAAAATAAGAAAAAGAAAGAAAGAAAAGAAAAAAGAAAGAGAATCAACAACAACAACAACAACAACAAAAACGCCCACCAGGGGTGGATTCTGTGGGGATGCTGTAGGTGGTTCTGTTGCTCCACTATTCCAGAGCCGTGGCCGCGCCAGTCCGCAGGGCCCTTTATAGCTCCAGCCGGGGTGGGAAGGAATGTGAGGCTGTTGAGCTGTGTGGGAAGTCTAAGTGCGGCCACCCTTTCCCTGTCGCCAGCTAAGGGGTCTGAAGCTCCCCAGTACTCCCAGCCTGCTGGGCTGAGTGTGCTGGAGCGATCCTGTCCTCTGCTGGGCTTCTGTCTCTTTAAGACCACTGAAAAAAGCACGCGCTTTTCTTCTTTTTTTTTTCCTTCCTGGAGCTGGCTGCAAGTACCTGGCGCGTTCCCCAATCAAATCCTGCACCCTCTGTCTCTCCAATCTCCGCTACACCGGATGATGTGTGTCAGCGCTCCCCATGCAGATCACCGGGGCTGATTATTTCGCGGGCCTGTACTTCCACGCCTTCCCGGCTCTGAATCCTCTCCTTTCGCTGGTGCACTGGGGCGGGTAACCGCTCTGGTCCCGCCACGTCACGGCTCCATATCTTACCCGCCTCGCGGGGTGCCGAGTCCTCTCAGGTGTAGCTGCATGCTGTGTACTTTCCTGTGTATTCTGGTCTCTCTTTTAGGAATAGTTGTATTTGCTGTGTTTTCGTTGATAAATATAGTGTTGGGAGGAGATTTCTTCCACCCTGCTCACGTCGCCATCTTCTCAGAAGTCCCTATTTCCACATATTTTATAATTAAGTAGATAACTATAACTAGTCAAATGTTTCCAAAATTGGCTCTAATTTCCAGAAAGGAACAAAGTTACCATTAAAGAATTGTATAGTGTTTTCTTTGTTTCTAATTCTAAAAATTTATGAATCAGTAACGAAATTTGAAAACCAGCTGTAGGCTCTATTTTTCCTTTCTTAAAGCAAATTTTCTGAAATCTTTCTGTTCATATGAATAAAGAGATGTAGTCATAGGAGAAATATAAAAATGTTTTCACTTAATTTTTTGCCAGAAGTTTTACATGACATTTTTATGACAGTTCCACTTTCATTTTATGCATTTAAGATCCTGTGCTGAAAAATTAATAGCACAGATTATACTTTAACATTTTAATTTTCTAAAAGTACAAGGATGGAAAGTGAATTTTGGGGAAAAATTCATTAGAGCAAAAAAACTGATTAAAGTTTTATAAAGGGTGTTTTTTCTGGGAATTGTAAAGTAATGCATTAGTATTATATGATGCATTCAATATAATATGACTTGACTTGTTTAAATCTCTTCTTACCAGTAAGATCAAATATCACCTTTCTGAAATGATGCACAATCAATACACCAATATTGTACTTTTTGTCTGATTAATCAAAGTAGTATTACTGATGCATGTTACCTAAATTAAACAGAAATTTATTTTATGTGATTATTTTTCTATTTAATTTAAGTAATCCCCAAATCCTATCTCTAAAAGTATTATTTAAAGGCCATATTTCATCAGCTATGTATTATTTATATGATAATATCTTGTTTAACTTAAAAATTATACATATTTGGTTTATTGCAGATGCAGCAAGAATTGGAAAAAATACATAACTAGAGAACTAAAAGAAGGTATGTTGCCAACATTTATGAGTTAAATTTAGATGACCTTGCCTTCTGAAATGAATTCTAAATAGTAAATAGCAACACTTTTCATTGTTTGGATAATAAGTACTACATTAAATACTTCTTTTCTTATACATATCTAGTGAAAAATGTGCAAGCATATCCTTTCATAATGAATAATATACTTACTCCTGGTTTATTCACCATGTTCCATAGCTTTTTAAAAATCTCAACACATCCATGGATATGTTCTTATTTTTGACTATACCTTTCCTTTACTTCTGCTATTCCTATACAACTATCATCCTGCACTTCTCAGAACACATGGACATTGCCAGCTTCTCATGTTTCTGGTAGTGATTTAAGGCCAAAAAACCAAGACTCATCTACTAATAGACAATTACAGTTCGAATAAGTGTCACTTGAAGGTTGACATTTAAATCTCCAGCCATTGACTTGGTCATTGGTTTTACCTTTTATCCTCAGGGAAAATTCCAAATTCCTTAGGAAGGAATAAAAACACCAAAATCAAATTTGGTTCTTGCCAAATCCTTCAGCCTCTTTTCTTGCTACTTACCCTACTCTGCCCTTTTGCTGTACCACGTCACCAAACTAGACTATTTACAATTCCACAAATGTTCTTCCTCACCTCTAGCTCTTTGCAGATGCTTCTTCGCTCTATCTGCACATCATTCCCTTGTCCTGCCAATATCAATTTACATGTCACCTCACCAAATGGCCGACAGCACTGACACAAGACTGGGATGTCCCCTCTGTGTGTTCTAATAGCACCCTGTTTTATACCTGTCATGGTATACCTGACTGTATGAGAACTGCCTGTTGGTCTGTTTTTCTGGTTTATGGCATATGATTGTCATGGTGAATTGTGTCATCTTCATCTTGTGTAGTTCCATCTTGTAATGAGAAAACAAGAAGCTGTGATGCTTACCACAATGGCAAATAAAGTGTGCAGCAATGGACAATTTATATTTCCTTAGTGGTCTTGTATTCTGTTTTGTCAATACATAATAGGTATTTTTCATTCTTAACACTCATAAAGGTCCCAACTTTTTTTTAAAATGCATACTTGTTACTCTGGAGTATTTTATATAAAGAGTATAATTCTTTCCTTTCCTTTCCAGCTGCTGCTAAATTTGAATCTGAATCCTGTATAGCTGCTCTTCGAGGATCTACTAATGGGCCCACTGCAACAGAAGATCTATTTTGGCTAAACATTCTATGATCACATTTTCTGTGATGCTTCTTTTTTTTTTTTTGAGAGTATATGATAACATTTGTTTATGTAAAACGAAAATAAATCCACAAAAATACATATATAATATAGCTATATTATATTTACATATTATGTATATTTTTTATATTTATGTGTATCAACTCTAGACATTGGCAACCCGGGTTACCTCTTTTTTTTTTATTAAGGTATACTCTTATGAAGGTTTCACATGAAAAAACAATGTGGTTACTACATTCACCCATGTTATCATGTTCCCCCCACACTACATTGCAGTCCCTGACCAACAGTATAGTAAGATGCTACAGAGTCACTATTTGCCTTCTCTGTGCGACACTGTTTTCCCCATGGGGGGGCACCATGTCTGCCAATCGTAATACCCCTCAATTCCCTTCTCTCTCCCTCCCCACTCTCCCACACTCCTCCGCTTTAGTAACTACTAGTCCCTTCTTGGAGTCTGTCAGTCTGATGCTGTCTTGTTCCTTCAGTTTTGCTTTGTTGTTATACTCTACAAATGAGTGAAATCATTTGGTACTTGTCTTTTTCCACCTGGCTTATTTCACTGAGCTTAATATCCTCTAGCTCCATCCATGTTGTTGCAAATGGTAGGATTTGTTTCTTTCTTATGGCTGAATAGTATTCCGTTGTGTATATGTATCACATCATCTTTATCTATTCATCTACTGATGGACACTTAGGTTGCTTCCATTTCTTGGTTATTGTAAATAGTGCTGCAATAAATATAGGGGTGCATATATCTTTCTGAATCTGAGAAATTATGTTCATTGGGTAAATTCCTAGGTGTGGGATTCCCGGGTCAAATGGTATTTCTATTTTTTTTTTATACTTTCTTTTGGTATCATTAATGTACAATTACATGTGCAATATTATGGTTATTAAACTACCCACTTCATCAGGTCCCCCCCACGAACCCCATTACAGACACTGTCTCAGCATAGTGAGAGGCTACAGAATCACTACTTCTCTTCTCTGAGTTGTACAGCCCTCCCCAAGCCCCCCCCCAACATTACATCTGCTAATTGTATGCCCCTTTTTCCCTCTTATCCCTCTCTTCCAACCCATCTTCCCCAGCTCCTTTCTCTTTAGTAACTATTAGTCCATTCTTGGGTTCTGTCAGTTTGCTGCTGTTTTGTTCATTCAGGTTTTTTTTCTTTGTTTTTATACTCCACATATGAGTGAAATCATTTGATATTTGTCTTCCTCTGGCTGGCTTATTTCACTGAGCATAATACCCTCTAGCTCCATCCATGTTGTTGCAAATGGTAGGATTTGTTTTCTTCTTATGGCTGAATAATATTCCATTGTGGATATGTACCACATCTTCTTTATCCATTCATCTACTAATGGACACTTAGGTTGTTTCCATTTCTTGGCTATTGTAAACAGTGCTGCAATAAACATAGGGGGCATCTGTCATTTTGAAACTGGGCTGTTCCATTCTTAGGGTAAATTCCTATGAGTGGAATTTCCTGGGTCAAATGGTATTTCTATTTTGAGATTTTTGAGGAACCTCCATACTGCTTTCCACAATGGTTGAACGAATTTGCATTCCCACCAGCAGTGTAGGAGGGTTCCCTTTTCTCCACATCCTCGCCAATATTTGTTGTTGTGTTTTGGATGTTGGCCATCCTCACTGGTGTGAGGTGATATCTCTTTGTGGTTTTAATCTGCATTTCTCTGGTGTTAAGCAATGTGGAGCATCTTTTCATGTGCCTGTGGGCCATCTGAATTTCTTCTTTAGAGAAGTGTCTATTCATGTCCTCTGCCCATTTCTTTATTGGATTATTTGCTTTTTGTTTGTTAAGGTGCGTGAGTTCTTTATATATTTTGGATGTCAACCGCTTATCAGATATGTCATTTATGAATATGTTCTCCCATACTGTAGGATGTCTTTTTGTTGTACTGATGGTGTCCTTTTCTGTACAGAAGCTTTTCAGCTTGATATAGTCCCACTTGTTCATTTTTGCTTTTGTTTCCCTTGCCCAGGGAGATATGTTCATGAAGAAGTCGCTCATGTTTATGTCCAAGAAATTTTTGCCTATGTTTTTTTCTATGAGTTTTATGGTTTCATGACTTACATTCAGGTCTTTGATCCACCTTGAGTTTACCTTTGTGTATGGGGCTAGACAGTAGTCCAGTTTCATTCTCTTACATGTAGCTGTCCAGTTTTTCCAACACCAGCTGCTGAAGAGGCTGTCATCTCTCCATTGTATATCCAAGGCTCCTTTATCAAATATTAATTGACTGTATGTGTTTGGGTTAATGTTTGGATTTTCTATTCTGTTCCACTGGTCTGTGGGTCTGTTTTTGTGCCAATACCAAATTGTCTTGATTACTGTGGCTTTGTAGTAGAGCTTGAAGTCAGGGAGCATAATTCCCCCTGTTTGATTCCTCTTTCTCAGGATTGCTTTGGGTATTCGGGGTCTTTTGTGGTTCCATATGAATTTTAGAATTATGTGTTTGAGTTCACTGAAGAAAGCTGTTGGTAGTTTGATAGGGATTGTGTTGAATCTGTAGATTGCTTTAGGTAGTATAGCCATTTTGACAATATTTATTCTTCCTACTCAAGAGCATGGGGTGCATTCCCATTTGTTAGTGTCCTCTTTAATTTCTCCTAGGAGTGTTGTGTAGTTTTCAGAGTACAGGTCTTTCACCTCCTTCATTAGGTTTATTCCTAGGTATTTTATTCTTTTTGATGCAATTGTGAATGGAATTGTTTTTCTGATTTCTCTTTCTGTTAGCTCATAGTTAGTGTATAGGAAAGCAACAGATTTCTGTGTGTTAACTTTGTATCCTGCGACTTTACTCAATTCAGATATTAGTTCTAGTAGTTTTGGAGTGGTATCTTTAGGGTTTTTTATGTACAGTATCATGCCATCTGCAAATAGTGACCATTTGACTTCTTGTTTACCAATCTGGATGCCGTGTATATCTTTGTTTTGTATGATTGCCATGGCTAGGACCTCCAGTACTATGTTGAGTAACAGTGGAGAGAGTGGTCATCCCTGTCTTGTTCCCAATCTTAGATGAAAAGCTTTCAGCTTCTTGCTGTTAAGTATGATGTTAGCTGTGGGTTTGTCATATAGAGCCTTTCCGATGTTGAGGTACTTGCCATCTATACCCATTTTGTTGAGAGTTTTAATCATGAATTGATGCTGAATTTTGTCAAATGCTATTTCAGCATCTATGGAGATGATCGTGTGGTTTTTGTACTTCTTTTTGTTGATGTGGTGGATGATGTTGATGGATTTTCGAATGTTGTACCATCTTTGCTTCCCTGGGATGAATCCCACTTGGATTCTGTGTGCTAATATGTTTTGAGTATTTTTGCATCTACGTTCATCAGGGATATTGGTCTGTAATTTTCTTTTTTGGTGATGTCTTTGCCTGGTTTTGGTATTAGAATGATGCTGGCTTCATAGAATGAGTTTGGAAGTATTCCCTCCTCTTCTATTTTTTGGAAAACTTTAAGGAGAATAGGTGTTATTTCTTCTCTATAGGTCTGCTATAATTCAGAGGGAATCCATGTGGTCCAGGGTTTTTTTTCTTGGGTAGTTTTTTAATTACTGCTTCAATATCATTGCTGGTGATTGGTCTGTTTAGTTTTTCTGTTTCTTGCTTGGTCAGTCTTGGAAGGCTGTAGTTTCTTAAGAAGTTGTTCATTACTTCTAGGTTTTCAGGCTTGTTAGCATATAGATTCTCATTATATTCTCTTCTTTGTATTTCTGTGGGGTCCGTCGTTATTTTTCTTTTCTCATTTCTGATTCTGTTCATGTGTGTAGATTCTCTTTTTCTCTTAATGAGTCTGGCTAGGGGTTTTTCTATTTTGTTTATTTTTTCAAAGAATCAGCTCTTGGTTTCCTTCATTTTTTCTATTGTTTTATTCTTCTCAATTTTATTTATTTCTTCTCTGATCTTTATCATGTTCCTCCTTCTGGTGACTTTGGGCCTCATTTGTTCTTCTTTTTCCAATTTCAGTAATTGTGTCTTTAGACTATTCATTTGGGAATGTTCTTCCTTCTTTAAATAGGCCTGGATTGCAATATACTTTCCTCTTAGAAATGCCTTTGCTGTGTCCCTCAGAAGTTGTGGGTTTGTGTTGTTGTTGTCATTAGTCTCCATATATTTTATTTCTGTTTTGATTTGATCATTAACCCATTGATTAATTAGGAGAATGTTGTTAAGTCTCGATGTATTTGTGAGCCTTTTTGATTTCTTTCTAAAATTTATTTCTAGTTTTATACCTTTGTGATCTGAGAAGTTGGTAGGATTTCAATATTTTTGAATTTACTGAGGTTCTTTCTGTGGCCTAGTATGTCGTCTATTCTGGAAAATGTTACATGTGTACTTGAGAAGAATGTGTATCCTGCTGATTTTGGGTGCAAAGTTCTGTAGAGCTGTGTTAGGTCCATCTATTCTAGTGTGTTGTTCAGTTCCTCTGTGTCTTTACTTATTCTCTGTTTGGTTGATCTGTCCTTTGGAGTGAGTGGTGTTTTGAAGTCTCCTAAAATGAATGCATTGCTGTCTATTTCCTCCTTCAATTCTGTTAGTATTTGTTTCACATATGCTGGCTCTCCTGTGTTGGGTGCATATATATTTATAATGGTTATATCTTCTTGTTGGACTGACCCCTTTATCATTATGTAATGTCCTTTATCTCTTGCTACTTTCTTCGTTTTTAAGTCTATTTTGTCTGATACAAGTACTGCAACACCTGCTTTTTTGTCTTTGTTCTTTGCATGAAATACCTTTTTCCATCCCTTCACTTTTAGTCTGTGTATATCTTTGGGTTTGAGGTGCGTCTCTTGTAAGCAGCATATAGATGGGTCTTGCTTTTTTATCCACTCTGTTACTCTGTGTCTTTTGATTGGTGCATTCAGTCCATTTACATTTAGGGTGATTATTGATAGATATGTACTTATTGCCATTGCTGGCTTTAGATTCGTGGTTACCAAAGATTCAAGGGTTGCTTCTTTACTATCAAGAATCTAACTTAACTTTCTTGTTAAGTTATAATGAATGCCGTCTGATGTTTCTTTATCTCTCCCTTCCTATTCTTCCTCCTCCATTCTTTATATATTAGGTGTTTTATTCTTTGCCTTTAGTTAGTATTTGGATGGTCTGCTTTCTTTGCTATGATTTTATTTTCTCTGGTGACATCTTTTTAGCCTTAGGGGTGCTTCCCTCTAGAGCAGTCCATTTAAGATATCCTGTAGTGGTGGTTTATGAGAGGCGAACTCTCTCAACTTTCGTTTGCCTGGAAATTGTTTAATCCCTCCGTCATATTTAAATGACAATCGTGGTGTATACAATATTATTGGTTTGAGGCCCTTCTGTTTCATTACCTTAAATATATCATGCCCTTCTCTTCTGGCCTGTAAGGTTTCTGTTAAGAAGTCTGATCATAGTCTGATGAGTTTTTCTTTGTAGGTGATCTTTTTTCTCTCTTTAGCTGACTTAATTCTCTTTCTTTATCTTTGATCTTTGCCATTTTAATTTTTATGTGTCTTGGTGTTGTCTTCCTTGGTCTCTTTTTTTGGGAGATCTGTGGGCTTCCGTGGACTGTGAGACTATTTCCTTCCCCAGCGTGGGGAAGTTTTCAGCAATTATTTCTTCAAAGACACTTTCTATCCCTTTTTCTCTCTCTTCCTCTGGTACTCCTATAATGCGAATATTGTTCCGTTTGGATTGGTCGCATAGTTTTCTTAATATTCTTTCATTCCTACAGATCCTTTTATCTCTCTCTGCCTCAGCTTCTCTGTATTCCTCTTCTCTGATTTCTATTCCATTAACAGTCTCTTGCATCTCATCCAGTCTGCTATTAAGCCCGTCGATGTCTTGTCTGATTTCTGCATAATCTTTCCTCACTTCCCTCCCTTCTTCCCTCAGCTCTTGCACATTTCTCTGTAGATCCATCAGCATGATTATGACTTTTATTCTGAATTCTTTTTCAGGAAGACTGTGCAATTACTTCCCTTCAGGCTCCTTCCTGGGGTTGTCTGGTTGATCTTATTCCTCTGTCTTTTCATGGCTATAGAAGTTGTCCCTGGTAGTTGCCAAGTATATCAGCTGGGCTGTTTAGGACTTTAAAAAAAAAGAACAAAAAAAAAGAGGAAAAAGAAATAATGCAAAGAAAATACAAAAAACAAAAAACAAACAAACAAAAAAATATGCCCACTGGGAGTGGATTCTGTGGGGATGCTGTAAGTGGCGCTGTTGCTCCAGTATTCCGCAGCCATGGCCACACCGCTGCGCAGGGCCCTTTATAGGTCCAGCCGGGGTGGGAACGAATGGGAGGCTGTTGATCTCTGTGGGAGGTCTAAGCACGGCCACACTTTCCCAGTCACCAGCTAAAGGGTCCGAAACTACCCAGGACTCCCAGCCTGCTGGGCTGAGTGTGCTGGACCGATCCAGTCCTCTGCTGGGCTCCTGTCTCTTTAAGACCGCTGAAAAAAGCACGCGCTTTTCTTATTTTTTTTTTCTTCCTGGGAGTCAGCTGCAAGCAGCCTGGTGCATTTCCCGCTCAGATCCTGCACCCTCTGTCTCTCCATTCTACACTATACCACGTGATGTGTGTCAGTGCTCCCCGTGCAGATCACCGGGGCTGGTTATTTCGTGGGCCTGTACTTCCACTCCCTCCCGGCTCTGAATCCTCTCCTCCCGCTGGGGCGCTGGGGTGGGGGAGTGCTCGGGTCCTGCCTGGTCCCGGCTCTGTATCTTACCCGCCTCGCGGGGTGCCGAGTCCTCTCAGGTGCAGATGCAAGCTGTGCTCTTTTCTGTGTATTCTGGTCTCTCTTTTAGGAATAGTTGTATTTGCTGTATTTTCATAGATAAATATAGTGTTGCGAGGAGATTTTTGCCGCCCTGCTTACGCTGCCATCTTCCCGGAAGTCCCGGTATTTTTATTTTTTGTTTTTTGAGGAACCTCCATACTGCTTTCCACAATGGTTGAACTAGCTTTCATTCCCACCAGCGGTGTAGGAGGGTTCCCCTTTCTCCCCATCCTCGCCAGCATTTGTTGTTCTTAGTCTTTTCGATACTCACCATTCTTACTGGTGTGAGGTGATATCTCATTGTGGTTTTAATTTGCATTTCCCTGATGATTAGTGATGTGGAGCATCTTTTCATGTGTCTGTTGGCCATCTGAATTTGTTCTTTGGAGAATTGTCTCTTCATATCCACTGCCCATTTTTTAATCGGGTTATTTGCTTTTTTGGGTGTTGAGGCATGTGTGTTCTTTATATATTTTGTATGTTAACCCCTTGTCGGATATGTCATTTACAAATATATTCTCCCATACTGTAGGATGCCTTTTCTGTTGAGGTGTCCTTTACCATACAGAAGCTTTTTCGTTTGATGTGGTCCCATGTGTACATTTTTGTTTTTGTTTCCCTTGCCCAGGGAGATATGTTCATGAAGTTACTCATGTTTATATTCAAGAGGTTTTTGCCTATATTTTCTTCTTAAGAGTTTTATGGTTTCATGGCTTACCTTCAGGTCTTTGATCCATTTCAAGGTTACTTTTGTGTATGGGGATAGGCAATAATCCAGTTTCATTCTCTTGCATGTAGCTGTCCAGTTTTACCAACACGAGTTGAAGAGGCTGTCATTTCCCCGTTGTATATCCATGGATCCTTTATCATATATTAATTGACCATATATGCTTTGGTTTATATCTGGACTCTCTAGTTTGTTCCATTGGTTTATGGGTCTGTTATTCTGCAAGTACCAAATTGTTTTGATTACTGTGGCTTTGTTGTAGAGCTTGAAGTCAGGGAGCATAATTCCCCCAGCTTTATTTTTTCTTCTCAGGATTGCTTTGGCTATTTGGGGCCTTTTGTGGTTCCATATGAATTTTAGAACTGTTTGTTATAGTTCATTGGATAATGCTGTTGGTATTTTCATAGAAATTGCATTGAATCTGTAGATTACTTTAGGCAGGATGGCCATTTTCACAGTATTAATTCTTCCTATCCATGAGCGCGGGATGTGTTTCCATTTATTGGTATCTTCGTTAATTTCTCTCATGAGTGTTTTGTAGTTTTAAGAGTATAGGTGTTTCACTTCGTTCATTAAGTTTATTCCTAGGTATTTTATTCTTTTTGATGCAACTGTGAATGGAATTGTTTTCCTGATTTCTCTTTTCGCTTTTTCATTGTTAGTGTATAGGAATGCAACAGAGAGCTGTTTATTAATTTTGTATCCTGTAACACACAGAACATTATTGATGAGACTTTGTATGCACACATGACCTATTGTTAATATTATGTAATTAATAAAAAGTAAAAATAAATGCTATGAAATCATTATATTTTAGAATTTTCTTTTCCCTTGTTTATAAAAATAAACATTTATATATTTTTTTAACATAAATTCCACTTTTTAAAAATAAAACTTCATAAAATATTAAAATTCCCACAAATTATATTGAACTGTTCTGTACATTATGTTAGACTGAAAACATATATAAACAAGATAGATATTTATTTCTCTTTCTGTGTCGACTGCATAAAAATAAAAAAACTGTATTTGTTATATTTTCTATAGTTTTGTTACATTTTACCATATTGTACTGTTTCCGTGAGAAACATCTTTTAGGCCTAGAAGCCTAAAATTCTAGTACCTGTTTAGGGCCAAATCCTGAGAATCAGATATATAATTTATTGATTCTTCTGTATTTTGAAAATATTAAGTCTACATAAAAAGGTTCAGATTACAGTATAAACTTTATTATGCTTTCTATATTTTATGATACATTAAAAAATGTTTTCAATTTCTTTTTATTGTGAAGGCAAAAATAACTCATTCAAAATTGACAATTTTGACTTCTCATTCTGAGTTGTTGAAGAGCACCTTTAAGGATGAAATAACTTAAAATTTGGTATTAATTGCTCACAGCCATTTTTCCTATGATTTAAAAAATATTAATCTTTAAAGCCTCAGATAATTAATTTTTCTATATCAAATGTAAAAACTGTGATTTGAAAAAGTGCTAGAAGTAGAAAAGAAGGAATTCTTTAAAATGCCAAGAATGAAAAGAACACAAAATATATTAATTTTGAGGAGTATTATGTGGAATGGTGTGTTCATTTAGTCCTGTAGAAAGAGTAATCTAGTTTTAGTGGGTTGCAATCTTTAATTTTACAAAGGATTCTTATGCAAAATAATGTAAATTAATTGTCCTCCTTGTTAGTGAACTTAAACCAAATATTAGGATATTATGTTTGAACATAAAAAAGACCTTCTTGACATCAGTATCAGAAACAGTAGAATTAAATACTAAAAGAGATCTTTTTCCACCCCTTGAAACTGTTCTTTTTCCAAAAGACAATGCAAAGTGTTCTGTCTTGAATCATTTTTTTTTGTCAAAATTAATGAGCTTTTGTGGTTGTATAATTTTCTTTTCAATCTTTGCTTTTCTTTGTATTTTATGTCCTTGCTAAGATCATTCAGGAAATGTTTTTCAACTGGTGTCATAATTTTTAAGTACAACACAAACAACTGGAAGTGAAATTTCTAGCCTCTTTTGTTTATCAAAAGTATACTTTATTGTGTCATAAGGCAATAATTTGACCATTTTTTCATTAATTAATGCCTTATACATAGTAGGTACTTAATGTTTGGATGAGTGCATAAATAAATTCATTAATTGAGCACATACTATATACAAAGTGTTTTGTTAGATGCTAGGGATGCAAAGATAAAGCAACAAAAACTCATGTTTTCGAGAATGGAAAGCTGGGGTTTTAATTGCTATTGGAATTAAGCAAAAATTTCATAAATATGAGCTAGACTAGGAAGTAGTAGTGTATGAGCCTTGGATGGCTTCAATATAAAGGGCAGATACTGGCCCATTGCATATTTTCCTGTAGTTCTTAAACATCTTACCTCTCACTAATGTGATTTATTTGAGATTTTTTTTTTCTGTAATTCTGTATTTGCTGCACATATTCTTAGATTCAGAATAGCCATCTTGGAAACATGACTTTGTAATAATGAACCATGATATTACTGGTTTCAGGTTTATTTCAAGGCAATTTACATGAAACTAAATGTTCCTTGTTAGAAATTCTTAAGTCCTTGAATTACTTGATACTTAGTATAAAATTTTTAAGGTAAAAATCAGGAGCAGTTTATTATACAGTGTAAATGTGACTAAATACACCATTTGGTATTCCAATAAAAAAAACAGCTGCTAGAGTATTTAAATATGTCCTGCATTTGAGAAGTCCCTGCAATCAGTCTCCTTGGTCTTTTCGGCTTTAGTTGCCTGTTTCAATGGGAGAAAAATTAGATTCATGAAATCTGACCACTAAAAAGCTAAATAATGATTAGAAGTATGACACACTATATTGATCAGATAAAAAATTTTTTTTAATTTAAGCTGAAAATGTGTTTTTTGGTTCATTACAAAAATATATCCATTTATATATTTATCCCAATACATATTCTGAAGCTTCTTTTATGTATTTCAAAAAAGAAAAGAACTTCAGTTACTGAAAAACCAAGCTTGAAAGTAGTACTATAACTGTTAATAGAACCAAAACATTTTATTAATATTTAGAATTTTTGAATAGCATAACTAGGAAAAAAGTACATTGGGACCATTAATAGTATATATGACACTTCTGAGAAGTTCATGATGATTTCTAGAAAAGAATATGCTTTTGAAAGGAGCAAGTCATAAATCTTTATTTTTCTTGTCCAAAGGAACAGTACATGAATGTTAAATAATGTGTGAACAGTTTTCTCATTTTAAAATTTCATGAAATTAGGTGCTATAAAAGAATTTAAGTGGAATTACCAATTAGCAGCTAAGCTTATTCAGTCTACATACTTTTTTTTGTATCATTAATCTACAATTACATGTGCAATATTATGGTTATTAAAACCCACTTCATCAGGTCCCCCCCACTTACCCCATTACAATCACTGTCCATCAGCGTAGTGAGATGCTATAGAATCACTACTTGTCTTCTCTGAGTTGTACAGCCCTCCCCGCGTCCCCCAACATTATGTCTGCTAATCGTAATGCCCCTTTTACCCTCTTATCCCTCCCTTCCCACCCATCTTCCCCAGTCCCTTTCCCTTTGGTAACTGTTAGTCCATTCTTGGGTTCTGTGAGTCTGCTGCTGTTTTGTTCGTTCAGTTTTTTTCTTTGTTCTTATACTCCACATATGAGTGAGATCATTGGATATTTGTCTTTTTCTGCTTCAGCCTGCATACTTTTTTATGCTCTGGAGTTTTCTCTTCTTTTCCATCTGAAAGTTTGTGAAATTATGTGGTACCAGAAATTATCTTTGGAATAACCTACTACCATACTGCTAAACTTGTCCATATACTGTGCCTTCTTTTTTATGTTTCAGGTCTCATGAGTTATGGTCCAAGATTCGTTCGTTGCAGTTATTTCTATCCATTCTTCAGAATGCAGGACCTGTTTTCAGGACTAATGAGATGTTTATTAATGCTATTAAGCAGTATCTGAATGTTGCATTCTCAAAAAATGGACTGTCATCTGTTCCAGAGGTTTTTGAACTCTCTCCATATTTCTTACTTTGCTTTCAAACTTCAAGACACATCTTAAGATGCAAATTGAGGTATATTCTGAATTTAGGCATTGCTAGATATTTCATTTGCTTGATATTAAATGTGTTATTATTAATATAGTGGAAAAATGTTCAGAATGTGAAATATTTGTGTATTTTATGTGCTACTTTTTTCCTTCACCTATTCAACTAACATACCTGCAAATTACTAAGTACTAGTTTAGCACTAAGAGTGCAGTCAAATTAAAATACAGCCTCTTTCTTCAAGGAATTTATGCTAGTATAGTTAATAATTCTACTTGTCTTGAATTAACGTAGTTCTCTCAAAACTCTGCTATTGTATATATGGTATGTAATAGTGAATTTGGTTATCTTAAAAGAAAGCTCTAAATACTTTGTTTACGTGGTTTAAGCCATTTAAGTTTTTTTTTATTTTGGTATCATTAATCTACAATTACATGTGCAACATTATGGTTACTAAACTCCCCACTTCATCAGGTCCCCACCACTTACCCCATTACATTCACCGTCCATCAGCGTAGTGAGATGCTATAGAATTACTACTTCTCTGAGTTGTACAGCCCTCCCTGTGCCCCCCCAACATTACATCTGCTAATCGTAATGCCCCTTTTTACCCCTTGTCTCTCCCTTCCTACCCAACTCCCCAGTCCCTTTCCCTTTGGTAACTGTTAGTCCATTCTTGGGTTCTGTGAGTCTGCTGCTGTTCTTTTTTTCCCCCAGTTTTTTTTTCTATGCTCTTATGCTCCACATATGAGTGAAATCATTTGATACTTGCCTTTTGCTGCTTGGCTTATTTCACTGAGCATAATATCCTCTAGTCCCATCCATGTTGTTGCAAATGGTAGGACTTGCTTTCTTCTTATGGCTGAATAATATTCCATTGTGTATATGTACCACATCTTCTTTATCCATTCATCTACTGATGGGCACTTAGGTTGCTTCCATTTCTTGGCTATTGTAAATAGTACCGTGATAAACATAGGGTGCATCTGTCTTTTTGAAACTGGGCTGCTGCATTCTTAGGGTAAAGTCCTGGTAGTGGCTCTCCTGGGTCAAATGGTATTTCTATTTTGAGTTTTTTGAGGAACCTCCATACTGCTTTCCACAATGGTTGAACTAATTTGCATTCCCACCAGCAGTGTAGGAGTGTTCCCTTTTCTCCACATCCTCGCCATTTGTTGTTTGTGTTTTGGATGTTGGCCATCCTCACTGGTGTGAGGTGATATCTCATTGTGGTTTTAATCTGCATTTCTCTGATGATTAGCGATGTGGAGCATCTTTTCATGTGCCTGTTGGCCATCTGAATTTCTTCTTTAGAGAAGTGTCTATTCATATTCTCTGCCCATTTCTTAATTGGATTATTAGCTTTTTGTTTGTTGAGGTGCGTGAGCTCTTTATATATTTTGGATGTCATCCCCTTATCGGATATGTCATTTATGTATATATTCTCCCATACTGTGGGATGTCTTGTTCTACTGATGGTGTCCTTTTCTGTACAGAAGCTTTTCAGCTTGATATAGTCCCACTTGTTCATTTTTGCTTTTGTTTCCCTTGCCCGGGGAGATATGTTCATGAAGAAATCGCTCATGTTTATGTCCAAGAGATTTTTGCCTATGTTTTTTTCTAAGTTTTATGGTATCATTACTTACAGTCAGGTGTTTGATCCATTTTGAGTTTACTTTTGTATATGGGGTTAGACAGTCGTCCAATTTCATTCTCTTACATGTAGCTCTCCAGTTTTTCCAACACCAGCTGCTGAAGAGGCTGTCATCTCCCCATTGTATATCCAAGGCTCCTTTATCAAATATTAATTGACGGTATATATTTGGGTTAATGTTTGGATTTTCTATTCTGTTCCACTGGTCTATGGGTCTGTTCTTGTGCCAATACCAAATTGTCTTGATTACTGTGGCTTTGTAGTAGAGCTTGAAGTCAGGGAGCATAATTCCCCCGGTTTTATTCCCCCCTTCTCAGGATTGCTTTGGCTATTTGTGGTCTTTTGTGGTGCCATATGAATTTTAGAATTATTTGTTCCAGTTCATTGAAGAAAGATGTTGGTATTTTGATAGGGATTGCATTGAATCTGTAGATTGCTTTAGGTAGTGTAGCCATTTTGACAATATTTATTCTTCCTAGCCAAGAGTATGGGGTGCATTTCCATTTGTTAGTGTCCTCTTTAATTTCTCTTAGGAGTGTCTTGTAGTTGTCAGCGTATAGGTCTTTCACGTCTTTTGTTAGGTTTATTCCTAGGTATTTTATTCTTTTTGATGCAGTTGTGATGGAATTGTTTTCCTGATTTCTCTTTCTGTTAGCTCATCATTAGTGTATTGGAACGAAAACAGATTTCCGTGTGTTAATTTTGTATCCTGCAACTTTGCTGAATTCAGATATTAGTCCTAGTAGTTTTGGAGTGGAGTCTTTGGGGTTTTTTATGTTCAATATCATGTCATCTGCAAATAGTGACATTTTACTTCTTTACCAATCTGGATGCCTTGTATTTCTTTGTTTGTCTGATAGCCATGGCTAGGACCTCCAGTACTAAGTTGAATAACACTGGAGAGAGTGGGCATCCCTGTCTTGTTCCTGATCTTAGATGAAAAGCTTTCAGCTTCTCGCTGTTAAGTATGATGTTAGCTGTGGGTTTGTCATATATGGCCTTTATGATGTTGAGGTACTTGCCGTCTATACCCATTTTGTTGAGAGTTTTAATCATGAATGGATGCTGAATTTTGTCAAATGCTTCTTCAGCATTTGATGATCTATGGAGATGATCATGTGGTTTTTGTACTTCTTTTTCTTGATGTGGTGGATGATGTTGATGGATTTTCGAATGTTGTACCATCCTTGCATCCCTGGGATGAATCCCTCTTGATCATGGTGTATGATCCTCTTGATGTATTTTTGAATTCGGTTTGCTAATATCTTGTTGAGTATTTTTGCATCTACGTACATCAGGGATATTGGTCTGTAATTTTCTTTTTTGGCGAGGTCTTTGCCCGGTTTTGGTATTAGAGTGATGCTGGCTTCATAGAATGAGTTTGGAAGTATTCCTTCCTCTTCTATTTTTTGGAAAACTTTAAGGAGAATGGGTGTTATTTCTTCTCTATATGTCTGGTAGAATTCAGAGGGAATCCATCTGGTCCAGGGTTTTTTTTCTTGGGTAGTTTTTGATTACTGCTTCAATTTCGTTGCTGTTGATTGGTCTGTTTAGTTTTTCTGTTTCTTGCTTGGTCAGTCTTGGAAGGTTGCATTTTTATAAGAAGTCCATTTCTTCTAGGTTTTTCACCTTGTTAGCATATAGATTTTCATAGTATTCTCTTATAATTCTTTATATTTCTGTGGTGTCTGTTGTGATTTTTATTTTCTCCTTTCTGTTTCTGTTTATGTGTATAGATTCTCTTTTTCTCTTAATGAGTCTGGCTAGGGGTTTATCTATTTTGTTTATTTTTTCAAAGAACCAGCTCTTGTTTTCATTGATTTTTTTCTATTGTTTTATTCTTTTCAACTTTATTTATTTCTTCTCTGATCTTTATTATGCCCCTTCTTCTGGTGACTTTGGGCATCATTTGTTCTTCTTTTTCCAATTTCAGTAATTCTGTCTAGACTATTCATTTGGGATTGTTCTTCCTTCTTTAAATAGGCCTGGATTGCAATATACTTTCCTCTTAGAACTGCCTTTCCTTCATCCCACAGAATTTGGGGCTTTGTGCTGTTGTTGTCATTTGTCTTCATATATTGTTTGATCTCTTTTTTAATTTTGTCATTTATCCATTGATTATTTAGGAGCATGCTGTTAAGTTTTCATGTATTTGTGAGCCTTATTGTTTTCTTTGTACAATTTATTTCTAGCTTCATACCTTTGTGATCTGAGATCTTGGTTGGTACAATTTCAATATTTTTGAATTTACTGAAGTCCTTTTTGTGGCCTAGTATGTGGTCTATCTAGAAAATGTTCCATGTGCACTTGAGAAGAATGTGTATCCTACTGCTTTTGGGTGTAGAGTTCTGTAGCTGTCTGTTAGGTCCATCTGTTCTAGTGTGTTGTTCAGTGCCTCTCTCTCTTTACTTATTTTCTGTCTGGTTGATCTGTCTTTTGGAGTGAGTGGTGTGTTGAAGTCTCCTAAAATGAATGCATTGCTTTTTATTTCCTCCTTTAATTCTTTTAGTATTTGTTTCACATATGCTGGTGCTCCTGTATTGGGTGCATATATATTTAAAATAGTTATATCCTCTTGTTGGACTGACCCCTTTATCATTATGTAATGGCCTTATTTATCTCTTGCTATTTTCTTCGTTTTGAAGTCTATTTTGTCTCATATAAGTACTGCAACACCTGCTTTTTTCTCTTTGTTGTTTGCATGAAATATCTTTTTCCATTCCTTCACCTTTAGTCTGTGTATATCTTTGGGTTTGTGGTGAGTCTCTTGTGAGCAGCATATAGATGGGTCTATTGCTCTGTATCTTTTGATTGGTGCATTCAGTCTATTTGCATTTAGGGTGATTATCGATAGATATGTATTTATTGCCATTGCTAGCTTTAGATTTGTGCTTACCAAATGTTGAAGGGTAGCTTCTTTACTATCTAACAGTCTAACTTAACGTTCTTCTTATTATAAACACAGTCTGATGATTCTTTATTTCTCTCCCTTCTTATTCTTCCTCCTCCAATCTTTATATACTTAGTGTTTTATTCTGTACTCTTTTATGTTTCCTTTGCCTATTTTTGTGGATAGTTGATTTTACTTTTTGACTTTATTTACTATTTGGGTGGTGTGCTTTCTTTGCTATGATTTTGTTTTTTTTGGTGAAATGTTTTTAGCCTTAGGGGTTCTTCCATCTAGAGCAGTCCCTTTAAGATGTCCTTTAGAGGTGTTTTTTGGGAGGCAAACTCCCTCAGCTTTCGCTTGTCTGGGAATTGTTTAATCCCTCCCTCAAATTTAAATGGTAATCATTGTAGATACAATATTCTTGGTTCGAGGCCCTTCTGTTTCATTACATTAAATATATCATGCCATTCTCTTATGGCCTGTAAGGTTTCTGTTAAGAAGTGTGATGATAGTCTGATGGGATTTCCTTTGTAGGTGATCTTTTTTCTCTCTCTAGCTGCCTTTAATACTCTGTCCTTATCTTTGATATTTGCCATTTTAATTATTATGTGTCTTGGTGTTGTCTTCCTTGGGTCCCTTCTGTTGGGATATCTGTGGGCTTCCATGGTCTGAGAGATTATTTCCTTCCTCAACTTGGGGAAGTTTTCAGCAATTATTTCTTCAAAGACACTTTCTATCCCTTTTTCTCTCTCTTTTTCCTCTGGTACTCCTATAATGTGAATATTGTTCTGTTTGGATTGGTCACACAGTTCTCTTAATATTCTTTCATTCCTAGAGATCCTTTTATCTCTCTCTGCCTCAGCTTCTCTGTATTTCTGTTCTCTGATTTCTACTCCATTAAGAGTCTTTTGCATCTCATCCAGTCTGCTGCTAAGCCCATTGATCACTTGTCTCATTTCTTCATTGTCTTTCCTCACTTCCGTCACCTCCTCCCTTAGCTCTTGCACATTTCTCTGTAGATCCATCAGTATGGTTATGACTTTTGTTCTGAATTCTTTTTCACAAGATTGTGCATGTCTATCCCATCTGGCCCCCTCTCTGGGATCTGGCTAAGCTTTGTCTGGACCATATTCCTCTGTCTTTTCATGGCTATAGAAGTGGTCGCTGGTAGTCGCCACGTGTGCCAGCTTGGAGAACAAAGTCCCTTCCTACTTGTTGTTCTCCTTTCCCTTCTCAGGGGCCTGAGCTGTATTCCACCACACCGGGAGGCAGTCTCTGGGATAATCCCCTAAGCTGCCTCTGTGCAGGGTCACCCTCAGCTCAGCCTATACCACTGCGGGTGTTTGCAGTCTTGTTGGGGGCGTTCTGGTCCCCTTGATGCCTTCATAACCTGGTTCTGGGGTCCTTCCTGCTTAGCTGCTCACCAGCTGGGAAGTGATTCTGTTAGGATGCTGTGGGTGGTGTCACTCCTCCACTGTTCCGCAGCAGTGGCGTCTCCGCCAGACCCTTTGTGGCTCTGGCTGGATGGGGAGAATGAATGGCAGGCTGCTGATCTCTATGGGAAGTCTCTGTATGGCTTCTTTGCCCGGCCGCCGGCCAGGGAGTCCAAAGTTCCCCAAGACTCCCAGCCTGCTGGGCTGAGTGCACTGGGACAATTTTGTTCCGCTGTTGGGCCCTTGTCTCTTTAAGACTTAAAAAAAAAAAAGCACACGCTTTTCTTTTGTCCCAGGGAGCTGGCTGAGAGGACTCTGTTGCAGTCTCGTCTGAGATCCTGCACTTCTGTTTTCCTAATCTCCGATACACCACGTGATATGCAGATCACCAGGGCTGGTTATTTGGCGGTCCTGTGATTCCACTCCCTCCCCACTCTGAATCTTTTCCTCCAGCCAGTGCACTTGGGTGGGGGGAGTACTCCGGTCCCACCGGGTCATGTCTTTGTATCTTACCCGCTTCATGAGGCACTGAGTTCTTGCAGATGTAGCTGTAGCATGGCTGTTGTATTGTATCTTCTGGTCTCTCTTTTAGGAATAGTTGTATTTGTTGTATTTTCACAAATACATATGTTTTTGGGAGGAGATTTCCGCCGCCCTGCTCATGCCGCCATCTTCCAATATCTGCTGGAAGCCATTTAAGTTTATGGTACAATAAATAGGTAATTGAGGAAGATTATGTTTTTGAGGTTATATTTTAGGACATTTGAATTTGAATTTTTGCTTTTTATTTTTTCTAATGTGTATATTTTATTCTTCACGTTTTCTCCCAAGATCTTTGGAAATAAAGCAGCAGTCATGTATTTACAAAATATTTCCAGAGACTTAGCAGCACTAAACTAGGGAATCTTCCAACCATGTCTGCATGTACCATGCAAATGTACCAATTCCTGATCTTTTGTTTCATCTTCAAATAATACAGTATTTAAAATTAATACTCTGTTTTCCTGATTTAATGTGTGCCCTTTCCCACTTGTCATTTCTTAAAATAATGTTTTGGTTGAGGCATTGTATATTTAGAAATACTTCTATGCTGGTCATTTTCACCTTCATATTATATTTGATATGATGTTCAGGTTACATTTTAATTTTTATTAATTTGATATTTAACCCAAACTCAAGATGATGAATAATTCATTAGCTTGTAGGAAGGATAAATTGTTTTCCCAAAGTTTTGAGGTGGTTAAAATAATCATATTATATTATTATTGTACAATATCTATTAAAATTCATTATTATATGACAGAGACAAAATAAGGCCTTGCTATTTTAGGTGAAAATCTTAAATTTGGGCCACATTTTTGGACAGAAAACTATTTCTGGTCCATACATGTCAAATTTTAGAAGTTTGCCTTGTCTGTTAAAACAATGCAGGTATTTAGAAAGTATAATAATGTAAAACATTTAAAAAAGCACTTAAAATTGTTATATTTAAGTAGTCTTTTCCCATTACCTTCAGGAACTACAAATAAAATAGACAGTTTGAAAAAAGCTTTTTGAACTTTTGCTTCTATAACAACACAGAAGTCTTTCATTTGATGATGAAGCATTTAAATTGACAAGTAGATAATTTTGGAAGATGGCATCCAGTTACAGATTTTTAAACACTGAGACTCTACTTCTTAAGTATTATTTAGTATACTGCATGTAAATATAAATTCTTATGGCACCAAATATCACAACAATCCTTTACTATTTTTGTGGGGTAAGTTTGATACACAAAATTTTGCAGATTTAAAAGGAAATACTTCGAAGAAATTTCCTGTGTGATCATAGACGATAGATTCTTCTTACAAAATTGTCATATTGTTATGGTACTTTTTGTTTCCTTTTTTGTAAAGATCAGGTTTATTTCATTCCCTTGTCTCTTAGGGGATATATTAGGAGGATAGAACAAGATGAGTGTAGGATAGGCTTTTGAAAATAAGATTAGCTGTGTTTCAGTTGGAAAATACAACATATCAAAACATAAAATTTACAAAACAAAATTGAGATTGTTGTTTCATGAAGATTTATTTTATGAGAACATTAACTTCAGAGTTTCTATATGATGTTTTTTCCCATGGACATTAATTACACATCTATTTCAGAAAACAGAGTTTCTACACTTTTCAAGAGACTATTATGTGAAGGCAAAGTGCTTGTGATAGTGCTATTATTCTATGTGCATTACATGACAGGTGCTCAATAGATATTTAAAGTATAGTTTTTGTTAGATTGTTAGAGCCTTAGTTGATAGGTATTGTGTATTAAATTACAATTATAGGCTTTTGCTTATTAGTGCAATTCAATAACTCATCAACGGTAGCTAAAGTTTTTTTTCCCCTTTCTCCAAATCTGTGCTTCAGTTACTCTAAATTAGAGTCCCAAATTTACTTTATTATTTATTTATTGAGGTATAATTGCTATGCATTATTTTATTCGTTTCATGTGTATAACAGTGATTCAACATGTATATACATGGCAAAATGGTCACCAAATAAGTTTCGTTATCTACTGTCTTAGTCACCTTACTAAATTAGTACAGTATTATTCACTGCATTTCCCATACTGTGCATCACATCCCCATGCTTATTTTTTTATAACTGGAGGTTTGTACTTAATCCCCTTTAACCATTTCACCCAACCCCCATCCCCTCTCGCAACCACAAATGTGTTCTCTGTGTCTATATGAGTTTGGGTTTTGTTTTGTTTTGTTTCTTAGATTCCACATATAGGTGAAATCATGCAGTATTTGTCTTTCTCTGACTTACTTCATTTAGCATAATACTCTCAAGGACTGTCTATGTTGTCACAATTGGCAAGATTCCATTCTTTCTTTTGGCTGAGTAATATTCCATTTCTGTGTGTGTGTACACACACCACATCTTTATCCATCAGTGTGGATCCTTAGCTTGTTTCCATATCTCAGTTATTGTATATAATACTGCAGTGACCATAGGGGTTCATTTATATTTTCAAATTAGTATTTTCATTTTTCCTGGATAGATACTCAGTAGTTGAATTGCTGGATCATATGGTAGCTCTATTTTTAATTTTTTCAAAAACCTCCTTACTGCTTTCTGTAGTGGCTCCACCAAATTACCTTCCCACCAACAGTACATAAGGGTTCTCTTTTCTCCACATCCCTGCCAACACTTCTTATTTCTTGTTTGTTTAATAGCACATTTGACAGGTATAAGATGGTATCTAATTTTGGCTTTGCTTTGCATTTCTGTGGTAATGATATTGAGCATCTTTTCATATACCTATTGATTATATGTCTTTTTCAGAAAAATGTTCAGTAACACTACCCATTTTTTTATGGATTTTTTTTAGTTTTGAGTTGTATGAGTTCTTTATGTATGTTAGATATTACCCCTTAGTGGATATATGACTTGGAGATACCTTCCCCCATTCAGTACAGTTCCATTTTGTTGATAGTTTCCTTCACTGTGCAAAAACTTTTTAGTGTGATATAGTCCATTTGTTTACTTTTGGTTTTTTTCCCCCTTGCCTTTGGAGTCAGATTCAAAAAAAGTCATTAATACTGATGTCAAGGAGCCCACTGCCCATGTTTTCTTGTAGTTTTATTGTTTCAGGTTTTATATTCAAGTCTTTAATCCATTTTGAGTTAATTTTTGTGTGTCTGGTTTCATTCTTTTGCATGTAGCTGTCCAGTTTTCCCAGCAACTTTTATTAAAGAGACTGTCTTTTCCCTATCACATAATTTTGCCTCCTTTGTCATATTTTAATTGGCCATATATGCCTGGGTTTATTTATGGGCTGTCTATTCTATTGCATTAATCTATGTGTTTTTATGCCAGTACCATACTGTTTTGTTACTGTAGCTTTTTAGTATAGTTTGAAATCAGGGAGTGTTACCCCTCTGGCTTTGTGTTTTCTCAAGACAGTTTTGGTTATTCAGGGTCTTTCATAGTTCCACTCAAATTTTAGAATTATTTGTTCTAGTTTTGTGATAATGTCATTTTGATAGGAATTTTGATAAAAATTGCATTGAATCTATAGATTGCTATGGGTAGTATTATGGACATTTTAACAATATTAATTCTTCCAGTCTATGAGCATGGGTTATCCTTCCATTTATTTGTATCTGCTTAATTTTCTTTCATCAGTATCTTAGAAATTTTGAGTGTACAGGTCTTTCAACTTGTGTAAATTTATTATTAGTTATTTTATTATTTTAGATTCTGCTGAAAATAGGATTTTTTCTTGATTTCTCTTTCTAGTTCATTATTAGTGATATTTTTGTATATTAATTTTGTATCTTGCAACTTCGTTTAATTCACTTATTAGTTTTTTGGTGGAGTCTCTGGGTTTTTTTACATATAACATGTCATCTCTAAAAAGTGACAGCTTACTAATTTACTTCCCAATTTGTATGCTTTTTTCCCCCCTTTTTTTTGCCTAATTGCTGTGGCTAGTACTTCCAATCCTGTGTTGAATAAAAGGGGTAATAGTGGGCTTCCTTTTGTTCCTAATAGAAAAAGCTGTGAGCTTTTTCACCATTGAGTATGATATTACCTGGGGGTTTGTCATATGTGGCCTTATTATGTTGAGGTTTTCTTTACATCTACTTTGTTGAGAGTTTTTATTATAAATGAATGTTGAATTTTCTCAAATGCGTTTTGTGCATCTGTTGAGATGATAATTTTTATCTTTCATTTTGTTAATGTATTGTGTCACATTGATTTTTTTGAATATGGAGTCATCCTTGCATCCATGGAATAACTCCCATGTGATTATGCTGTATAATTTTTTTAACATATTCTCAAATTCAGTTTGCTAATATTTTGTTGAGGATTTGCATCTTTGTTCCTCAGGGATTGGCCAGTAATTTTATTGACTGATTGATTGGTGTTGTCTTAGTCTGGTTTTCGTTATCAGGGTAATGTTGGCCTCATAAAATGGGTTTGGAAGTGTTCCTTCCTCTTCTATATTTTGGAAGACTTTGAGAAGAATAGGTATTAAATCTTCTTTGATTGTTTTGTAGAGTTTTCCAGCAAAGCCATCTGGTCCTGAACTTTTCTTGTTCAGAGGCTTTTGATTACTGAATCAATGTCTTTACTAGTAATAGTAATCAGTCTATTCAGATTTTGTATTTATTAATAATTCAGTCTTGGAAGATTATGTTTATAGGAATTTATCATTTCTTTTAAGTTTATCCCATTTGTTGGTGTAAAATTGTTCCTATCAGTGTCTTAGGATCCTTTGTATTTCTGTGGTATCATTTGTACTCTCTTTTATTACTGATTTTTATTTGAGCCCTCATTTTTTTTCTTGGTGAGTTTAGCTAAAAGTTTGTCAGTATGTTTTCTTTTCAAAGAACTAGCTCTTAGATTCATTGATGTTTATCACCATTTTATTCTCTATTACTGCTCTGATCTTTATTATTTTCTTCCTTCTACTAACTTTTGGTTTAGTCTGTTTTTTCTAATTTGTTTAGGTGTAAGATTATATTATTTAAGATTTCTCTTGTTTCTTGAGATAGCTTTCTATTGCTGTGAATTTCCCTCTTAGAACCACTTTTGTTGTATCTCAGATTTTGGCATGTTGTAATTGTTTTCATTTCTAGGTATTTTTTAATTTCTCCTTTGATTTTCTTTTTTTTTTTACTTTTTATTTTTTATTTATTTTTTAATTTATTTTTTACAATTTATTTTGGTATCATTAATCTACAGTTACATGTGCAATATTATGGTGATTAAACTACCCCCTTCATCAGGTCCCCCCCCACAAACCCCATTACAGTCACTGTCCTTCAGCGTAGTGAGATGCTATAGAATCACTACTTGTCTTCTCTGAGTTGTACAGCCCTCCCCGTGCCCCTGCTACCTTACGTCTGCTAATCATAATACCCCTTTTACCCTGTTATCCCTTCCTTCCCACCCACTTTCCTCAGCCCCTTTCCCTTTGGTAACTATTAGTCCGTTCTTGGGTTCTGTGAGTCTGCTGCTGTTTTGTTCCTTCAGTTTTTTTCTTTGTTCTTATACTCCACATATGAGTGAAATCATTTGATACTTGTCTTTTTCGGCTTGGCTTATTTCACTGAGCATAATACCCTCTAACTCCATCCATGTTGTTGCAAATGGTAGGATTTGTTTTCTTCTTATGGCTGAATAATATTCCATTGTGTATATGTACCACATCTTCTTTATCCATTCATCTACTGATGGACACTTAGGCTGTTTCCATTTCTTGGCTATTGTAAATAGTGCTGCAATAAACATAGGGGTGCATCTGTCTTTTTGAAACTGGGCTGCTGCATTCTTAGGGTAAATTCCTAGGAGTGGGATTCCTGGGTCAAATGGTATTTCTATTTTGAGATTTTTGAGGAACCTCCATACTGCTTTCCATAATGGTTGAACTAATTTGCATTCCCACCAGCAGTGTAGGAGGGTTCCCTTTTCTCCACATCCTCGCCAAGATTTGTTGTTGTTTGTGTTTTGGATGTTGGCCATCCTCACTGGTGTGAGGTGATATCTCATTGTCGTTTTAATCTGCATTTCTCTGATAATTAGCGATGTGGAGCATCTTTTCATGTTCCTGTTGGCCATCTGAATTTGTTCTGTAGAGAAGTGTCTATTCATGTCCTCTGCCCATTTCTTAATTGGATTATTTGCTTTTTGTTTGTTAAGGTGCGTGAGTTCTTTATATATTTTGGATGTCAACCCCTTCTCAGATGCATCATTTATGAATATATTTTACCATACTGTAGGATGTCTTTTTGTTCTACTGATGGTGTCCTTTCCTGTACAGAAGATTTTCAGCTTGATATAGTCCCACTTGTTCATTTTTGCTTTTGTTTCCCTTGCCCGGGGGTATATGTTCATGAAGAAGTCACTCATGGTTATGTCCAAGAGATTTTTGCCTATGTTTTTTTCTAAGAGTTTTATGGTTTCATGACTTACATTCAGGTCTTTGATCCACCTTGAGTTTACCTTTGTGTATGGGGTTAGACAGTAGTTCAGTTTCATTCTCTTACATGTAGCTGTCCAGTTTTTCCAACACCAGCTGCTGAAGAGGCTGTCATCTCCCCATTGTATATCCAAGGCTCCTTTATCAAATATTAATTGACTGTAGGTGTTAGGGTTAATGTTTGGATTTTCTATTCTGTTCCACTGGTCTGTGGGTCTGTTTTTGTGCCAGTACCAAATTGTCTTGATTACTGTGGCTTTGTAGTAGAGTTTGAACTCAGGGAGCGTAATTCCCCCTGTTTGATTCCTCCTTCTCAGAATTGCTTTGGCTATTCTGGGTCTTTTGTGGTTCCATATGAATTTTTGAGTTATTTGTTCCAGTTCATTGAAGAAAGCTGTTGGTAGTTTGATAGGGATTGCATTGAATCTGTAGATTGCTTTAGGTAGTATAGCCATTTTGACAATATTTATTCTTCCTAGCCAAGAGCATGGGATACGTTTCCATTTGTTAGTGTCCTCTTTAATTACTCCTAGGAGTGTCTTGTAGTTTTCAGAGTACAGGTCTTTCACCTCCTTCATTAGGTTTATTCCTAGGTATTTTATTCTTTTGGATGCAATTGTGAATGGAATTGTTTTTCTGATTTCTCTTTCTGTTAGTCCATCATTAGTATATAGGAAAGCAACAGATTTCTGTGTGTTAATTTTGTGTCCTGCAACTTTGCTGAACTCAGATATTAGTTCTAGTAGTTTTGGAGTAGAGTCTTTAGGGTATTTTATGTACAGTATCATGTCATCTGCAAATAGTGACAGTTTGACTTCTTCTTTACCAATCTGGATGCCTTGTATGTCTTTGTTTTGTCTGATTGCCATGGCTAGGACCTCCAGTACTATGTTGAATAACAGTGGAGAGAGTGGGCATCCCTGTCTTGTTCCCGATCTTAGATGAAAAGCTTTCAGCTTCTCACTGTTAAGTATGATGTTAGCTGTGGGTTTGTCATACATGGCCTTTATGATGTTGAGGTACTTGCCATCTATACCCATTTTGTTGATAGTTTTAATCATGAATGGATGCTGAATTTTGTCAAATGCTTTTTCAGCATCTATGGAGATGATCATGTGGTTTGTGTTCTTCTGTTTCTTGATGTGGTGGATGATGTTGATGGATTTTCGAATGTTGTACCATCCTTGCATCCCTGGGATGAATCCCACTTCATCATGGTGTATGATCCTCTTAATGTATTTTTGAATTCGGTTTGCTAATATTTTGTTGAGTATTTTTGCATCTACGTTCATCAGGGATATAGGTCTGTAATTTTCTTTTTTGGTGAGGTCTTTGCCTGGTTTTGGTATTAGAGTGATGCTGGCTTCATAGAGAGAGTTAGGAAGTATTCCCTCCTCTTCTATTTTTTGGAAAACTTTAAGGATAATGGGTATTATTTCTTCTCTATATGTCTGGTAGAATTCAGAGGTGAATCTTTCAGGTCCGGGGGTTTTGTTCTTGAGTAGTTTTTTGATTACCGATTCAATTTCGTTGCTGGTGATTGGTCTCTGTAGTTTTTCTGTTTCTTGCTTGGTCAGTCTTGGAAGGTTGTATTTTTCTAAGAAGTTGTCCATTTCTTCTATGTTTTGCGGCTTGTTAGCATACAGATGCTCATAATATTCTCTTATAATTCTTTGTATTTCTGTGGGGTCTGTCGTTATTTTTCCTTTCTCATTTCTGATTCTGTTTATGTGTATAGATTCTCTTTTTCTCTTAATGAGTCTGGCTAGGGGTTTATCTATTTTGTTTATTTTTTCAAAGTACCAGCTCTTGGTTTCATTGATTTTTTTCTATTGTTTTATTCTTCTCAATTTTATTTATTTCTTCTCTGATCTTTATTATGTCCCTCCTTCTGGTGACTTTGCGCCTCCTTTGTTCTTCTTTTTTAAGTTTCAATAATTGTGTCTTTAGACTGTTCATTTGGGAATGCTCTTCCTTCTTTAAATAGGCCTGAATTCCAATATACTTTCCTCTTAGAACTGCCTTTGCTGCGTCCCACAGAAGTTGTGGCTTTGTGTTGTTGTTGTCATTAGTCTCCATATATTTGATTTTTGTTTTGATTTGGTCGTTAAACCATTGATTCATTAGGAGAATGTTGTTAAGTCTCCATGTATTTGTGAGCCTTTTTGATTTCTTTGTAAAATTTATTTCCAGTTTTATACCTTTGTGATCTGAGAAGTTGGTTGGTAGGATTTCAATATTTTTGAAATTACTGAGGTTCTTTTTGTGGCCTAGTATGTGTTCTATTCTGGAAAATGTTCCATGTGCACTTGAGAAGAAAGTGTATCCTGTTGCTTTTGGGTGCAGAGTTCTGTAGATATCTGTTAGGTCCATCTGTTCTAGTGTGTTGTTCTGTGCTTCTGTGTCTTTACTTATTCTCTGTCTGGTTGATCTATCCTTTGGAGTGAGTGGTGTGTTGAAGTCTCCTAAAATGAATGCATTGTTGTCTATTTCCTCCTTCAATTCTGTTAGTATTTGTTTCACATATGTTGGCGCTCCTGTGTTGGGTGCATATATGTTTATAATGGTTATATCTTCTTGTTGGACTGACCTCTTAATCATTATGTAATGTCCCTCTTTATCTCTTGCTACTTTCTTCGTTTTGAAGTCTATTTTTTCTGACACAAGTACTGCAACACCTGCTTTTTTCTCTTTGTTGTTTGCATGAAATATCTTTTTCCATCCCTTCACTTTTAGTCTGTGTATATCTTTGGGTTTGAGGTGAGTCTCTTGTAAGCAGCATATAGATGGATCTTGCTTTTTTATCCACTCTGTTACTCTGTATCTTTTGATTGGTGCATTCAGTCCATTTACATTTAGGGTGATTATTGATAGATATGTACTTATTGCCATTGCTGGCTTTAGATTCGTGGTTACCAAAGGTTCAAGGGTTGCTTCTTTACAATCTAAGAATCTAACTTAACTTTCTTGTTAAGTTATTGTGAACACCATCTGATGTTTCTTTATCTCTCCCTTCCTATTCTTCCTCCTCCATTCTTTGTATATTGGGTGTTTCATTCTTTGCCTTTAGTTAGTATTTGGATGGTCTGCTTTCTTTGCTATGATTTTATTTTCTCTGGTGACATCTTTTTAGCCTTTGGGGTGCTTCCCTCCAAAGCAGTCCATTTAAGATATCCTGTAGTGGTGGTTTATGAGAGGCAAACTCTTTCAACTTTCCTTTGTCTGGAAATTGTTTAATCCCGCCATCATATTTAAATGATAATCGTGCTGGATACAATATTCTTGGTTTGAGGTCCTTCTGTTTCATTACGTTCAATATATCATGCCATTCTCTTCTGGCCTGTAAGGTTTCTGTTGAGAAGTCTGATGATATTCTGATGGGTATTCCTTTGTAGGTGATCTTTTTTCTCTCTCTAGCTGCCTTTAATACTCTGTCTTTATCTTTGAACTTTGCAATCTGAATTATTATGTGTCTTGGTGTTGTCTTCCTCAGGTCTCTTGTGTTGGGAGTTCTGTGGGCTTCCGTGGACTGCGAGACTATTTCCTTCCCCAGTGTGGGAAAGTTTTCAGCAATTATTTCTTCAAAGACACTTTCTATCCCTTTTTCTCTCTCTTCTTCCTCTGGTACTCCTATAATGCGAATATTGTTCCGTTTGGATTGGTCACACAGTTCTCTCAATATTCTTTCATTCCTAGAGATCCTTTTTCTCTCAGTACCTCAGCTTCTTTGTATTCCTCTTCTCTAGTTTTTATTTCATTTATCGTCTCCACCGTATCCAATCTGCTTTTAACACCGTCCATTGTGTTCCTCAAGGATTGGATCTCTGACCGGAATTCATTCCTGAGTTCTTGAATATCTTTCCGTACCTCCATGAGCATGTGAATCATTTTTATTTTGAACTCCCTTTCAGGGAGAGTCATAAGGTCCATATCATTAAAATCTTTCTCAGGAGTTGTGTTCATAATTTTACTCTGGACCAGGTTCCTTTGGTGTTTCATATTTGTGTATGGAGCCCTCTAGTGCCCAGAAGCTCTACTCCCTGGAGCTGCTCACCCCCTGCAGCAATGTCAGGGATTGTAGGGGAGTGGTATTGGTGCCTTGGCGGAGGAAAGGGCTGTTTCCTGGTTCCTGGCTGCTATGCCTGTCTCCACTGTCTGAACCGGTGGGCTGAGCACACAGGTATAAGCCTCTGTGCTTTGCCTTTTAAGTTGCTGTAGACAGATCCTCCCTCCGTTTGGCCCAACACTAGGGAAGCGCTTCCAGGTTAGCAAGCCCGGTGGGGCTGGCCAGGCGAAAGGTGCACTAGTCTGCCTGTCACAGAAGGTATTCCTGGAGCTGTGCAGGCAGCCAGGGAGCTGGCACACCTGAAGATCAGAAAACCCCAATCTGCTGGGCAGAGTACACCTGGACAATCCTGTCCACCTGTCCTTTCTCTCGAGCAGCAAGCTCCGTGCAGTCCTTGCCCCCTCAGCAGGCCTACTTCCAAGGTCCTCCCTGCCAGGAAGTCTCTCAGACTGCCCGCCCCTCCCCCATCCTGGAGAAGCTGGGTATGGATCCCTGATCTCACAAGCCGCCGGAATCTTAGTCTCTCCAGTAGCTCCGCCTGTCTTAGCTTTCCAAGCTCCACATTACAAGAGCATCATGCAAGCACCATGAAATGTAGGTTTGTGCTCCCAGAGTAGATCTCCAGAGTTAGGTATTCAGCAGTCCCAGGCTTCCACTCCCTCTCTGCTCTGTTCCTGGGTGAGCTGGGTTGGGGGAAGGGCTTGGATCCCGCAGGACCACAGCTTTAGTACATTATCGTTTTCTGTGAGGGCTGCTCTTGTCTCCAGGTGTATGCAGTTTATTGTAGTTCTCTTTCCCGTTGCTCTTTCAAGAGTAGTTGTAGTAGCTTTATTTTCATATTATATGCGGTTTTAGGAGGAAGCCTCTGTCTCACCTCTCACACCGCCATCTTTAATCCTGCAGTATCTTTTTTCTCTCCTTTGATTTTCTCTGTGACCCATTAGTTTTTAGTAACATGTCATTTAATCACCACATATTTGTAGTTTTTCCAGTTTCTTCTTGTAATTAATTTTTTTTCGTCTTGTGATATCAGATGAATCTATTGAGACTTGTTTTATGGCCTAACCTGTTATCTATCCTGGAAAACTTTCATGTTCACTTGTGGTGAAGGTATTCTACTTTTGGATGGAATATTCCATATATGTCTGTTAAGTCCACGTGGTCTATACATGTTGTGTTAAGGTCATTGTTCCCTTACTGATTTTCTGTCTGGATGTTCTCTTCATTCACGTAAGTGGGGTGTTGGAATCCCTTACTGTTATCATATTGTTATATCTTCTTGCTGGGTTGACCCCATTATCATTACATAGTGCCCCTCGTCTGCTTTTTTTTTTCCTGTTGATGTAGGAAGACATTAAAGTATTATTGCCTATGCTGTATTTTCATCCCTGTGAGTAATTTACATTATAATTGAGATTTTTGTGCTTCTTTATCCCCTTCACCTATTTCACCACCCACCTCAGCCCTTCCCCCATTGTACCCACTGGTTTCCTCTTTGTGTCTATATGTCTATTTCTGTTTTGTTCTTCTGTTTTTGTTTTTTGATTCCACATATAAGTGAAATCATACGGTATTCTCTTTCTTTGCCTGGCTTATTTTACGTAGCATAATATCCTCTAGGTCTGTCGATGTTGTTCCAAAAGCAGGATTTCTTTCTTTTTTATGGCAAATATTCCATTGTATGTATGTCACACATCTTTATCCATTCATCTGTTGATGGACATTTTGTTTGCCTCCGTATCTTGGCTGTTGCAAATAATGGGACAATAAATGGGTGTATATATCTTTTCAAATCAGTAGTTTTGTTTTATTCCAGTAAATTCCAAGAAATGGATTTGGTGGATTTTATGGTATTTCTGTATTTAGCTTTTTGAGGAACATCCATACTGCTTTCCACAGTGGCTGGACTAACTGACATTCCCAACAACAAGGTAGGAGCATTTGCTTTTCCATTATCCTCATTATATCAGCAATTGTTATTGTCTTTTGGAGTAGCCATTTTGACTGGTGTGTGGTGTGAGGTCATGTCTCATTGTGGTTTTGATTTGCACTTGCCTGATGATAAGTGATATTGAACATCTTTCATGTGCCTGTTGGCCATCTGTATGTCTTCTTTGGAAAAATGTCTGTTTAGGTCCTCTGCCCATGTTTTAATCAGGTTTTTGGGTTTTGAATTATATGAGTTCTTTATATATTTTGATGTTAGTACCTTATCAGATATATCATTTGCAAATATATTCTCCCATACAGTAGGTTACCTTTTTGTTTTATTGATGGTTTCCTTTGTTGTACAGAAGCTTTTTACTTTGATGTATTCCCACTTGTTTATTTTTTTACTTTTGTTTCTCTTGCCTGGGGAGACATCCAAAAAAAAAAATTATTCATGTGGATGTTCACAAGATTCCTTCCTATGTTTATTTTTAAATTTTTATGATTTCATATCTTCTTTAAGTCTTTAATCCATTTCAAGTTTACTTTTTGTGTATGGAGTTAGACAATGATCCAGGTTCATTCTCGTGCATGTAGCTGTCCGTTTTCTTCCCAAGCCATTTATTGAAGATACTGTCTTCCCATTATATATTCTTGCCTCCTTTGTCATATATTAATTGACCATATAGGTGTGGGCTTATTTCTGGGCTCTCTGTTCTTTTCCACTGATCTATGTGTCTATTTTTGTGCTAGTATCATACTGTTTTAATCATTGTAGCTTTTGCAGCTTGAAATCAGGGAGCATGATACCTCCAGCTTTGTTCTTCTTTGGCAAGACTTTTTTGGCTATCTGGAGCTTTTGCGGTTCCATATAAATTTTAAGAATTTTTTGCTGTAGTTCATATAAAATAACATTGGTATTTTGATGTGGATTGTGTTGAGTCTGTAAATTGCTTTGGGCATTTGGCCAGTTTGACAATATTTATTCTTTGTGTCCATGAGCATGGGATAGCTTTCCTTTTATTTGTGTCTCCAGTTTCTTTTATCAGTGTCATAGTTTTCAGAATACACGTGTTTTACTTCCTTGGTTAGGTTTTCTCTTTTATTAGTCTTTGTTTTAAAGTCTATTTTGTCTGATTTAAGTATAGCTACACTGATTTTCATTTCTACTAGCATGAAACATCTTTTTCTGTCCTTTAGCTTTCTGTATGTGTGTGTCCTTATTTCAGAAGTGAGTCTTTTGTAGGCAGTATATAGGTGTGTCTTGATTTTTTTGTTTTTTGTCCTTTCAGCCACTCTGTATCTTGTGATTGGATAATTTATTCCATTTGAAGTTAAAGTTATTGTTGATAGGAATGTACTTGCTGCCATTTTGTTAATTGTTTTCTCAATTTTTATAGCTCCTCTCTGTTACTTTCTTCTTCACTTACTCTCTTCTCTTGTGGTTTGCTTACTGTGTTTGTTGAGCTTGTTATGCTTTAAGTGTTATGCTTAGATTCCGTTCTCATTTTCTTTTGCATACTTTAAGTTTTTGCTTTGTGATTACCTTGAAGTTCACATGTATTCTCCTATGTTTATTACAGTGTATTTTAAGTTGATGATTATTTAAATTTGGACATATTCCAAAACTACACTTTTTACTCCTTCCCCAAGTTTTATGTTTTTGATGTTACTTTTTACATCTTTTTGTTTTGTGTATCTGTTGACTGGTAATTTTATTTATTTATTACTACTTTTTTATTTTATCTTATTAGCTCTGTAACTGATTAATCCACTATGTTTACTATATATTTACCTTTTTCAGTGAGAATTAATACTTTCATATTTTTCCTTGTTACTAATTAACACCATTCATTTTCAGCTTAGGGAAGTCGCTTTAATATTTTTTATAAGGCTGGTGAACTCCTTTAAAGTTTGCTTGCCTAGAAAACTCTTTCTCCTTCATATGTGAATGATATCCTTGCCAGATAAGAGTATTCCTGGCTGGAAGGTTTTTCCTTTCAGCCATTTGAATATATCATGCCAGTTGCTTCTGGCTTGCAAAGTTTCTTCTACAAAATCTGCTGTTAGACTTAACAGGCTTTCATCTGCAGGTAACAATTTGTTTTTGTCTTGCTGCTTTTCAAATTCTTTCTTTGTTTTTGTTTTTGTTCTTTTTCTTTTGAGGCTTTTTTTTTTACAATTTATTTTATTTTAGTATCATTAACCTACAATTACATGAGCAATATTGTGATGATTAAACTACCCCCTTCATCAGATCTGCCCCACCAACCCTATTACAGTCACTGTCCATCAGTGTAGTGAGATGAGAATCACTACTTGTCTTCTCTGAGCTGTACAGTCCTCCCCGTGCCCCCCCACCCTATGTCTGCTAATTGTAATGCCCCTTTAACCTCTTATCCCTCCCTTCACGCCCTTCTTCCCCAGTCCCTTTCCCTTTGGTAACTATTAGTCCGTTCTTGGGTTCTGTGAGTCTGCTGCTGTTTTGTTCCTTCAGTTTTTTTCTTTGTTCTTATACTCCACATATGAGTGAGATCATTTGATAATTGTCTTTTTCGGCCTGGCTTATTTCACTGAGCATAATACCCTCCAGCTCCATCCATGTTGTTGCAAGTGGTAGGATTTGTTTTTTTCTTATGGCTGAGTAATATTCCATTGTGTATATGTACCACATCTTCTTAATCCATTCATCTACTGATGGACACTTAGGTTGCTTCCATTTCTTGGCTATCGTAAATAGTGCTGCAATAAACATAGGGGTGCATCAGTCTTTTCCAAACTGGGCTGCTGCATTCTTGGGGTAAATTCTTAGGAGTGGGATTCCTGGGTCAAATGATATTTCTATTTTGAGTTTTTTGAGGAACCTCCATACTGCTTTCCACAATGGTTGAACTAATTTGTATTCCCACCAGCAGTGTAGGAGGGTTCCCCTTTTTCCACATCCTCACCAACATATGTTGTTGTTTGTGTTTTGGATGTTGGCCATCCTCACTGGTGTGAGGTGATATCTCATTGTGGTTTTAATCTGCATTTCTCAGATGATTAGCGATGTGGAGCATTTTTTCATGTTCCTGTTGGCCATCTGAATTTCTTCTTTAGAGAAGTGTCTATTCATGTCCTGTGCCCATTTCTTAATTGGGTTATTTGCTTTTTTGTTTGTTAAGGTGCGTGAGTTCTTTGTATATTTTGGATGTCAACCCCTTATCAGATACATCATTTATGAATATATTTTCCCATATTGTAGGATGTCTTTTTATTCTACTGACGGTGTCCTTTGCTGTACAGAAGCTTTTCAACTTGATATAGTCCCATTTGTTCATTTTTGCTTTTGTTTCCTTTGCCCGGGGGGATATGTTCATGAAGAAGTTGCTCATGTTTATGTCCAAGAGATTTTTGCCAATGTTTTTTTCTAAGAGTTTTATGGTTTCATGACTTACATTCAGGTCTTTGATCCACCTTGAGTTTACCTTTGTGTATGGGGTTAGACAGTAGTCCAGTTTCATTCTCTTACATGTAGCTGTCCAGTTTTTCCAACACCAGCTGCTAAAGAGGCTGTCATCTCCCCATTGTATATCCAGGGCTCCTTTATCAAGTATTAATTAACTGTAGGTGTTTGGGTTAATGTTTGGATTTTCTATTCTGTTCCACTGGTCTGTGGGTCTGTTTTTGTGCCAGTACCAAATTGTCGTGATTACTGTGGCTTTGTACTAGAGCTTGAAGTCAGGGAGCGTAATTCCCCCTGTTTGAGTCCTCCTTCTCAGGATTGCTTTGGCTATTCGGGGTCTTTTCTGGATCCATAAGAATTTTAGAATTATTTGTTCCAGTTCATTGAAGCATAGCCATTTTGACAATATTTATTCTTCCTAGCCAAGAGCATGGGATGCATTTCCATTTGTTAGTGTCTTCCTTAATTTCTCCTAGGAGTGTCTTGTAGTTTTCAGAGTCTTTCTTTGTTTTTAACTTGACGTTTTAATTATAACATACCTTGGTGTGACTCCCATAAATTTGAATTCATGTTATTTGGAACTCTCTTAGCTTCCTGGACCTCAGTCTTTGTTCTCCTTCTGGGACCCTTATAAGATGACTGTTATTCCACTTGGTGTTGCATAAAGGTCCCTTAAGTTACTCCACCTTTTCATTCTTGTTTCTTTTTGTTTCTCTGGGTATGTACCATTGCTTTGTCTTTCAGCTCGCTGACCCTTTCTTCTGTCTCATCTAGTCTGCAGCTGAACCCCTCTATTGTGTTTTCAATTCAGTGTTGTTTAGCTCTGTGACTTCTGCTTGGCTCTCTTAGGTTTTCTATTTGTTGAAATTCTCACTGTGTTTATCCATTTTTCTCTTTGCCTCAGTGGATAAATAAATAATAATAATAAATAAATAAATAAATAAAGAAAAACACTGTGATTTGTGTAACACGCTCATTACACTACTTTCGATTTGATGCCCTCGATTTGGTTATACTACTACATTTGATGCCTTCAGAATTCTATAGATTTAGGGTTAAATGGTTAACCTAGAGTCCCAAATATCCTTTTTCCCTATACCAGCAACTTAAGTATTGCTTTGAAAAAGACTTCTTCAACCGGAAAAATCCTTGGAAACCTTTATTGACCGGTGTTTGCTTTGGGAGCCTGGAAAAAGCAATATTCTCACATCCTTTTGCTACCAGCCATGGGACTTAGCATCCAGTTACTTGTAGTGGGAGGAAATGGATTTCAAGTTCAGGAGATGGCAGAAGTGGAAGCCTTGTTTCATTGTAGGGGGAAGTGTCAGGTTTTCCTGGGGAAGAGAGAGTGTTTTTCCATAGGAGTTTCTTTACCTAGTTCCTTTTCATTCTACTCATTCTGCACATTAGAGATGTTATGGACCAAATAATCTGTTGTGAACTTGCCGTAGGACCAAATTACCAAGTCTTAGAAGAAAATATCGGTAAACAGTTGGAATTGGATTAAAGATGGCGGCATGAAAGGTGAGACAGAGGCTGCCTACTAAAACCGCATATAATATGAAAATATAATTAATACAACTAATCCTGAAAGAGCAATAGAAAAGAGGACTGCGCCAGACTGCATACACCTGGAGAAAAGAGCAGACCTCACAGAACAGGGTAATGTACCAAACCTGTGGCCCGGTGGGCCCTAGCCCTTCCCCCACCCAAGTAAACCAGTGGGAGGAAGAGAAACAGAGCAGGGAGGGAATGGAGGCCTGGGACTGCGAATACATAACTCCAGAGATCTGCTCTGGGAGCACAAACCTACATTTCATGGTGCTTGCATGATACTGTCATGAATACGGGGTTGGAAAGCTAAGACAGGCAGAATTCCTGGAGAGACTGGGATCCTAGCTGCTTGTGGAAAGCAGGGATCCATATCCGGCAGCTCTGGGACAAAAGAAAGGTGGGTAGTCTTAGAGACTTCCTAACAAGGAAGCCCTTAGCAAGAGGGATGCTTAAAGGGGCAAGAATTGCACAGAGCTTACTGCTCAGGAGAGGACAGGTAGACAAAATTGTCTGGATGCACGCTACCAACAAGGTTGGGAGTTTTGCCATATAGACTCTCATATTTAAGGAGGAAAAAGAAATCTTCCTCCTTAGACGATCTTAAGGTGCTCCAGCTCCCTGGCTGCCTACACAACTCCAAGGATCCCCTCAGTGATAGGCAGCCTACTGTGGCTTTCTCCCAGCCAGCCCCACCTGGCTCATAAACTGGCAAACCCTTCCAGTTTACTGTGTTAGCCCAGCCGGAGGGAAAATCTGTCTACAGTAACTAAAAATGCAAAGCACAGAGGCTTATACCTGTGTGCTTGGCTGATTGATTCAGGCAGTGGAGACACGTAGCAGCCGGGAAGCAGGAAACAGCTCTTTTCTACCTCCATGCACCGCACCACTCCCCTGTGACCCCTGACATTGTTTCAGGTGCTGAGCAGCTCCAGGGAGTAGAGCTTCTGAGCACTAGAGGGCGCCATATACAAATAGGAAACGCCAAAGGAACCTGGTTCAAAGTAAAATTATTAATACAACTCCTGAGAAAGATTTAAATGACATCGACCTCATGACTCTTCCTGAAAGGGAGTTCAAAATAAAAATCATTGACATGCTCATGGAGGTACGGAAAGATATTCAAGAACTCAGGAATGAATTCCAGTTGGAGATCCGATTGTTGAAGAGCACAATGGATGGTATTAAAAGCAGATTGGATATGGTGGAGGCGATGATAAATGAAATAGAAACTAGAGAAGAGGAATACAAAGAAACTGAGGCACAGGGAGAAAAAAGATCTTTAAGAATGAAAGAATATTGAGAGAACTGTGTGACCAATCCATATGGAAAAATATTTGCATGATAGGGGTACCAGAAGAAGAAGAGAGAGAAAAAGGGATAGAAAGTGTCATTGAGGAGGTAATTGTTGAAAACTTCCCCAATCTGGGGGAGGAGATAGTCTCTCAGGCCATGGAGATGCACAGATCTCCCAGCACAAGGGACCCAAGGAATACAACACCAAGACATATAGTAATTAAAATGGCACAGATCAAGAATAAGGACAGGCTATTAAAAGCAGCCAGCGAGAGAAATAAGATCACATACAAAGAAAAGCCCATCAGGCTATCATCAGACTTTTCAGCAGAAACCTTACAGGCCAGAAGGGAGTGGCACAATGTATTTAATGCAATGAAACAGAAGGGCTGTGAACCAAGATTATTTATCAGGCAAGATTATCATTTAAATTTGAAGGAGGGATTAAACAATTTCCAGATAAGCAAGAGCTGAGAGAATTTACCTCCAACAAACCATCTCTACAGTGTATTTTGGAGGGACTGCTATAGATGGAAGTGTCCCTAAGGTTTAATAGCTGTCACCAGAGATAGTAAAACCACAGTAAAGAAAGTAGAACAGCTAATTACTAAGCAAATGCAAAATTAAATTAACTATCCACAAAGTCAATCAAGGGATAGACAAAGAGTACAGAATATGATACCTAATATATAAAGAATGGAGGAGGATGAAAAAGGAGGAAGAAAAATTTTAAAAGTACCTTTAGATTTTGTTTGTAATAGCATATTAAGTGAGTTAAGTTAGACTTTTAGATAGTAAGTAAGTTAACCCTGAACCTTTGGTAACCACCAAACTAAAGCCTGCAATGGCAATAAGTACATACCTATCCATAATCACCCTAATGTAAATGGACTGTATGCACCAATCAAAAGACAGAGTCACTGAATGGATAAAAAAACAAGACCCATCTATTTGCTGCCTACAAGAGGTTCACTTTAAACTCAAAGACATACACAGACTAAAAGTGAAGGGATGGAAGATATTTCATGCAACTAATAGGGAGAAAAAAAGCAGGAGTTGAAGTACTTGTATCAGACAAAATAGACTTCAAAACAACGTCACAAGAGACAAAGAAGGACAATACATAATGATAAAAGGGTCAAGCAAGCAAAAAGATATAACCACTATACTATCTATGTACCAAACACAGGAGCACCTACATATGTGAAACAAATACTAACAGAATTAAAAGGAGAAATAGAATGCAATGCATTCATTCTAGGAGACTTCAACACACCACTCACTCTGAAGGATAGATCAATGAGACAGAAAAGAAGGTATGAAACTAGAAATAAATTACTCAAAGAAAATGAAAAATCCCACAGATATATGGAGGCTTCACAACATGCTCCTAAATAACCAATGGATCAATGACCAAATAAAAACAGATCAAGCAACATATGGAGACAAATGACAACAATAATTCAACACCGCAAAATCTGTGGGATGCAGCGAAGCCCATGCTAAGAGAAAAGTATATTGAAATACAGGCCTACCTCAGGAGAGAAGAACAATCACATATGAGCAGTCTAAACTCAGAATTAATGAAACTAGGAAAAGAAAAAATGAGGCCCAAAGTCAATAGAAGGAGGGACATAATAAAGATTAGAGGAGAAATAAATAAAATCGAGAAAAATAAAACAATAGAAGAAATTAATGAAAGCAAGAGCTGGTTCTTTGAGAAAATAAACATAATATATACACCCCTAGCCAGACTTATCAAGAAAAAAAGAGACTCTACTCACATAAACAAAAATCAGAAATGAGAAAGGAAAAATCAGTACGGATACCACAGAAATACAAAGAATTATTAGAGAATACTATGAAAAATTATATGCTAACAAACTGGATAACCTAGAACAAAAGGACAACGTCCTAGAAAAATACAACCTTCCAAGCCTGACCCAGAAAGAAACAAAATCGGAACAGACCAATTACCAGCAACGAAATTGAACGGGAAATCAAAAACCTACCTAAGAACAAAACTCCTGGACCGGATGACTTAACCGCTGAATTTTATGAAACATTTAGTGAAGACCTAATACCCATACTCCCTAAAGTTTTCCAAAGAGTAGAAGAAGAGGGAATATTTCCAAACTCCTGCTCTGAGGCCATCACTCTAATACCAAAACCAGGCAAAGACACCACAAAAAATGAAAATTACAAACCAATATCCATGATTAATATTGATGCAAAAATACTCAACAAAATATTACCAAACTGAATTCAAAAATACATCAAGAGGATCGTACACCATTATCAAGTGGGATTCATCCCAGGGATGCAAGGATGGTACAATATTCGAAAATCCATCAACATCATCCACCACATCAACAAAAAGGACAAAAACCACATGATCATCTCCATAGATGCTGAAAAAGCATTTCACAAAATTCAACATCCATTCATGATAAAAATTCTCAACAAAATGGGTATAGAGGGCAAGTACCTCAACATAATATAGGCCATATATGACAAACCCACAGCCAACATTATACTTAACAGTGAGAAGCTGAAAGCTTTTCCTTTAACATTATGAACAAGACAAGGATGCCCACTGTCCCCACTTCTATTCCACATAATATTGGAGGTCCTAGCCACAGCAATCAGATGACACTAAGAAAAGGCATCCAGAGTGGCAAGGAAGAAGTTAAACTGTCCCTGTTTGCAGATGACATGTTTTACATAAAAACCCCTAAAGAATCCACTCAAAAACTGCTAGATCTAATATCTGAATTCAGTAATGCTGCAGGTTACAAAATTAGTATGCAGAAATCTGTGGCATTCCTATACACTGACAATGAACTACCAGAGAGAGAAATCAGGAAAACCATTCCATTCACAGTTGCATCAAAAAGAATAAAATACCTACGAGTAAACCTAACCAAGGAAGTGAAAGACTTATACTCTGAAAACTACAAGACACTCATGAGAGAAATGAAAGAAGATACCAATAAATGGAAACACATCCCATCCTCATGGATAGGAAGAATTAATATTGTCAAAATGGCCATCCTGCCTAAAGCAATCTACAGATTCAATGCAATTCCTATGAAAATACCAACAGCATTATCCAATGAACTATAACAAACAGTTCTAAAATTCATATGGAACCACAAAAGGCCCCGAATAGGCAAAGCAATCCTGAGAAGGAAAAATAAAGCTGGGGGAATTATGCTCCCCCCCTTCAAGTTCTACTACAAAGCCACAGTAATCAGGACAATTTGGTACTGGCACAAGAACAGACCCATAGACCAATGGAACAGACTAGAGAACCCAGATATAAACTCAAGCATGTATGGTCAATTAAAATACAATAAAGGAACCACGGACATACAATGGGGAAATGACAGCCTCTTCAACAGCTGGTATTGGCAAAGCTGGACAGCTACATGCAAGAGAATGAAACTGGATTATTCTTTAACCCCATACACAAAAGTAAACTCAAAATGGATGATGGACCTGAATGTAAGTTATGAAACCATAAAACTCTTAGAAGACAACATAGGCAAAAATCTCCTGAATATAAGAATGAGCGACTTCTTCCTGAACGCATCTCCTCAAGCAAGGGAAACAAAAGGAAAAATCAACTAATGGAACTACATCAAACTAAAAAGTTTCTGTATGGCAAAGGACACCATCAACAAAACGAAAAGGCATCCTACAGTATGGGAGAATATATTTGTAAATGACACATCCGACAAGGGGTTAACATCCAAAATATATAAAGAACTCACACACCTCAACACCCAAGAAGCAAATAACCGATTTAAAAATTAAATGGGCAGAGGATATGAAGAGACATTTCTCCAAAGAAGAAATTCACATGGCCAACAGGGATATGAAAAGATGCTCCACACCACTAATAATCAGAATAATGCAAATTAAAATCATAATGAGATATCACCTCAAATCAGTAAGTATGGCCAGCATCAAAAAGACTAAGAACAACAAATGCTGACGAGGATGCAGAGAAAGGGGAACCCTCCTACCCTGCTGCTGGGAATGCAAGCTAGTTCAACCATTGTGGTTAGCAATATGGAGGTTGCTCAAAAAGCTACGAGAAACACCATTTGACCCAGGAATCCCACTCCTTGGAATTTACCCAAAGAATACAACTTCTCAGATTCAAAAAGACATATGCACCCCTATGTTTATTGCAGCACTTTTTACAATAGCCAAGATATGGAAGTAACCCATGTGTTCATCAGTAGATGAATGGATAAACAGATGTGGTACATATGCACAATAGAATACTATTCAGCCATAAGAAAGAAACAAGTCCTGCCATTTGCAACAACATGGATGGAGCTGGAAGATATTATGCTCAGTGAAATAAACCAGGCAGAGAAATACAAGTGCCAAATGATATCCCTTATTTGTGTAGTGTAACCATGAAGGAAAACTGAAGGAACAAAATAGCAGCAGACTCAGATACTCCAAGAAGGAACTAGTGGTTACCAATGCGGATGTGTGTGGGAGGGCAGTTGGGGAGGGTGGGAGAAGAGGATTGAGGGGTATTAAGTTTAGTACACGTGGTGTGGGGGATCACGGGAAAACTGTAGCAAAGAGAAGGCAAATAGTGAATCTGTGGCATCTTACTACACTGATGGACAGTGACTGCATTGGTGTGTAGATGGTGACTTGATAACATGGGTAAATGTAGTAACCACATTGTTTTTTCATGTGAAACCTTCATAAGAGTGTATATCAATAAGACCTCAAAAAATAAATAAATAAAAATACAAATAAATAAAACTGGCAAAAATCTCTTGAATATAAACATGAGCAACTTTTTCCTGAATGAATGTGCTTGGGCAAGGGAGACAAAATAAAAAATGAACAAATCGGACTACATCATGCTAAAAAGCTTCTATACAGCAAAGGACACCATCAGTGGAACAAAAGGGCATCCTACAGTATGGGAGAATAATTTGTAAGTGACATATTTGACTAGGGGTTAACATCCAAAATATATAAAGAACTCACACGCCTTAACACCCATAAAGTAAATAGTCCGATTAAAAAATTAGTGGAAGATATGAGGAGACAATTTTCCAATGAAGAAATTCAGATGGCCAACAGGCACATGAAAAGATGCTCCACATCGCCAATTATCAGGGAAATGGAAATTAAAACCACAATGAGATATCATCTAACACCAGTAAGGATGGCCAACACTGAAAAGGCTAAGAACAACTAATGCTGGAGAGGATGCGGAGAAAGGCGATCCCTCCTACACTGCTGGTGGGAATTGAAACTGGTTCAACCATTGTGCAAAGCAGTATGAAGGTTCCTCAGAAAGCTAAAAATAGAAATACCATTTTTCCCAGGAAATCCACTCCTACGAATTTACCCTAAAAATGCAGGAGCCCAGTTTCAAAAAAAAAAACATATGCACCCCTGTGTTTATCGCAGCACTATTTACAATAGCCAAGAAATGGAAGCAACCTAAGTGTCCACCAGTAGATGAATGGATAGAGAAGATGTGGTACATATACACAATGGAATATTATTCAGCCATAAGAAAGAAACAAATCCTACCATTTGCAACAACATGGATGGAGCTAGAGGGTATTATGCTCAGTGAAATAAGCCAGGTGAAAGACAAGTATCAAATGATTTCACTCATCTGTGAAGTATAAGAACAAAGAAAAAACTGAAGGAACAAAACAGCAGCAGACTCATAGAACCCAGGAATGGACTAACAACCACCAAAGGGAAAGGGACTGGGGAGGATGGGTGGGAAGGGAGGGATAAGAGGAAAAAGGGGCATTATGATTAGCCCACATAATTTAGAGGGGGGGTGCACGGGGAAGGCAGTATAGCACAGAGCAGACAAGTAGTGATTCTATAGCATCTCACTACTCTGATGGACAGTGACTGTAATGGGGGGAGTCTAGTAACCACATTGTTGCTCATGTAATTGTATATAAATGATACCAAAAAAAAAAGATATAATTCATGTTACAAAAAAAAAGACAGCTAAGCCTGGAAATTGGTTGTACCAATGGAGATAATTATTTATTATAATTACAGAAATAATAATATTATATGACAGTTCACACATTAAACAATTATTATAAGAAATATTTATTAAAATCTTAGAAATAATTTATTACATAATGCCTTTAATTTGGAATTTCTTTATTTTTCAAGTACCAGAAGTTGATATGCATGACTCATCTGTGGGATACCATTTACAGAAACTATACATGTTGATCCTGGATTTTGGCACCAAAAAGAAAAAAAGAAGAAAGAAAAAAAGGAAATACATGATAGAAAACTATAGAACTAAAACAAAACTGTGATATAATTGACAGAAACATGAAAACAAAGCTGTTATCTACAATTATAGGTAAGAGTTCTGAAAAAGGAAGGGTCACATAGAAATCTGAGCTATTAACTGAAATAGAGAAAGTAGTATGGTCACTAGTAAGAGAAAACTAATCTCTAAGAATAATATCCAGTTTAAGTTACATAAATTTTATTGTTTTTAAAGTAACCATTTGACTTAATCATGTATTGGAAGTTGATAATCTATTCTGAATTTTTAGACCTAGGCTAGATAAGCCTATATTGTATGTTAAAACTGATATAACCCACAGTATACATTAAAATGTAACATATTTTAGAGCAAATGTGACATTATTTAAAAGTATATCTAGGGTTATTTTCAATATTCTACACTCTATATTCTTTGTAAATAATTAATTGTTAAAACATACCATTCTCTAAAAACAAAACAACAAAAGCATTCATTAATCTGAAACTAAAGATTGGCTTTCCATTTCTTGTCAGGATCCAGGTTACCAACTGTGGAAAGAAAATTAGAGAGTAAAAATTTAAGAACAAATAAGCAGTTTCACTGTATTTTAAGTTACCATATGGCTAGAAAAAACATTCATGCCTAAAATAATTCTGTTGCTCAATATAAAGTTGGAATTTTTTTTGTACATATAAAAGCATTCCTGAAGTTTCTTTGTAAAATTCAAGCTTTGAACCTTTTGATCTTCAGAATTAAATTATATAAAGATTATTAATTTGTTGCATTAATCTAACACTAGCAAACAGTTATAGAAGTATTGCTTGAATATCTGTTAGTTTACCTTCAGTACCGCTAAAATTTATGTCTGTTCCAAAATCAACTACATGTAAAATTCTTCATGATCTTCTGGCCTGGGAGAAGAGAACCTATCTTCCCAGCACATGTCTTTGCCATTCTGATGGGTGAGGACTGGAAACCCTAAATGAGATTCTAATTCCTCTGGCAGCTTTTGGTTCCAATTTGTGGTCCACTCACTGGCTCTTTACTACTAAACCCTTCCTAGGGCTAATCTAATTTACAGTAACATTCAAGGGAAGACTCAGCTGGTCGTCATTTTTCCTAAAAGGGAAACTAGTTTGTAAAAAAAATTTTAAATGCTGGTAATAAATAATTAAAAATTGGAAATATATTTACATATTTTTCCTTCTTTTTCTAATTTTTCCAAATGAAGCAAGAGGTTATGTTCAGCCATTTTATATAAATGCTCAGGAATATCCTAAAAGAAAAATGAGAGTGAAAGAAAACTTCATTTTTTAAAAGTATTAATCCTTTTGACACTTAGAGAAAAATGCAACACAAAAAGAAAATTTTAATTTAAGTACATTTTAATATGGTACTAACCAAAACAATTTCACCTTGTACATGTCTTGCTTTCGGCCACCAGATTCTTATACATATTCTTATAGATAAAATAGAATATAAGCTCCATAAAGACATACAGCTGTATCTTTTTGTTCACTACTGAATAACAGTGCTCAGCATATAGGCACATAGTGGGAACTCAAATTTCTTACAAATGAATGAATAAATAAATGTAAAAACTATTCTAAATAGTTCTGATGATGCTACAGACAGTTGGCCCTATGATTTATTTATTAGGATACATAATATCTGCACATTTCCCATTGTTATCTTTCTTATCATTTAGTTTTCATCTTGGATACTTTCCTTGGACTTCTCTTAAACACTGATGTTTACAATGAGTTGTATCATTGACTCTCCTCTTTTTACTCAACCAACTTGTTACAGTAATATCACATTAGTGATTCCCGAATATAAATCTCCAGCCCCAAACTCTCCCTTAACCTTCAATACCATACACTGTAGCCACCAATGTGATCTTCTAGGTTGCATTTTGTGACTCTCCTGCCTAAGATCTGTGAGTGATCATTTCCGGGTTATTGGCTAAGGCCCAAAGTTTTTAGCATGGCAATCAAGGCTTTTATGATTTGATCATGCCTGTCTCTCTGACCTCATTTCCTGGGATGCCCTTCCTGCTCGTCCTTATATGCATTCTGTACTCCAGTCATATGTAGTTTCCTTGGGGGTTTTCAGACACACAACATGCTCTTTTATTACCCCTAGGGTCCCGTAGTATTTGAACACATCTTTCCTTCTGTCTAGAATGGCTTCCTTTCCCTTGTCCTCTGGCCTGGGAAATGCTTGCTCCTCCTTCAAGAACCAACTAAATAATTAAGTTTCTTGGGTTTTTCCAGACATACCTCATTACCCTGAATCTTCGTCAGGAAGAATTCGTTCCTTTATGTCCTGATATATTGTGGATAGCCTTGGAGGAAGCTTGGTGTGAGAGACAAAACAAGATTTGGGTGCCTGACACCTGACATTTGAGTATGTGGTGTCTGCTAGTTGGGTGCCCTTGGAGAAGTTACTTAGCTCACACTTTCTGAGTCAGTTTTAATAGTATCTTCATGTAGTGAAAATTTGAGGTATTTGAATTAAATACCTCAAATTACATTTGTAAACATAAAGCAGTTAGTACAGTTTCCAGCACATAATAACATGATAAGAAAAAGGGGAGCTTTTATGAGAGAAGGTATTTTATCTGTTGAATCTATCTGTCTTCACTCAGTATGAGTTCTTTGAGGGCAGGGATCTGTGGTCATCTTTGTATCTCTGCCCCAGTTAAGTGTGTGGCAGATGAAAGGCACTCAGCAAATGTTTGCTGAATGAATATGTCCTTTTATAATACCTAATTCCAATTGATATGTAGCAGATACTTCACACTTACATACACTGAATATACCTCTGATGCAGAATCAGTATATTTTAGGCATGGGCAGTTGCTTGATGACTTATCTGTGACAGGTACCAGAGAGCTCTGTTGTCTGTTCTTAGATTGCAAAAAAACCCACCAGTGTACCAGTATATAGTCTAGAGTGGATATACTTGAGTATTATGAGGGAATGAACTCTTTCACGGAATTTAAATATTTACCATTTTGCCAGTGGCAGATTTTATCTTTAGATATTTTAACCATTCATCCCTCCTTTTTAAAACAAAGCACATTAAATATGATATGACTTTTTGATAACTTAGGCCTATGAGACATTGTGGTCATTAATTATAACTCACGTCAGGTACCTTTTCAAGTTCATATTTAGCTACACTTTCATGTATCTGATGGCTGTACAAGTTGTGGTAGTGGGAGCTTTTAAGCCTGTGTAATCTTATTCCAAAGCCTACATTCTTAACCTCTAAGTTGTACTGCCTACACAGAAGATATCTAATAAAAATTTACTGAAAATCTGAATTATATTAATTGATTGCCACACAGTGCTTTCATACCATGATGTGCTCAGAGGCTGCTGAGGTGAGGGGTTCTTTTTCTATATACTAAATCACTCTACTCATGCTCTTTCACACGTACATTCTCCTTTTCCTCCGCTGTTAGGCATCATCATTATTTCTTACTCTATTATGCTGATATCTGTCTCTAGCAGGTCATCCCTTCTGAACTGCTACAGGGTCGGACACCAGATAATCAAGATGGCTAAAATAATACATAAATCATTACAAAACTTCGTGACCAGGCCGTTGGTAGTGATCTCTCCTACAGAATGAAGTATGTAAGTTTGAATGATGGCTCAGAATGGTTATTCTCTGGGCCAGTTTTTGTTCAACTTCTGTGTTCTAGAAAAGTTGAGACTGCTGGTCTCAAATCTATACAAGTGACATTACTTATAAACTAACAGATTTATTTTGTTCTGTGGCATGAAGTTTGCCATACATATAGTCCATCAAACATACTATTCTAATAAAATTGTGGCTATATACAAATAAAAATAAGATAAATGAAGCTTACCTTGTAAATAATTTTTACAAGCTCCATTACTGTAAATGACTTGTCAAAATTATCATGAAATATCGTAAGAACTTGCTGTTCTCGGACATTTCTGTGAGCAATGTATTGTAGAATTTTAGCTTCAGCATCATGGATTACTGGGCCATGTCCTAAATTAGAATAGATATAAAAATTATTTCAACCAGATAAAAATATTAAGTATAACTGAATTCACGCTATTTAAAAATAATCCATGTGATGCATTGAAAAACATACTAAATATATAATAAACATGAATTATTTGGAAAACTATACAAATATAAGAGATCAAAAAATTATGTACAATGTCAAAAAACATTAGAGAACTGTATCAAATAAAATTGACATACAATGTTATACATTAAAAAAATCAATAAAAATCTACTAATGAAAACATCAAGCACACAGTAATGCTAGCTAATATCATAGAGTGCTCATTATTTGCCAGGCACGGCTCTAAATGCTTAATATATATCATTCTCACAAGAATCCCACGAAGTAGATGCTATTATTAATCCCTTTTAAGAGCAGAAACCGAGGCACAGAGAAGGTAAATAACCTGTCCACAGTTACACAGCTGAGAAGGAGGATAGCTGGGGTTCTGACTTCCCTGCTTTTAATCACTCATGCTTTTAACCACTATGCACTCCGCTTACTTAAAAAAGATTGAAAAGGGGAATGTAAAAAGTAGCCTCAAGATGTAAGTGACTAGGATCTGTTAAAAATTTACAAGAACCACACAGAACTTCAAGAAATTCAGAAATGTTAACAACCCAGACTAAGTTATACTGAAATTTACTTGCTGTTTAAGACAGGGCAAATTAGTATATTACACAAGTCTGCAAAAGGGATGTTTAAAATATGTGAGAACAAAATATCCAGAAGCAGACTGTGGGTAAAGTGGGGTTCCTATGGCCAGGATCCTCACTGCACTTAAATGTGACTGGTCTGTTGCTATGCTACCGCTTCCACACCTTTAGGCAATAAGCCATTATTGTGTTAATGTAAGGAGTTCCGCCCAGGGTTCTGCCAGAGACTGGGTGGCTGGGCTGCAAGGCTGTAGGAGAGCGGAGCAGAGGCTGGAGTGGTGGCAGTGCCGAGGGACTGACCTGCCACCTGGAAATAAAGTTGGGTATAACCTTTCCACCCCAAGAATCCTTTGCTGTAAATTTCTTTGGTCACAGTGAATCTATAGCGAACTTGCCTGGGGCTGAAACTCATTTGCAAGACAAGACTAACCTATTATCATGTAAAGAGCATGGGCTTTGATTAATATATCTATGACTTAATAGCTTGTGGGCATGAAAGTTTTCTGAATCTCTGAGGTTGTTTCTTCAGCTGTACAATGAGGACACCACTATCTACTTCACTGGGTTTGTGTGAGAACACCACCACAAAGATCTCTGCATGGTACCTGATGGGTAGCAGGCTTTCATATGTGGTAGCTATGGCTACGGAACAAAATTTACATATAAGCTCCTGCTGTGCTAATAAGCCAATTCACTGGATTCACTAAGGCAAACGCTCTAAGAACCTTTGCGAGGCAGCCTCTCATTAGCTTTGCTTGAATGTGGGTGCATTAAATGTCTACTCTCTTCTTTTTAAAAATAGCTGTCAGCTTCCACTCCTTTTATGTCATAATATTAACCCAAATGCCCAGCTCCACTGTATGTTTCTACCTTCTCTGCAGTAGAAACTCATGAGAGAATATAAGGGTCTGAAGACACTGTATTTACAGATCTTTTCATGGCTCTTTGGTTAGGATCAACTTAGAAGGACTTAAAAAATTAAATACCCTAGTCTCTTTTTCCTTCTTGGCCCTCATGGTGGGTACCGTATCTTTCTAAGCTTTTAGGAAAGAGGCAGATTTATACTGTAGAGCACTGCAGTGTGGTATGTCACTGACAGCTGACATACTAATAACAGGTTTCTTTCTCTGGAGAATTAAAATAAATATACAGTTCTACAGTTGATATGGAAGTTACTGATATCTCAATAGTGTGAAGTTAAAACACTAAAGTTCAGATGTCAAATATTGCCCAAGATTACATGGCTAAAATGTGGTCCACAATAGGTATCAAGTTAGCAAAACTGAAAATAGCTTATGGAGTGAAAACATTTTCTTGTTACAATGTAAATCTACTTCCTTTGTTTAACAGTTTTCTTAATGGCTGTGTAGATGTTAAAAAATAACCCTAATATTTTTCTAAAAAGTTATTAATATAACTCTTGGCCTTTCCAATTGGATGGCTAGAAAAGACTTAGGGGTATAATTTAAAGAAGCTTATGTATATTGCTTCAAGGCCAGAACACAAAGCGCACACAGACAAACCAAAATGAGCCTTCTTCATCATTTGACACAAATAGTTGGGTAGACCTAAAAAATTTTTTAAATCAAAACAAACAAAAAGAAAAGAAAAATAACAACAACAACAAAAAACTACCCACCTGGATATATAACATTAGCTTTGATTTTCAATAACTTTTTTAGGGAGTTCATATAATTATAGAGGTCTTCAAACACAGTGGTTCCTTCACCTAGAATGCAGTCTCCAGAAAAGAGAGCATTTTCCTCTTCTAAAAGTAGAGCCATGTGGTCGTCAGTGTGGCCAGGTGTGTATATAACTCTGATTAAAGAAGAAAGGAATAGTAACAATTACAAACGCTTAGGAGAAATTTTGAGGAGTCACTTCTCTATCTTTATCTCTGGATAAGACACACATAAATGATGTGTATAAATTAAAATGCTCCTTTTCTTTTGTGGCCCACTGAAAATTATAAGAAAATTCTCTCCTTTAACTAAATCAAATTTCTCACTTTGAAGTGCAAATTTAACAGTTTCCCCATGTTTTCCCCCTTATTTTATAAGTACTAAACACTGATTACAACAAATTTTGAAAATAGAAAAGGAAAGAACTTAAAAGAAGTAAAAATCACTAATCATTCCACTATTGAAAGATAGTGCTTTTATTATTTAAGGACATAATTTTTTTTTTCAGTTTTCTTTGCAACACACCCACCCGCCCACCCACACAGTTTATTGAAAGTAAATGAGAAAGCTGAGGTTCTGTTCTTACTTAAAGGGCAAAAGAGACAAAATAAAGAAATGCAATGCACAAGCCTTGACTGGATCCTGGACCAAAAAAAGAAATGAAAACAGGAATAAAAGATATTCTTAGGAAAAACTGGAGTAATTTAAATATAGACTGTATATTGTTATATATTAGATAACTGTTCATTTTCTTACATGTGATAGTAGTGAGACAGGGACCGTGGGTGTAGTCAGAGTAGGGGGAGGGCCTCCGGAAAAAGCAAGGCAGAATATTTGCAGTCAGAGCAATGTAACTACATGCAGGGAAACCCCCTTCCAAAACTCTGTGTTAAACATTAAGCTCAGTAAGATCAGTGGGTGTTCCCCAGATAAAGAAGAGTACCCCATGTTGTTATTATGCTAACCACTTGTAAGATTCCCTTTAGCACGCTAAAAGGCCCAGGACAAACTGGGCAACTAATTTAGCATGCAGACCCAGCTGTAAACAACATAGTAAAAGGCAGGGAAGATTCCACCTTAAAGATAAGATTGCATTTTAACACCCAGGAAGTTTGGGAAGCAGAATCCTTAACTTTCTCTTTAGCAAACAAACAATACCCCAGCCCACATGGGGGGCTGGGCAGGCTGCCTTTTGATATGCCCCTAGACCAGGACGCAGGTGTTCCGGAGGGAAATCCGGGGGGGGGCGGGGGGGGGGGGAAATCCTTGTGTTAAATTAATTCGGGGTGTTCAGACACACGTGGCAGGTCTACACCCCTAAACCTTTTTTTCATGTTCTCGAAAAATCCTCATCTGCCTATAAAACCCCTAGACAACGCAGCACACTGGCCTCTCTTGTCCCCTCCTGGCGTGAGCCGGGAGCTCTGTCCTATCACTTTATTTCTAAATAAAGGCCTGTACCTTGCTCTCCTACCTTGCCTGTTTGCTAAGCTCATTCTTCGGCTTCGTGAACAGGAACTCCAGAATCAATAGTACTGTAAGTGTTGAGCAATCTCTTTCTTAGGAAATTTAGGGGTGAGATGTCATAATGCCTGTAATTTATTTATTTATTTTCCACAGGTGAATTAAAAAAAATTTTTATGCAACTTATTTTTTTATGTTTTTTTCCAGTTTCTTTGAGATACAATTGACACATAACACTGTACTAGTTTAAGGTGTACAACATGATTTGATATATGTCTATATTATGAAGTGATTACCACAATAGGTTCCATTAACATCCATCACCTCACATAGCTATAATTTTCTTGTGGTCATTATAACTTTTAGGATTCACTCTTTTAGCAACTTTGAAATATACAATACAGTACTACCTATAGCACCAGGCTGTACATTAATTACATCGCCAGAACTTATATAACTAGAAGTTTGTACCTTCAGACCACCTTCCCCCAGCCCATACCTCCTGCCTCTAACAAGCACAAATCTATTATGGTTATGTATTCAGTTTTTTAGATTCCACATAAAAGTGAGATCACACAGTATTTGTCTTACTCTGACTTACTTCATTTAGCATAATGCCCTCAAGGTCCACTCCATCAGTGTTAGTATAAATGGCAGGATTTCCTTCTTTTTTTTTTTTTAACGATTTATTTTATTTTAGTATCATTAACCTACAATTACATGAGCAATATTGTGATGATTAAACTACCCCCTTCATCAGGTCCCCCCCACCAACCCTATTACAGTCACTGTCCATCAGTGTAGTGAGATGAGAATCACTACTTGTCTTCTCTGAGCTGTACAGTCCCCCCCGTGCCCCCCCACCCTATGTCTGCCAATCGTAATGCCCCTTTTACCCTCTTATCCCTCCCTTCCCACCCATCTCCCCAGTCCCTTTCCCTTTGGTAACTGTTAGTCCATTCGTGGGTTCTGTGAGTCTGCAGCTGTTTTGTTCCTTCATTTTTTTTTTTTCTTTGTTGTTATACTCCACATATGAGTGAGATCATT